>JBBBDQ010028910.1:0-11355 GCA_037127315.1 Ascarosepion bandense | reverse complement strand
AGATAGATAGATAGATAGATAGATAGATAGATAGATAGATAGATAGATAGATAGATGTCACGAACTATGACGATAATGGAGATCGCAATTCGTTCGGGATTGAAATTATTGTTGCTATGGCAAAATGTCTTACTGTCAAAATGGAAAAGCGAAATATTCGTGAACATCACGTGGTACTTTCATTTCTCTCAGCCTTTTTGTGAACGACACGTTTCGACATGGCGCGGCTTATCGTCCTGTCTGCAAACGGTGTGGATCTGCGTGTAATACAGGTGGAACTTCATAAATGACTTTATCTGAATTTTTTCAACGGATTTTCAGCAGTATATCCTACAAAAAATACTTTTCGACATTGGGGTGGATTGTTTTTGCGGATGATTAAAGTCTGGGTCCGTGAAGTTTATTGAGTTCTATCCCTGACAAGAGTATTTTTTTTCTTTTTTTTTCTTTTTTATAATCCTATCGACCCAAGCAAGGTGTTTTATTGCCACTGTTTTGCAGGGGGTTGCATAGGAGGAAAGTTATGAGAAAGAGTGACAGGTTATATAAGGGGTGTCAGGAATTGTGCAAGAGAAGGACGACTGTAAACATAAAGTGGGGGATCAATTTATATACTGATTGTAATGCAGAATTGATCCCCCACTTTACACCCACATTATAATAGTATAGAATTTTCTTTTATTTTTATAATCCTAAGTTATGAGAAAGACTGGCAGGTTATAAGGAGTGTCAGGAAGTGGGTAAGAGAAGGATGAGAATACTGATGAGAGTGGAGTGGATGGAAAAGGGAAATGAGAGAGAGAATGCAGGTTAGTGAGGTAGGAGATGACTATTGACTTTACATTTAAGTTCTTGGAGAGTGTAGCTGTCAGGGAAGCAAGTAAATGGAAGGGAATTCCACAGGCGGGAAGTGCGAGAAAAGAAGCTGTTGGAGTAGAATTGGCATTTACATTTTATTGGTTCCACAGTAAAAGGGTGGGACTTAGTTGCTAATCTTGTGGCTCGAGTAAATTCATATATAGGGGTCACAGTGAGCTAAGTTCATCGGAGCAGAAGACGCGAAATTATTTATAGGAGAGACACAGAGAAACCACATTGTGCCGGTGAGAAAGTGACTGTATCCAAGCTGCCAAGTCGGGATCGATCACATTACAGATTCTCCGTTGGATTTTGTCAAGGACAGCTCGGTGGATAGCAGGAGCACAAAAACCAGATATGGTAGCAGTATTCAATGCACGGGCGGATGGTAGATTAATATATTTGCAGGATTATTTCAGGCGGGAAAAACTTCCTGGCCCTACAAAGAGAACCGTCTTTCATAGCAGCGGATTTAGCTATGGATTCTATATAGTCATTCCACTTGAGGTCTGTTGTGAGAGTTAAGCCGAGGAGTCGCAGTGTTTTGCTTTCATGGTGGCTAGCTTGATCCATGGTAATGGGGAGGTAAAAGCGATTGTCTGTGATGGTTTATAGATAGCAGCTTCGTTTTGGAAGCATTAAAATTGGTTCTTGAACTCAGTGAAAACAACGCTAGAAATAACTTCGCGGACTTGATATCCCTAGACATGGGCAGTGAATCATAATATTCTACTCCCGTAATTTCTATAAAGAGTTCAGTTCGGAATTCCTTATTACCAGGATCGACATACACCTGATGAAGGCCGGAGAGCACAACAGCCGAACCGTTGTGATAATAGCAACAACGATGAGGACAATTGTCAGCAAATAAATAGTGTGGATGTGCGTTGTGGTGCAGTAGATATCGACGCGGAATGAGAGATCGGTGTGCCGAGTTCGAATTCCACTTGAATTCCTTGCATTCACTTACGCACAAATACCCTTGGGAAAGTATTAATCCATCTCTTTTCTCCAATTATGGGTTAAATAATAGGACAGCTTGGGTTCTATAGCCTTGGATGGCAACCAGTCTACCGCAGGAAGCAATAGCAACCTACTGCGAGATAATCTTCTACCCAGTCAGTCATGTCTCTTTCGAGACATGATCGCTCAAAGCGTGTGTCACGTATGGCACTTAACTGACTGACTGAATATAATAGTTGAAAACATGATTAAGGCTTTTACTGGGCATAAAGTGAGGAATCAGTTTTATATTGTTATGAAGTAATAAACTAATCCCCCACTATTTACTACTTAATAACATAATACATCTCTTCCCCCTCTAGCTATGAGTCAAATAACAGAACAAATTGGGTTCTATAGCCGTGGCTGGCAACCAGTCTACCGCAGAAAACAATGGCAACCTACTGCGGGATAATCTTCTGCCCAGTCAGTCATGTCTCTTTCGGGACATGATCGCCCAAAGCGTGTATCACATATGACATAATAACCATTACTTTTTAAACAATCTAATAAATAAAATGAGAATTATTCGTGCTTATTTGTATACTATTTTCTTTAATTGCTAAAACGTTATAATACATACAACGTTCCGATCAAGTAGATCTAGGCCATCATCAGGTCTCAATTATTTTGGGCTATATTACGTATCTTTATCTATATGTATGACGTCTATAGAAGGAGCCTGAAAACTCACAGTAGACAATCGTAGTTGGCTCGCCGCATCATGCTGTTCAAGGAGGAGTCACGAATGGCGAGAAACCAACAATTAGAAACAAGAAGACAATCCTTTGTCACACCTACAAAAGATGGGTACCATTTAAAGATCGGGCCTTTTACGATCCATTTCCGGACGCTAGTTACAAAAAGACTTGACCAAAGAGGACGATACTAATCTCAGAGATACCGACTACAACTGATTATCTTTTGTGTTGATCATTGTATCATTATTTTTTTTTTTTTTTACTTTTGAATTCCGATTGATTACATTACTACCAGATCCATAGACTAAATTCATAATAAGATAATAACTACATCTAATTAGCCAAGGGTTAATAATTCCAGTCGAATTGCTTGCATTCACTTACGCACAAATACCCTTGGGAAAGGTATTAATCCGTCTCTTCCCTCCAGTTATGGGTTAAATAATAGGACAGATTGGGTTCTATAGCCTTGGTTGGCAACCAGTCTACCGCAGAAAGCAATGGCAACATACTGCTGGATAATCTTTCGCCCAGTCAGTCATGTCTAATTCGAGACATGATCGCCCAAGCGTGTATCACGTATGGCACTCAATTAGCCAATGCTTATATCCCATTCACCATTTTCTTCTTTTTCTTCTTCATGTGCCGTGTCCCTTTAGGACGTAGGGGATCATGGACTTCCCACTTGGCTCTGTCTCTTGTCGCTTTCAATATTTTTTCTCTTGGTGACTCTTCCAAACCCCGCTCTGTCATTCCTTCTTCTTCTTCATGTGCCGTGTCCTTTCAGGTCGTATTCGATCATGGACTTCCACTTAGCTCTGTCCCTTGTCACTCTCAATATTTTTTCTCTTGGTATCTCTCCCAAACCCCGTTCCGCCATCAATTTGCTCAAACCTATCAAGTATGTTTTGCGATTCTTTCCTTTGTCTCGCTTTCCTTTTGTGCCTCCTGTGAGTATTAAATTCTTCAGGCTCTCCTTCCTCATTGCGAATCCTATGAACATCCTCTTTCTTTTCCTGATATTAGATATGAGTAGTCTCCTCGTTCCAATCCTCTCCAACACCTCATAGTTGCTCACATGCTCAGTCCACCGTATCCTCAGCATCCTTCTGTAAAACCACATTTCTACTGCCCCAAGCCTCTCTTTCATCCTTGATGAGATCATCCAATATTCACTTTCATACAAAAGGACAGATATCACATAGCTATGAAGCACTCTTTTCTTTATCTGAGTACTCTGGTTAGCTTTTGAAATGCGTCCTTGGCCATGTCAATGCGTCTTTGGATCTTATGACGTTGTAGCTATATTTTTAGATGCTTTTAAATCGAGTGTCAGGTGGTTTTTATCATGGCGTATTTATACAAGATTTTATTATTGATTGATTCGGTTTCTCATGCTTATCAATAGACAAGAAATAATAGTGTGTATATAAAGTAGGGAATCAATGCTAAATTTAAATCAATATATAAGCTGATCCCTCACTTTGTGGTCACATTAGTTTCTATACATTTATATTCCAGAGAATGTAAATAAATCTAAAAGACATGGCTGCGTAGCTAATCAGCATTTCATTGATTAACTGATTCGTTTTATACGGCTTATCAAAGTAATATGTGTATAATATGGGGGATCAATTCTATACTACAATCAATATATAAACTGAGCCCTCACTTTGTGGCCACGGTACTTTCTATACTTTTATATTCCACAGAATGTAAATAAATCTAAAGGACATTTATTTGCAGCTAATCAGTATTTCATTGATTGATTGATTCATTTTCTACCGCTTTTTTTTAAATCATGTCACCCCAAGCAAGGCATTCCACTGCCACTATAGCACAGGGGGTTACACAGGGCGACAGACGAGTTAGGATGTACATAGGGGGAGAGTTGGAGAGAATGGGAGGGTTAGTTTGTTAGGAGGTGTCTATTGACCTTACATTTAAACTCCTGGAGGTTATAGCCGTCGAGGAAGCAAGCATGCGGAAGGGTATTCCATAGGCGGGAAGTGCGAGAAAAGAAGCTGTTGGAGTAGAAATTGAGGTTACATTTCATCGGTTTCACTGTAAAAGGGTGGGACCTAGTTGCCAATCTAGTATTTCGTTCAAACTCACGCCTAGGGGGCATCAGAGATTTAAGTTCATCAGAGCAGAAGCCATGAAAGTATTTATAAAAGAGGCACAGGGAAGCCACGTCACGCCGA
The DNA here is from genome assembly GCA_037127315.1 of Ascarosepion bandense. Classification (NCBI taxonomy): domain Eukaryota; kingdom Metazoa; phylum Mollusca; class Cephalopoda; order Sepiida; family Sepiidae; genus Ascarosepion; species Ascarosepion bandense. The sequence continues at coordinate 6,590 of JBBBDQ010028910.1, read as the reverse complement.
TGGGAGAGTGACTGCAGGCGGTCAGCTAAGTCGGTATCAATCACGTTACAGATTCTTCGCTGTATTTTGTCAAGAAACCCGAGGAGAATAGTAGGAGCACCCGACCAGATGTGACAACAGTATTCAAAATACGGGCGGATGGTAGATTTGTATAGGTACAGGATAGATTCAGGCGGAAAGAATTTCCGGGCCCTGCACAGAGAGCCAACTTTCATAGCAGCGGATTTAGCAATGGATTCGACGTAGTCATTCCACTTGAGGTCCGCTGAGAGTGTCAGGCCAAGCAGGCGTAGTGTTTTACTCTCTTGAAGGCATGCCTGTTCCATGCTAATGGGAGGGAGGTGCGGTCGTCTGTGGTGGTTAATTGACAGCAGCTTCCTTTTGGAAGAATTGAATTTTACGAGCCATTTCCTACCCCAATCCACCACGGATTGGGGGTCCTTTTCAAGCTCAGCCGCGAGGTTCGCCTTATCATCAACACCAGATTTTTGATCGAGGCGAGCGTATACTGTGGTATTATCGGCGTACATGCCTACTTGTGATCTTATGGCATCGGGGAGATCATTGATGTAGATTAGAAAGAGCGTAGGACCTAGGATAGAGCCTTGGGGGACACCCGCGTTTGTAGGGCAGTTCTAGGAGGCATGTTCGTTTAAAACGACCTTCAGTGTGCGGTTGGAGAGGAATGACTGGATTAAGTCCAACAAAAGTCCAGTAATGCCGTAGCTTCGCAGTTTCCGTAGAAGGCCGGCATGCCATACTCTGTCAAATGCTTTAGAGATATCCAGAGCGACAGTTCGGGCTTCACCATTCTTGTCGAGAGCCTGGTATATATACTCGGTGATGGTCGTTAGCATATCAGCAGTAGACCTGGTGAAGCGGAAGCCATACTGTTTGTCCGATAGGAGCCCGTGGTCCGTCAGATGCTGAACGACCTCGGCATTGATAATGGCTTCGAACACTTTGCCGAAGATCAGAAGAAGGCTGACATGGCGATAATTTGCGGGGTCCGAGGGTTCACCAGTGTTCTTGAATATTGGAACCACAGAAAAAGACTTCCAACAGGCAGGAAAGCAGGAAGAAGATAGGCAGAGGTTATAGAGAGAGGTTGTAGGAGAGTTCAGGGGCACATCTCTTCAAGACTATGATTGGGATTCTGTCCCCACCACTCGCTTTGTGAGGGTCAAGTTTTGATATTATGCTAGAAATCAGCGAGGGTGTGATGTGGACGTCATTCAATTGGGCCTTAGTTCTAGATGGGAAATCGGGTGTCCGGACTCCAAACGAATCCAGACACGAATTGGTCGAGAATCTACGGGCAAAGCATTCAGCCCTGTCCTCTGAGGAGGTGAGGACCTCAAACTCGTTGATTAGTGGGGGTCAACAAACAATAAATTGTGTGTATATAAAGTGGGGGATCAATTCTATATTTCAATCAATATATAAACTGGCCCCTTACTTTGTGTTCACGGTACTTTCTATATATTTATAATCCCAAGAATGTAAATACATAAAGATTGTAAATAAATCTAAATGACATGGCTGTGTAGCTAATCAGCATTTCATTGACTGATTCGTTTTATACGGCTTATCAAAGTTATATGTGTATAATGCGGGGGATCAATTCTATATTATAATCAATATATAAACTGAGCCCTCACTTTGTGGCCACGGTACTTTCTATACTTTTATATTCTACAGAATGTAAATAAATCTAAAAGACATGCCTGTGTAGCTAATCAGTATTTCATTGATTGATTCATTGGTTCATTCATTTTTTACAGTTTATCAACCCTTTGCAGGTTATTTAAAATCAGAAAATATTTTTAGGTTTTTTGTGAGGTAATAATGAATTATACAAGTCTTACTAATTAATCCATAGATGAAGGGAGAAGAAATTCATACCTAATCAGAATTTGATAAACAGAAATACATTATGCGTGTATAATGTGGGGGTTCAATTCTATATTACAATCCGTATAAAAAGAGATCCCTCACTTTGTGGCCACGGTACATTTTATACATTTATAATCCAAAGAATGTAAATAAATCTAAAAGACATGCCTGTGTAGCTAATCAGTATTTCATTGATTCATTCATTAATTTTCTATGGCTTATCAAACGGCAAGAAATTATGTGTGTATAAAGTGGGGGTCAATTCTATTTAACAATCTATATATAAAGAGATCCCTCACTTTGTGGCCCCGGTACTTTTGATACATTTATAATCCAAAGAATGTAAATAAATCTAAAAGACATGCTTGTGTAGCTATTCATTCATTAATTATCTATGGTTTATCAAACGGCATAAAAAATCAATTGATAAACTGGTCCCTCACTTTGTGGCCATGTATACATTTGTATACATTTATATTCCAGAGAATGTAAATAAATCTAGAAGTGATGCCTGTGTAGCTAATCAGTATTTCATTGATTCATTCATTCATTTTCTACTGCTTATCAACCCTTTGCAGGTTATTTAAAGCCAGAATATATTTTTGCATTCTAACAATTTAAATGGGAGATAATAAGAATTTAGTGATATTAATCCATGAATGTGCTTCCTGATGCAGTGAATATCGGCTCGGAAGGACAAATCGAGGAGCCGAGTTCGAATTCCACTTCCTTGCATTCACTTACGCACAAATACCCTTGGAAAGATATTATTTCGTCTTTTCCCTTCATTTATGAGTTAAATAATAGGACAGATTTTGTTCTATAGTCTTGGCTGTCAACCAGTTTACCGAAGAAAGTAATGGCCACCTACTGCGGCATAATCTTCTGCCCAGGCAGTCACGTCTCTTTCGAGACATGATCGTACAAAGCGTGTATCACGGATGGCATTTAAGTGAATTAATCCATAGAAGAAGTGGTTTCATAACCTTTCCCCGGAGTATTTGTGCGTAAGAGAATATCAGTCAGTCAGTTAAGTACCATACGTGATACACACTTGGGAAAGAGACTAGGCAGAAGATTTTGTTGCATTGGGTTGCCATTACTTTCTGCGATAGACTGGTTGCCAACCAAGGCTATAGACCCCAATCTGTTTTGTTTTTTGACTCATAGCTGGAGGGAAGAGATGGATTAATATTTTTCCCAAGAGTATTTGCGCGTAAACAAATGCAAAGAATTCAACTGGAATTCGAACTTGGTGCTCCCTATGTATTAATTTACACGAGGTACTAGACTAGCAATTAGGTCCCACTCTTTTACGGTGAAACCGATAAAATGTAACCGTACCTTCTACTCTAACAGCTTCTTTTCTCGCATTTCCCGCCTGTGAAATTCCCTTCCATATACTGGCTTCCCCGACAGCTACAATCTTCAGGAATTTAAATGTGAGGTCAATAGACATCTCTTATCTCACTAACTCGCATCCATTCTCTCAAGCTCTTTTCTCCATCCACTCCACTCCCATTACACCGGTATTCTTATCCGTCTATTACCCTCCTCCTGACATCACCGATAACTAACCCATCTTTTTCATCACTTTTCCTTATGATGTAAGCCCTGCGCAACAGTGGCAGTAAAACTGCCTTGCTTGGGGTGAAATGATAGAGGTAAATTTCTGTACTTATCTAATTATGCCGACACCATACTCAAAATTACATGTTGTAACTCTAAAAAGCTACTGTGTGAATAATCACCAAAATGGTCGTTGGGAATAATAGTATATCAACAAGTATACGACTCGCACGTTGCAGGAAGTAAATTTACTGCTAGTGAAATACTAGTGAGTATAATCACTCTTCTCTACTCTACGTATTTACCACCTTGCCACTAGGACGGCTGCCCTTCGGCGGAGCCCCGTCTGGATTCCACCTGTCCGTAGGAAGTGAAGAAGACAGACAGTGATGAATGCCAGTCGGTATAATCATTCTACGTTTCCGTCCACGTAGTTAAGAGGATAGTAACATTCAATTCCTGTATATGGGTAGGTATACAACACTGCCCTTCTTGCTAACGACCATATATTGTCCTTTTTTGTTTCCATTGCACTTAAAACTTCTTCATCGAAAACATGTTCAGTCTATGTTATTCTCAGTATTCTTCTGTAGAACCATATTTTTGTGAGAAAATATTCTGTTTTTATTTTGCGAAAAAAATATTCCGGCCCTATGTTATAATGAATGCACACTACAGGCCATAATTATTAGGTCACCCCAGTGTTTTAAAAAAATGATTTTCTTTCATACTATTTTTTAGTATTTATTGCCAAGTGAATAATTGTAAATGAAGATTGAATGGTTCTTTTGTTATTATTGCTTTGCAAAATTTTACATGGTAAATAGCAACAATTTACCCATCGCACCCTGTAGATTTGCTATATATATATATATATATATATATATATATACTACCGGCCATAATTATTAGGCCACCCAGTGTTTTAAAAAAATCATGTCTTTCATACTATTTTTTAGTATTTATTGCCAAGTGAATAATTGTAAATGAAGATTGAATGGTTCTTTTGTTATTATTGCTTTGCAAAATTTTGCATGGTAAATAGCGACAATTTACCCATCGTACCCTGTAGAGTTGATATATATATATTTTAGTATTTATTGCCAAGTGAATAATTGTAAATTAAAAATAGAATTGTTTTTTTTTTAATATTGCACAATAACATGTGCACCAAATGAATTTATAAATATTTAATAATTACCTATATTGCAGTTTCATCAATGAAAGAATGAAGACAATTTAGGGTCATTCGGACGAGTTCATTTTTGCTTCACTGCCTTGTAAAATTTTTTGCAATGTAATAATAACCAAAAAACCATTCTGTTTTTTATTTGGCAATAGATACTAAAAATGTATAAAATACATAATTTCTTTAAAAAAAAAAAAACTGGAGTTGACTAATAATTATGGCCGGTAGTGTATTTCTCCTATCGCGGAGTAATGTCAATGGTTTTTTTTTTAATTTTTTTCAGGAATAACTACTGTCCTTACGATGACAACTATAAGTAATGGAGTGCGCTCCTCTCTGCCACGTATATCCTACGTGAAAGCCATTGACATCTATCTGGTCATGTGTTTCGTGTTTGTGTTCGCTGCCCTTCTTGAGTACGCCGCCGTCAATTACAAATACTGGGGAGGAAAGGCGAAGCGCAAAGCCAAGAAACTCCGCGAGAAAAATGAGTCCATGTACGATAAAGACGACAACGAAAACAAAGTAAGTGACTTTTTATATTAAAAAAATAATGAAAAAAAATAGTCAGTATTTACATTATTCGGACTAATGTCCTCATCTTTGTTGCTATTTCTACGAGGTTTCGGTCATTGTACGCTCCTGCCTTCTTCAGATGCTAGAAATTTTGAACCGAACCCTTTATTACAATCACTGGCGTATATCATCCTCATTACTTGTGTAAAAACATGATTGGAAGTCATGAGTTATCTCCCTCTAACCCTGCAAGTTACTTGTTCACCAATATTGTAACCTGGTATTGAACTCACAACTCTAAGAGTCAAGTCAGGAACTAACCAACGTCTATATCCGCTGGGCCATAAGGACAAGAAAAACTGAATTTTTTGGACTTATAAAGCTAATGTCCAGTAACGCTTTTTTACCAGAGTTCATATTGCAATTTATGATGTTAATAGTCTTCTCTAGTATTTTTTTTACCAAAGCGCATATTGCAATCTTTGACACTAATGATTTTCCCTGGGGATCAATATTACTGGTCCCATATTGTGTTCATCTCTATACTTTAATTCCTTGATATGCTATACAAGAACGAAGAGATGGATGCTGACCATTAAACATTCCATACCACGTTCCAGACGAATCTGCCAATAGAAGACAAAGATCCTGCATTCTCTCCCGTTGTGGCCATAAAGCGAGGGACCAGTTTATATATTGATTGTAATGTAGAATTGATCCCCCACTTTATATATACATTATAATAATATAGAGGAAATGTATGAGAAAGAGTGAAAGATTTATAGGGGTGTCAGGAAGTAGGTAAGAGAAGGATGAGAATACTGATGAGAGAGGGTGCAGTTTAGTGAGATAGGAGATGACCATTGACTTTACATTTAAATTCTTGGAGATTGTAGCTGTCTGGGAAGCAAGTTAATGGAAGGGAATTCCGCACTCGGGAAGTGCGAGAAAAGAAGCTGTTGGAGTAGAATCGGCATTTACATTTTATTGGTTTCACAGTAAAAGGGTGGGACCTAGTTGCTAATCTTGTGGCTCGAGTAAATTCGTATATAGGGGGCACCAGTGAGCTAAGTTCATCGGAGCAGAAGCCGTGAAAGTATTTGTAGAAGAGAGACAGGGAATGTGAGAAAGTGACTTTATCTAAGCTGCCAAGTCGGGTTCTATTACATTATAGATTCTCCGTTGGATTTTGTCAAGGACCCCTAGGTGAATAGCAGGGGCACCCGACTAGATATGGCAGCAGTATTCAATGCATGGGTGGATGGTAAGAGAAGGATGACTGTGGTCATAAAGTGAGGGATCCGTTTATATATTGGGTGTAATGTAGAATTGATCCCCCACTTTATATCCACATTATAATAGTATAGAATTTTTTTTTTATAATCATATTGCCCTAAGCTAAGTTCATCATAGCAGAAGC
>JBBBDQ010028909.1:0-72050 GCA_037127315.1 Ascarosepion bandense | reverse complement strand
CTCTGGAGAAGAACATTTTAAAAACAGTTTCCACTTCGGTTATAATGCGTGACTCTTCAGAAATGAATTGAGTTCTCTCGGTGACTGGCGTCTGTATACACTGCTTATATGCAAGACGTTAAAATTTCCCTTCTCTGATGCCATACGCCGATGGCTTAGGGAGTAGAGACTACGACCGGCTGACACCAAATCGGTCGAGTTTCGATCTCGGTCAGAAGCAAGTGGATATGTCTAGCCACACTGATGAGCTGTGATACAGCAAAACGGGCTTGTATGTGGATGACTAATATATACATGTGTGTGTGTGTGTGTACACAAAATTATTATTTTTTTTTTTTATAAGCGTTTCACCCCGAGCAAGGCATGTTACTGCCACTAGTGCGCAGGGGGCTACATAGAGTGGAGAAAGGATGATTAAATATAGGAAATGTCAGGGGGTGGGTGATAGGCGGGTAGGGATACCGAGAATGAGGGTTGGGTAGATGAGAGTTTTGTGAGAATAGTTGGGAGTTAGTGTGATAGGAGGTGTCTATTGATCCTACATTTAAACACCTGGAGATTGTAGCTGTCGGGAAAGCAGACTTGTAGAAGGGAGTTCCACAGGCGGGAAGCGCGAGAAAAGAAGCTGTTGGAGTAGAATTTACGGTTACATCTTATTTGTTTAACTGTAAAAGGGTGGGACCTAGTTGCTAATGTAGTATCTCGTGTAAATTCGTGCTTAGGCGGCACCAGTGATCTAAGCTCATCGGAGCAGAAGCCATGAAAGTACTTGTAGAAGAGGCACAGGGAAGCCACATCACGCCGGTGAGAGAGCGGCTGCAGCCGGTCTGCCAAGTCAGTATCAACCACGTTACAGATCCTCCTTTGTATTTTGTCAAGAAGCCCAAGGAGAGCAGCAGGGGCACCCGACCAGATATGGCAGCAATATTCAATTAAATTCGTTTTTTATTTAAAATTAATTTAATTTACAATGTGATGCAAATTTCTATTTTGAGATTTTACCCCGTCATCAGGCAATGTTGATTATTGCGAAAATGATTTACATTTGAATATAGAAAATAATACGCTTGTTACCTAAATAGTTGATATGAATGTGGAAAGTCAGAAAAATTTGTGTATGTGTTTAATTTAACTAATCAAAATGAAGTTTAACCTCTAAATTTGAAAATATAGGTTATGTTTTGGGAATACGTATTTTCTTCTTTCAATCTTAAGGGGTAAGTGTCAGTCAATTGAGTTACCGTCTAAACAGCTCACTTCTCGTGCAATGTTTCCATTTTTGTTTCAAGATTATTGTCTTAGCTTTCTCTGTATCTAAGCATTTTTTTTAAACAAAAAAATGAAAAAAGTATCTTATACTTTTGATCTAACTTAAAGGGACCGTTGAGTATAATTATACTATTTTCATTTCAGTTCAGAGTACATTTCTTCCCAATTTTTTTATAAACTCTTAATTTGTAAATATTTTAATATTTAATAAATTAATGTTATAATACAAAACAAATTATCGGATATATGTAACTTAATAGATATTATTTTAAGAATAATTTTTTTAACCAAATTCTAAGGTGAATATTTCAAAATTTTTACATCGTGCATTTATTTCATTACGTTTATTTAGATTTTTATTCTTAAGAAATTTAATGATATATAGTTCTTCATATAGACACAAGTCTTACATATTCTAGCTTATATATATAAGTGTGTAGCTTGATGTTACACATGGTAAATGATATTAAAAAGCGAAGCAATCAGTTTCACTTTCGATCTTCAGGCCTCTACGGGAGATTTTAATCAGAATTCAAAATTTAAAAAAAGTGTGTCATGAAAATGAGAAGGATAAAAAAACCGTGAATGCAAGGAGCTAGGGCTTAATAATATCGAGCTCCAACAAATCATGCTGTTTGCACAGTGCAGGCTTTTGGGACCCGATATATAAAGCCACCAGAACCTTGAAATGGAATGAAGAGTGAAATGGGGACACAACAGTGAACCGATCTACACTAAAATTAGCTGCAAACTTTTTATTCTTTATAAGGTGTTCTCAAATGGAGGAACCACAAGTATTTGGAACGAGTTCATTTCGAGGCAAGATGCGATTTCTTATTTTAGTTGAGACATGTTCTTTTATTCTCATGTCAAGACGCTGAGTTGTTCTTCCTATGTAGTCAACTCTGCAACTACATTTATATTGATAAATTATGGAATTAATTTGGTGGGGAGAAAGAACATCCTTGCATGCAGAACATAACATGGGCCGGGTTTGAAACTTGACTACATATAGAAATAAAAGTGTGTGCTGTTTTCAAGTTTCTAGAAGAGTGTATTGCGTCAAGGTGCTCTTTTTCTCACAGACGGTGCCTAACTGACCCTAATATACTGTGAAGTCAACAAAATGTAACAAACAATGCGTATATGAGAAATTAAAAATATCCATTGCACTGTCTCTCTCTCTCTCTCTCTCTCTCTATATATATATATATATATATATATTTTATTTTTTTATTTTTTTGAAGACCAACTGTTGTACCATTTGGGTCTGATGAGTCACGATAATAACATCATGACACGGTGAAATATGTATTACCCATTGTAATAATTTAAACTCGTTTATAAAAAAATATATATATACATCCATCCATTCATCATTTTCTATTTTGCATTCAGGCAGATCAAAACACCACTAATTAATTTTGGAAGCTTTATGCCTAAAATTATTTCAGCCTATACTGTATAAGCAGAAGGAGAATTTTTAAAGATCCCGACATTTATTAGGAGATATGTGAGCTTTATTTTTTCTTTTTTATGCTCCACTGGATCATATTTTTTCTTTATTTACATATCTTAATCATAAATTTATAATTTTTTTTTTCTTAATTTTACGTATTCATAATTTTAAGCGTGTTCCAGTACTATCTCTCATAATTCTCTCTTAATCAATCCAACATAATTAAAGTTGCCAACAACTTGGGTCCCTAATGAAGCTTTGGCTGAAAGGCAGCTTCAGTCCAGATATTCAAACAAAAAAAAATGAACATTTTCTTTTTTAAAATAAATTTTAATTTTTATTGTAAAGTGAAACTAATAGTCGATTACTAATACTGATCTCTATTTTAATCAAATGCTAACATTAATGCCCCAATAAATTGTTTTTAGAGTCTGTTATGTTTTTCAAATTAGAAATTACTTGTATTTTGATTGGTCACCACAGATTATGTAACAATGTCTCCCTGATTAAGGGGGTTTTACTAGTTTTGAACCTTTTAAAACTCCTCAACTCAAAATCATCACCATCACTTTATAAGACACATATAGTGTCGAAACAAAATAGCTACTTTCGTAGTGATATTATAACACATTTATGTTTTAAATTTCAAATAAATATTATTTGCTCTACTTTGTATAGAGCACTTTTTTAAGAATAGGGTTTTTGGAATACAGATTTTTATTCCATCCATACCTAACCTATACTTGTGTGTGTATATTTGTGACCCAGAGACTGACGCTACATTTCTCTCAACAGAGCTCAATTTGATCTCATGTAAACACACACCGAGACCTAACAAAACTTATCTGGAACATATTTTTTGACAACACAAATATCATAACATCATCCAAATGCAAAAAAGGACTAAAAATAATGGAAGCCTTATTAATAAAAATGAAAAACCCAACACTCAATAGCATCAACTATGAGCACGATAACAACATGCTTACCATATTCAGTACATAACACATACCACTCCTCTGCATTATACATAATACCACATACATTCTGTCACATATAAAATAACATTCATTCTTGAAAATGGCTAAAAGTATAGCTGAAAAAGCTCAGACAAACAAAAAATTAATATAATTTTAATATAATTTATGTCCTCAAGAGAAAAAATTAATATAATTTTAATATAATTTATGTCCTCAAGAGAAAAAATCATAAGACCACATGAAAAATTGCTTGCATAAAAACCTTAACCATCACACCTTGTTGTCATTTTTAATGAAACTTGCATAAAAAAGAGATAGCTGCTCAAATATACAATATATATATATATATATATATAATCATCCACAGACAGATCTGTTTTGCTGTATTACAGCTCATCAGTATGGTTAGACTCAGATTGCTTTTAACCCAGGATGTGTGTGTATGTGTGTGTGGTGATATATATATATATACACACACATACATATGTACGTATAACACATACCACTACTCCACATTATACATAACATCACTTTCATTCTGTTACACGTAAAATAAAATAACATTCATCCTCAAAAAGGGCTAAAAGTATAGATGAAAGTGCTCAGATAAACAAAACATTTGAACAATTTTTATATAATTTATGTCCTCATAAGAAAAATCATAAGACCACATGAAAAATTACTTAAAAAATTAACCATCACACATTGTTTGCCATTTTTAATGAAACCTGAGTATATAAGCAAGTGAATGTCTAGCCACACTGATGAGCTGTGAAACAGGCTTGTATGTGGATGACAAATATATAGAATAATTTAGAAGGTAGAAGGTGCATAAAATATTCCAAAAATTAAAAAAATGGCCCCTCCTGGAAAACACATTAAGCCAAATATTATCTTGACTACCAAGTCTATGAGAACTCTAATTGAAAAGGATTTATCTAAACTTAATGTAGAATTTGTTGCTAGTAAATCCCAAAAATTAAGAGACTTAGTCATTGCTAAGCATAATAATAAGCTAAAGCCAGAAGGAGGAATTTGCTCCATCAATTGCAGTTTGTGTGTTTGCCTGTTTATGTTTAGATTCATGTCGTCACCATGACTTTGAGGATAATTCTATTTATTGAAGGCCTATTTATTCAACAAAATATGAAGGACATTTTTAAAGGAGTTTTTTTAATCTTTTAGTGGCAAAAATACAGATTAAACTAAGCCATTTATGCTAAAACATAACCTAGTGTTTAATATATACATATAACACTGTGTTATGTTTTAGCATAAATGGCCTAGTTTAATCAGTGTTTTATATATATATATATATATATATATATATATATATAACACTGTGTTATGTTTTAGCATAAATGGCCTAGTTTAATCAGTATTTTATATATATATATATATACATATAACACTGTTATGTTTTAGCATAAATGGCCTAGTTTCATCAGTATTTTATATATATATATATATATATATAACACTGTGTTATGTTTTAGCATAAATGGCCTAGTTTAATCAGTATTATATATATATATATATATATATATATAACACTGTTATGTTTTAGCGTAAATGGCCTAGTTTAATCAGTATTTTATATATATATATATATATATATATATATATATATATAAAAACACTGTTATGTTTTAGCATAAATGGCCTAGTTTAATCAGTATTTTATATATATATATATATATATATATATATATATAACACTGTGTTATGTTTTAGCATAAATGGCCTAGTTTAATCAGTATTTTATATATATATATATATATATATATATATATATAACACTGTTATGTTTTAGCATAAATGGCCTAGTTTAATCAGTATTTTATATATATATATATAACACTTATGTTTTAGCATAAATGGCCTAGTTTAATCAGTATTTTATATATATATATATATATATATATATATATATATATATATATATACACTGTGTTATGTTTTAGCATAAATGGCCTAGTTTAATCAGTATTTTTGCCACTAAAAGATTAAAAAGGTTTAAATGTAAATCATCTGCACAACCACATCAACATTGGCTGACGATGAGAACCTATCTCGAAACATGGAAATTTCCATGTCGCAATGTAAAATTGCTACATAAGTATATAATTATATTATATTAAGCTCTATAATACTCATTATATTGAGCACTGTTTATAATACAATAAATGCCAGAGTACTCAAAATAAAAAAACCTTGAGTCCTATTCACTTGAGATATATATATATATATATATACATACAAATAGTTAACCCCCAAACTGGGGTCAAAACACTATGAAAATATAAAAATATTCTTTTTATAGAAATATATGCATTTTTGAAGGAAAGTTATTACCAACAATACACTTTTGAAGGAAAAAATTATTACTATAAGATATTTTTGAAGAAAAAATTTTTAACCAGCAATACATTTTTTAGTACAAAACTAGAGGACATCTTCAATTTTCTAAAATACAAAAATAAAAAATAAAAACTTTTTCATCAAAATTTGACTAAATCAGCCTTCTCATTATAAACAAACATTAAAAAAATACTTTAAAACACCACCTTTTTGGCATTAAATAACCCACAGAGGTGGTAATATGCCGTTAAACAAAATTCAAACTCAACTAAAGGGCCAATTATTTATCCTCTGTATCCTCATAGGCATCACTTTCTACAACCTTCTTCCATTGAGCTTTGATAGATTCAAAATTGTTTACGCAACCCTGTGATGGAGGGAGACATTCTCTACTCTTCAACCTCTTTGCTCAGACAAAAAAATTCCAAACTTAAAATGTTCAGAAGTGTTCCTTTCCTTTGTTCCACCTGTTCAGATCTTTACGGCTAGAACAGGCAACGCTATTTCCAGAAAGTTGAATCACCTTCATTTTCCCTGTATTCCAAATGTAAGGAGACGTCTCCACTCCTCTTTCTCCAAAGAACTGTGATCCCCACGTGGATGCATCCCTGAACACAACAACCTTAACCTCATCAAATGAAATGTTGACTTTGATCTATCCTTCCATAACCTTCACCATCTTCTCGTTCATTTATATAATACACCTCATTCAGCAGTATCATTTTTGACTGGAAGTCCCTTGTCTTACGACCATATCACATTGAAACACTGGTTTCCATACAATCTCCGAAGTTAAGCAATGTTGAGGCTCGTAAGTACTTAGATCGGTCACTACTTGAAAATACGATATGCTGTAAGCTTAAATGTGCGGTCGGTGTAATAGATAATGAGCCAGAATCTTTTCATCAGAGAGCTAAGTTCCTGTTGCAGTGAAATATCCTGTCCTACTCCGGAATGGATATGACCCGGGTTATAAAAGACTGGGACTAGAATGAACTACAGAGTGATCATGAGCCATCGTCATTAGACAAGAGTTAACGTCACAAGACGGACGCATTCTTCACGAGACGGACGCATACGCCCTAGATAGACATTGTCTACTTGGTTGTTATTCTTGTTAACTGTTCGTTGGTCTATGTGTATTGTCTATTGGTTTATTATACTGAGGTATAATAAACCTTTACTAATATATTTTCAGTGTTAAGAATTATTTCTTGCACTATTCTTTCTCTGTTTATTCCCTCTCTCCGGGATATAAGTTCTAATTCCAGTTTGGTTCATTATATTAACTGACATGCAAAGGTATGAATCCACCTCTTCTTTTTCCCAGCTATGGGTTAATTAGTAAGGATTGTATCACTAAATCATTATCTCTCCCTAAAAAACAAAATTCTTAAAATCTAAAATATTTTCTGGCTTTAAATAACCTGAAAAGAGCTGATAAGTCCTAGAAAACAAATCAATCAAATCACATAAAACTCTGCTTTAAAAGGCATTCAAGGTTTGTATTGGGTTCATGCCTTTCTTATTCTATCCTCTTTACCTTCCTATATTTAAAATCCTCTAATCTTCTCTTTCATTCATATATCTGTTGTGGACCCAGAATAGGTCCAGAAGAAAATTTGAACTCAGGAATTAGTGAAACATATATTAAACGGAAAACAAATCCAAGCGTGTAACATGTCAGCCTGACTGCCAAGTATTAGACTGGGGTGACTCAACCCAACTCCACCCTGACAGGCATATTCTCCTGGTATTCATAAGAAATGTCTACGGCTATATCATGTTGAATGCACCGGTTCCCGTCTGATCACCGAAGTTAAGCAACATCGAGCCTGGTCAGTACTTAAATTGGTGACCATTTGGGAATATCAGGTGCTGTAAACATAAGGACTAAGAATGGTCCACCGGTCGTCCAGGTTTTGGGGTTGGGTGCAGGGCTAGCAACCCTGCCCCGTAAAAAACCGTTTGTTACAGAAACAGCAACAAAATGTTGCTGCCCTATGCACCATTGGGTGCGATGGATAAATGATGATGATGAATCATAATGATAGGAAGAGTTCTTTATAGTCTAAAAAGGGTAGGTCCCATAACAATATCACACATCTTAGTCAACATTATCATTTTTACAGTAACCCGGTACTTTGAGTGGTACTTGCATCGGGTAAAAAATGGGTAAAGATGGATAAACGTTCCTGCAAAAAGATGGAGTGTCAAAAGGGCAGTTTTCCCTTGACATCACTTTTATTTTTATTTTTTTTTAACTTGCTTCACTCTTTGGTAAAGTTAATCGTTTTAAAAAATAATGAGTAGGATTGAAATAAAACCTAAACATGAATTTTATACAAAAAAAATGACACTATTTATTAGATTGTTTATTGACAATATTCTTTATTGGGATGATTGGCAAAACATCATCTAACTGCAAATTAATTCAAATTTTATGAAATTATAAATAATGGTTTCCTCATAGTTCTCAAATTTTTATAATTTAGTAAATGTTTATAAACACATGAATAAAATGTTTTCATTTATTTCTTTATAAATTGATAAATGATTAATATTGCTTTGTATTAGTTTCAATTGCATTAGATTTTAGAATGTTTTAAATATAAAAATATTCTTGTAAATAAACAATCTAATGAGTCTATATGGTTTAATAATTGTTATAAATTCTCAGCATTTAATACAATTCTAATTATTGCTTTTTAAAACAACAGACGTCGCTGAGGTGTGAAGATAGTTAAAAAAAAGTGTCATTGGAGAAAAAATATCCTTTTGACACTGTGTTTTATTGTGGACACATTTATCCATGTTTACCCTAAAATGGTTCATTAAGGACATTGGTGATCAATGAGTACTGTATAAACCCTGAGGAAATTTGAAGCCATCCAAGCATTGGAAATTTAAAAGTGGTGTATAAGCAGACATGCAAATTAGAAGCATAATTTTCTAAGCCATAATTAGTAAATTTGGATTAAAGGGAAATTAAGAATGTAATAAAAAGAAATTAATTTGATTATGATGATGCAATTGCTTGAGATTATGCAATTAGTTTCATTCGAATAAAAATTAAAATAAAATGGTTCTTCTTAATATGACAAGTTGTTCTATTTTGTATACAACTTGCATATATTTTGAATGAGAAATCGCAGATTCAAGATCAGATTCCGGTTGAAATTGTTACATTATCTATGGAAAAATATGGATCCACTCTTTTTTGCTGTGGGCTAATTAGTAGTACTTGTATCTGAAAAAAATTCTTTCCATTTTTATTATCCTATCTTGAATTTTTTTCATCTTTTCTTTTCCCTTTCAGCCTCCACCTTCTTTAATGTTAACTTTTTTTATCTGTCTCTCTTCTTCTCACTATTTTCTTTATCTTCGTTAGATTCATTTATGCTCAGTTACTATTAGGAAAGGTATTCATTTTTTCTCCAAACTATGGGTTAAATAGTAGGACTGGTCTCTGAAAAAAAAACTTTGTTATTATTAAAAGAATTGCCCATGCAATATTCTCCCACAAAAAAGAAAAAGGGAATTCTTATAATTCAAGATATGTATCGCTCTCCACTTCTATCCAAAGATGCCTGTCTACTATGACAGCTAGCTAATCCCTGTTGCAGATGCCTGCTCAGGTACATTTGTGTTTGTTCAATACCCACATAGTGTCCCTGTGGTTTATACTGCAACTATGCTCAGTGGAAGTTAGTTTACAGTTTCTAGGAGAGAGTGCATGTTATCTTGCATGAACAACAGACTGAACAAGGCCAGGTCATGATGACTTGAAACTTTATACGAACGCATCCACTGACCGCTCCCAAAGGGTTTCATCTGCCCAAGTTCATTCAAAAGGTTTGGTTCAACCAGTGGTATGGTTTTCAGGCACTTTCCAAAGGTGCCACATGTTGTGATCACCTCCTCCTGACAAATCGACCATCGTGAGATTCGAATCCAGGCTTCATAGTCAGAAAGTGAACGTTCTATCCACATGCCTATCAATTCAAGATATATATTTCGACTTTAAATAACCTAGAAAGGGTTGATAAGTCATAAAAAAACAAATCAATAAATCAAAAGATTATGATAGATTTAATCATTTGCTAGTGCACCAGGGTTGCCATTTTAGTAGAAACTAGCAAATAGGTGCAGTTTTCCCTTGACACCACTTTTATTTATTTATTTTTTTAACTTGCTTTGGCAAAGTTAATTGTTTTAAAAAATAATGAGTAGGATTGAAATAAAACATAAACATGAATTTTATACAAAAAAATGACACTATTTATTAGATTGTTTATTGACAATATTCTTTATTGGAATAGTTGGCAAAACATCATCTAACTGCAAATTAATTCAAATTTTATAAAATCTCTCTCTCTCTCTCTCTCTCTCTATATATATATATATATATATATATATATATATATAAAAGGCAATCTGTGAGTCTGTGTGTGACTGTTTCCTATGCCCGCCTACATTTTTTAAGCTACACCATTCAAACTTTCTAGGGACACAAATCTACAGGGAAGCCAGGTCGACACATAC
Organism: Ascarosepion bandense; assembly: GCA_037127315.1. Classification (NCBI taxonomy): domain Eukaryota; kingdom Metazoa; phylum Mollusca; class Cephalopoda; order Sepiida; family Sepiidae; genus Ascarosepion; species Ascarosepion bandense. The sequence continues at coordinate 61,436 of JBBBDQ010028909.1, read as the reverse complement.
TTTTTGAGTTTAAGTTCAGCAGTTTTCCCTTTTGCACTTTTTGACCAATGGAGCCGATTGTTTACAAAAAGCTTAGCACTATTATTTTGAATTGGATTCCAGCCCATTAGCAACATAAGTTAAACCAACTTATCTTAAAAAATAGGATTCATATTGATGAAAAAAGGGCTCAGAGAATCTAATTCAGGGTGAATAGAGGAAGGAGAAACAGGGAAAACAGCATGTCACATACTTGGTGGACTTAAGCAGAGCAGGGTTTGGGAAAACTAACAAGACAAGCTATATTAATAGCTACAAGGGATGGGAAGATGTTGAGGCAACAAAAATGTGTTCTACAGAAGGATGCTGGGAATATGAACAAAGAGTGTACGCAATAAAGAAGTCATTAAAAATGGAAATCAAGGATATTTATGATCAAAACCAGAAAGTGACAACCGAAAGTTCTAGGGCACATAATATGGAAAGAGGGCTTAGAAAATTTGGTACTCAGGGGACAAGTAGAACTGAGAAAAGTATTGCATAACTTACCTAATGATCTTTAATAAATGGTTGGCAGAATAGGGATTAGGAGAGATAGCAAAAAGAAAAGTTTTACTGAGAAATCCAAAAGACAAAAAATAATGGAGCTATAATCGCCCATTTTCTAAAGGGACACCACATAGAATTCCCTTTTCGAAAAGGAAGTTTACAGAAAAACAGACGAACGTTTAAGCCTGTAATGAATTTTTATTCAGTACAATTTGACTATTGCCCATAAGTGTGGTTTTGCCATATCTTCTAGTTCAGTAGTTAAAGTTGTAATTCCTTGCATTCACTTATGCACAAATACCATTGGGAAAGATATTAATCCATCTCTTTCCTTCAGTTATGAGTTAAATAACAGGACAGATTGGGTTCTATAGCCCTGGCTGGCAACCAGTATACTGCAGAAAGTAATGGCAACCTAATGTGGAATTTTCTGCCCAGTCAGTCATGTCGTTTTCGAGACATGATCGCCCAAGCGTGTATCACGTGTGGAACTTAACTGACTGAGTTGAAGAGGGAGACAATTATGGTTGCTTTCCCCAAAATGTAAATGTAAAAAAGAAGAAAAAGCAAGTATTGCATCAGCAATTCTTTCTCTCCATAGCCTCCTGCTCTAGGAAGCTTTTCACTGAGAGTCTTGCTTTGATGTATTGACGAAACTGTTATTCACGCTGAGAACCGCTAGGTAGATTGTCTCGGTTTGTATGCCATACATGTCAGTGATGACAAGAACGCAAGCAGAAAGACTGGCACTAACCCTGCCGAGATATTGTGTCAGGGGCGTGGCAATTCTTTAGAAGAAACGCGAACAAGAACCCATTGATGTTATCCAATTTCTGATTAAGAGGGCCAGATTATTAACTTGCCTTTTGTCTAAGATATCCTCAGTAATGAGAAATGTGTAAACTAGACATTTTGCAAACAAACTGACGTGTGTTGAAATCCTCGCAGTATTTAGCACTGTTCAATTTATCACTCACACTTTTCGTCAAGATTTACAAACTCTACCTGTGTTACAGTGGATATCGACTCTGAACGACAAATCAGGAAGCCGTGTTCGAATTCCAGTTGAACTCCTTGCATTCACTTACGCACAAATACCCTTGGAAAAGGAATTAAGCCCTCTCTTCCCTCCAGTTACGGGTTAAATAATAGGACAGACTAGGTTCTATAGCCTTTGTTGGTTACCAATCTACCACAGAAAGCAACGACAGTCTACTGCGGGATAATCTTCTGTCCAGTCAGTCATGTCTCTTTCAAGACATGATCGCCCAAAGAGTGTATCACGTATGGCATTTAACTAACTGACATCTAATTGAATATTGTTTCCCAAAATTTGCTTCGATCCGTTAAAATATAACTGTTTTAAAGGGTGTTATGGCTGAACAAATCAACGTCACAGAATTTTAAACACAGATGTATCGGATTTCTTAAAATGGTGCAGGATCCATGATATATACTCGCAGTATAGCCCGGCGTTGCTCGGGTGTAATGAAAGCTTTAAAACTAATCCATGGTCCTGGAGCTCAGACTCTTTGGACGTTGGCACGAAAGACTAAAAAGCAATAGTTGTTTCCAGTTAAAGAGAAATCGTAGACTGAAAAAAAATGAATGGATGGAAGTCAAATTTTGATTTCCTGGTATCGATATCAAATAAGTTTTTTCGTTGAATACTGAATTTAAGTCCTTTGAGTAAATGGTATCATGGCTGAGACTAAGAACTACAATTATACCTACTTAGAGCTAAACCCAAAGCAAATACTAAAATAAAAGGGCTGAAAAACTGATTTTGATCAGACCCGGTATATTGCCTTTTATATATATATATTAACGATTTTCTGCACTATAAGAACTGCAACCTTGAAACTTCTGAATATTGTTTCTTATGTCTTTGTCTATGACTGTATCAAATTTGATTAAAATCGGACCACTCCTTCTATAACCCGATTTTTTCGATTATCAATATTTATCGGGGGTAGCTTGACACAAAACCTAGCTAAGAACACTCGCAGACGCTTATAGTACAACTGTGTAAATTTTCAAGGAAATCGGTTCAGCCGTTTCGGAGTCTATAGGTAACGGATGCACACACACACACACAAAGTTCCATTTATAAATAAGTTTATATATATATATATATATATATATATATATATATATATATAGTGTTTCCAGCTTTCTTACATTTATCATTTTTTCACTACCTTCAGTCAGTTAATTGCCATACCTTATTTTTTGCAAATGCAAGAATAGAGGAAAACATTTTTTTCTTTCATATTAAACGAAAGCAAAAAGAGCAGCCCAAAGTACCAAATACAGGTGGGGGATGTTAAAATCAAGCAGGTACGAAAATTTAAATAACTGAAGACGAAAAGTGCGACACAAAAATTCAAAGGTGAATTGACATGGCAAAGGACGCGTTCCAGAAGCTGAGTAAAGTATTAAGACACAGGAAACTTTCACTAGAAACAAAGAAGAGAGTATTGGATTGCGATGTGATGCCAGTTCTTCAATATGGCAGTGAATGTTGGACAGTATCAACAAAGATGAAGGGAAAACATGAAGCAGCTGAAATGTGGTTCTACAGAAGGATGCTGCAGATATCGTGAACCGAGCATGTGAGCAATGATGAGGTTTTGGAAATGATGGAAACGAAATGAAATTAATATTGAGCATCAGGAAGAAACAATGAAGTTCCTGGAATATACAATGAGGACGGAGGGCTTGGAGAATCTGATACTAACAGGCCAGATAGAGGAAAAAAAGAGACAGGGGAAAGCAGCGGATAACATATTTGAAGGACCTGATCAGGTGGATGACAGAACGGGGGCTGCGAGAAAGCGTGCTAAGAGCCACCAGGGATAGGGAGACGTGAAGGCCATGATCGCCTACTTCTTGAAGGAACAAAGTACATAGAAAAGACAATATGAATAATGGCAAAAGTAAAATTTTTCCTTTTTCTTGTTGCCTTTATTTATGTTGTACATAGCATCTTATATATATATATATATAGTCATCTGCAGACATACGTTTCGCTGTACCACAGCTCATGAGTACTGTTAGACATCTGATTGCTTCTAGCCAGGATTGAAACCCGACCGGCGATTCCACATCTAGACTATGGGCGCTCGGGAGTGAAAGGCGGACTTTAGCGTGTTATATACAAGGTAAACACACGACAGTAGCCGAGAGTGTTCAAATTCATCACTGAATGAACGATGTGTAGATGCGTGATTAGCTAGTTTTTTCAAAGTCAACCATTCTTCAAATCAGGGGCCCGACAATATTTGCAGACAGATCTGTTTTACTGTATCACGGCTCATCAGTACAGTTAGACATCCGATTGATTCTAGCCAGGATTGAAACCCGACCGAATTGATGTCAGTCGGTGATTCTGCCACTGAGTTATGGGTGCTTGGTAGAAGAAGGCGGACTTTAGCATGTTTTATACAAGGTAAAAACACGACAGTAACCGAGAGTGTTCAAATTCATCACTGAATGAACGATGAGTAAATGCATGAGTAGCTACTGTGGTTTTTTTGTTTGTTTGTTTTTTGTTTGTTTGTTTTTTGTTTGTTTGTTTTTTGTTTGTTTGTTTTTTGTTTGTTTGTTTTTTGTTTGTTTGTTTTTTGTTTGTTTGTTTTTTGTTTGTTTGTTTGTTTTTTTTGTTTTTTTTTTGTTTTTTTTTGTTGTTGTTTTTTTTTTTGTTTTTTTTGTTGTTTTTTTTTGTTTTGTTTTTTTTTTTCAAAGTCTACCATTCCTCTATAGTGCTCAATCGGGGTGTGAGCAGGTTGGATGGTTAATAAATACTTTAACCGGAAATAATTTTTTTAAATATTATTAATATTTAATTGAGCACACTGTCACGAATATAATTGTTTTTATTTAACTGAATTTCCTAACAGTTAATTTAAAGGGGTTTTCTATGTAAATTTATTATGGAAGCCCCCCACCAGCCAAAAGCTCAAATATGATTTTTTAATATGTTGATAAAATCCAAAGACGAATCAGCAATATTATTGATTTTGACCTGGCATCTTGGCTTCAGTCACTTTCCGATTGTCATAACCTTGATTTCTTGTTTTCTTTTTTTTTTCCACTGTGAGGTTCCGGAGGTCACTCGAAGTAGAGGACTTCATTAAGAAACAATTTACGCGGATAAGAGAGGAAGTTAATAGTTAATCCTAGGCTTGCACAAGTTGGGATTCCAGTGATCAAGGAAACATTCTCTTGGGGGTCAGTTCCACAAAGCAGTGGTTTTCAGGTAGAAACTGTTCGAGTGGAATTTGTTTCGGCCGTCTAGCATCGGTAGTGTGTTTAAAAGGACTGACGAAAGCCACATAATATGTAAAAAACAACATTTATTTCACATATGAATGCAGACTTGAGAAAACTGCAACAAATTAAGACGAACGTAAATAAAATGCAAAAACAATACATTTTGAAGGGACAAAAAACATTAAAGAGAATAAAACTTTTAGGGAAGTTTTTATACTTAATATACGATGAATGAGAGTTTTTATAAATAGGAAAATCAGCAAGAAAGTTTTGGGTTTTAACATTTACGAAGGTGGCTAGAAAATATTTTTAGAAATAATAGCAAAGCTTTAAAAATACATTTATAAGATGCTAAAAAATACTTAGCTTGAGCTCAACTTTAGGGAAAAACAAGAAAAAAAATATTTTCTGGCACACTGCTCCTGGCCGTGAACTAAAGCCAGTGTCTAGTCGCAGGGAAAAAAACTAGGGTGTGACCATGCTCTTTGACGTCCAGAGCTGAAAAGGCTGTTTTAGGCATTTGGCCTGAGAACAACGACTGTGTATTCCTACGCCGGAGGTATAAGGAAGCGGTCAACCATTTATAGCAGAATAGGACAATGAAGGGTACTAATTTGTCTGGCGATATTATTTTAAGGGGATGACAAAGCCGAGAAACGAACCTGCTGATTTTACAAAATGGAATCTGGTCGCAACAAGAATTTAGGCTTATTTTCTAGGGTAACCTGGCAGTAGCCACAGAACTTACTTCTTTCTTATGGATGGAATGTAGGCAGTTTACGATAATGTAAGTGGCATGGGGTTCCTTGCCGTGAAGGGTTAGACCTGGTGGAACCAAGGAAGGTAGTTTGTCTGAGCACTTTCCATGAAAAGTTGTGATAGAAAAGCGAAAGTCTTGCCTCATCCTGCCTGTGTGAAAATAATTTGTCACCCACAAGCACTTGGAGACGCTTTTGGACTCTATCAAACGACCGAGCAGCTCCTGCTTAAATATGACTCATCTGTGCCCCTTCTCTAGACATAAATTCATGGTAATTGTTTGAGAGAGCTCTTTGTAGGCTTTGGCAATTTAGGCAAAGTACTAGATGTGCGTTGAAGTGCAGTCGATATCGGCTTGGAATGAGAAATCAGAGACCCGAGTTCGAATTCTAGTTGAATTCGTTGCATTCACTTACGCGCAAATACTCATTCAAAAGGTATCAATCAAACTAAAAAAAAAAAAACACAAGTAAACATAATAATAAAACCCAACACAAATAATAATGAGTGAAAAAATTAACAAGCAAAATAAAATAGCCTCAAGACTGCATTCAGATCCAAAATTATTTCCGCTCAGTACTCATTTCAATAATTCAAAAGATAACCGTTACCACACACTGAGATAACTGTTTGAACAATACAATTTTAATTTGTATCTTATCAATTGACGATGGAAAAGATTTGAAATTGTCTTAAAAATTGATAAATAAAATTCTGTGTTAAATCTGTATGTTATTATTTTGAACATTACTCGACTTCATTATAATAAAAAAAGTAATTACAGGTAAAATAACCTGGGTGTCTATTTTAATGAATAATTTAAACCAATTCCCAGAAAATGAGCCCAAAAGAATAACTGCCTATTTTACCGATCTTTGTAAAATAGCATCTTCTTACAGTATTTACATTATTCGGACTATTGTCCCCATCTTTGTTGCCATTTGTACAACGTTTCAGCCGTTGTACTCTTCAACCTTCTTCAGGTGCTAGGAATTTCGAACCGAACCCTTTATTACAATCACTGGGGTATAATCATCCTTATTCTTTGCGTAAAGTCTCGATCGGAAATTGACTTATCTCCCTATAACCCTGCTAGTTACTTGTTCACCACTACTGTAGCCTGGTACTGAACTCAACACTTTCGGACAACGTCTATGTCCACTGGGCCATGTCTCCTTAAGGACAAGAAAAACTGAATTTTGGGGACTTACAAACCTAATGTCCAGTAACCTTTTTACCTGAGTTTATATTGCAATTTTTGATGCTAATGGTTTTCTCTAGTATTTTTTACCAGAGCTCATATTGCAATTTTTGATGCTAATGGTTTTCTCTAGTATTTTTTACCAGAGCTCATATTGCAATTTTTGATGCTAATGGTTTTCTCTAGTATTTTTTACCAGAGCTCATATTGCAATTTTTGATGCTAATGGTTTTCTCTAGTATTTTTTACCAGAGCTCATATTGCAATTTTTGATGTTAATGGTTTTCTCTAGTATTTTTTACCAGAGCTCATATTGCAATTTTTGATGCTAATGGTTTTCTCTAGTATTTTTTACCAGAGCTCATATTGCAATTTTTGATGTTAATGGTTTTCTCTAGTATTTTTTACCAGAGCTCATATTGCAATTTTTGACAAACAAGCATCTTCTTAATTTTTATGGTTGGAGATTATTTGACCTGAGCATTAATGATAAAAAATCAACAAAGGGTGAAAAAAAAAAAATACAAGGTCCCAAAATAAGAAAAAAAATTCTCAAACTTCAAGTAATTTAAACAATTCCCAGATTCTTCAGATTTTCTGTGAGATTGACAAGATCAGTTCTTTTATTAGTTCTTTGTTTGGTTTATTTTGCTTGACGGCTTATCAACCTCAATGCTGATAAGGTTTTTAGGATAGGGTTGTATGAATAGAATGTTTATTCTTTGTAAGAAATCAGTTTGTAGATCAGGTTTCATTGACGTATTTTTGTAAAGAGAGTTTTTGCCAAGTCAAAAGTTGATTGCTAGTAATGTTTGTTTTTTTTTTTTAAAAAACTCATTTTACTGTTATTTTTACTATAAAAATCTATTCTTATACTTCCATACTTGGGGTAAAACACTATTTTTCCGGAACTGAAACCCTAAAAGTCAGGTTGGAAATTAAGAGTTTGCTCTACACTCCTGATCAGAGGCCTTGCTGCCGGATGTAGTTTATCGTCATACGCAGGACGTTTATTATTTATATTTCTAATCATAAAAAAGAATAAGAAAGAAGGCGGATGAAGAAAAACGATTTTTCGAATATTATTTCTTCAGATATTTGTATTTCTACTTGGCAGTAAAACGATCAAAATTAGATTAATGAGAGACGCAGAGAACTTCTGATTCCTTGTTCTGCAGGTGTGGGATTTCCACTGCGCTTCAAGTGGATAAAGATTAGATGACAGGAAAAGAGTGAAAAGCTCCGATTCCTTGAGCTTAAAATCATTGAAGATGATATGAAAAAAGGATTGAAAAAGAGAGAGAGACCGACCGGGGGGGGGGGGGTGAGAGAAAATCTGATTCTTTGTTCATTGGGTGTTCTGTGTTTACACTGAATTCTATTTGAACAAAGATTAAATTCTAGAGAAAGAGCACCTCCGATTCCTTGATTTTCAGTTTCCTTGAATTCCCACTGAGCTTGAAGTGGATAAAAAATGAGAAAGAGCCTCCAGTCTCTTGACCTTCAAATAAACGCAAGATGAGAGGCATTAGAGGTTGAGTTTATATATATATATATATATATATATATATATATATATAATGATACGAATAAGATAAAAACAAAAAAGAAACATTTACAAATTTAATATTTAGCTTTTATTTAAGCCTGATTATTGATAATGCTTAAATAAATGAGAAATATGTTTGATTTATAAATATTTCTTCTTTGTTCCTTATATATATATATATATATATATATATATTTGAACATTATTTTTTATCTATACTCGTATTTAAATAGATATTCTGTTTTTAATTAAACAGTATTATATATTTATTTCTACCGGCCTGATTATTTACGATAAATTTCTATTACGATAATAGTGAATCTATTGTTGCAAATTTTCAAACCAATGGAAAAATTTTAACTTTGTGTGTTGATAAATCTTTGCTTTCTGATAAGAAAAATGCTGTTCAAGCAAAGCAATGACATGATAAATGTTATTTGGACTCTGCCCGTCGGAAACAACGGTTAAGTGTTGGTATTGTGACTTCAAATGCGGTCGTACAGACACAAAAGATCCTAAACGCTCAGGTTGCCCAAAATCAGCAGCTGTCCCGGAAAACATAAAAAAAAAAATCCGCAAACTCGCTTTGGTCGATCGTAAAATGAAGTTGCTTGAGATAGCAGAGGAGTTGAACATATCAAAAAGCAGTGTATTACCCATTTTGCATGAACATTTGTCAATGAGAAAGCTTTGTTCAAAGTGAGTGCCGCGTTTACTCACAGTCGATCAAAAACAACAACGCGTTGACGATTCAGAGCGTTATTTGCAACTGTTTCAACGAAACAAAAAAGTTTTTGCGTAAATATGACAATGGATGAAACATGGATCCACCACTTCATTCGAAAGTCAAATCGGCAGTCAGCTGAGTAGACAGCAGCAGGCAAAATTCGTCCAAAGCGACCAAAGACGCAAACATCAACAGACAAGGTTTTGGCCTCCGTATTATGGGATGCGCAAGGTATTTTGTTCATCTCTTACCTTGAGAAAAGAAGAACCATTAATAGCGAATATTATATAGCGCACTATTTGTGCGTTCGGAGGAAAAAATCGCCAAAAAAAAAAAACGGCCGCACTACATCAATTGCACTTCGAATTGCTTCTGCAGCCACATTATTCTCCAGTTCTGGCTCCCGGCGACTACAGGCTGCTTGCAATCTTCAAAAGAATAGTCCAGGGAAAGAGACTTGGCTCCAAATGAAGAAGTGATATTGAAAATTGAGTCCTAGGAGACTGTTGATGAATCAAGTCGAAAGTTTTGCCAAAATTTTGTTTTATTAGTTCGGTCAAGGATTTGTTGAGTGATGTGTAATGTAACAGTCAGTCTTAACTCAGAATAGGAAGATTACTCTGTTCATAAAGCCTCCCAGTTGTGCTACCAGTGAGGAAAAATATATATAACTTTTAGAAAAACTTATCTTTAGCCATATCAATAATCCTAATTTACTTAACAAAAAAAGTGATTTAATGATCGCATGCTGTCATAAAAAATACTTAAATTCTTAGAACCAGATTGATATAGATTGCTCTATACGTTTCCCCCTTTCTTTCCCCCTTTTCTTTTCCTCTGTCCCCTTTTTCTTACCCTCTGTCCATCTTTCCCCCCTCACTGTCCCTCTTTCTTCCTTTTGCCCCAAATGTTACTTTTAACAATTATGAATTACGCTCCTTAAATTCTTGCTCCCGTCGGTTTTTAAGTTTTAATGAAAATTTTACTTTTTAGTTTTTATTTTCATATTTATTTACAATTTTCATTTAAAATAGACTTTTATAGAAATATATACATAGAAAAAGACTTATGGAAATATGTAAATTTGTGAAGATAAATTATCACCATAACACATTTTTGAAGGGAAAAAAAAATTAAAAAATTATTCTCAGCAAAACATTTTTGAGTACAAAACTAGAAGACATTTTCAGTTTTCTAAAATAAAAATAAAAAAACAAAAACAAAAATTTTTCATTAATTGTACATTAAAAATAAAACCGTAAAATCCCACATTTTGGCATTAAATAACTCACAGAGGTTGATATACCGGTAAGCAAAACTCAAACTGTGAGATATACAGCCCACTAAAGTAGTAGAAACATGGTCGGAGACATGCAACTGGCAAGCACAATGCTGTGTTGGTTCCTATGTTCCTATTATGAGAGGGTGAGGACCTCTGATTCCTTCTTCCTCAGTTCCTTTGGTTTACTACTGAGTTTCAAGTGGATGAAAGAGAAGGATTCAATTCGGTCACATATTTTTGCCCAAAATAGAAAAAGTGTGTCTCTATTAAAAGATTAAAGGCTGAAGGCAAAGAGACGAGGAAGTAAGATTAAGGTGGATTTAAGCGAAAATTGAATGCAGAAGGATTATCTTGATAATCGATGTTTCATCTAAAAATAGATGACGGATAGGCATTTGATTTCTCTCTCTCTCTCTCTCGTGTCAGGAAACGAAGCAAAATTGAAATTTATGATCTAAAAGTAAGTACTAGATTATTTTAACTACTGTTCATGAGAAGATTTAACAAATGAACAAAGACGACGACTACTGAAAAATAAACGGAGAAGAAAAAAAAAACCAAGAAAAAAGTTAAGAACGCCATGAAGAACAGAACTGAAGAAAATAAAGAATATGTTAACCAAAGATTTTGTTCAGTTTATCAAGTACATTTCCCGCTAGATAACCAAAGTCTTCGAGAAAATAGAAGCAAAAAACTACCCTTATATTTAACATCAGAGAGAGACAGTTGAATTTTGATAATTGGTCTTCGAAAATTTGACGCTCTCAATACATATGGAAAGCAAAAGGTACGGAGGAAAACAACGCATAGCCTGAAACGCTTGAGTAAATGACTGGCAAAACAGGAGAGATGAGAAAAAGAAAAAACTTCACTCTGAGCTACAAAAAGCAGAAAATTGTGGTGTCATTATCGCCAATATCCTGAAGGGACATGGCGCAAAAAAGAATTATCTTTAGTATTTGTCTATATTTCTCAGATGAGGTAGTATTTATACTATTTACATTATTCGGACTATTGTCCTCATCTTTGTTGCCATTTGTACGACGTTTAATAATAGATCATTCTATTTGTCTATATTTCTGAGATGAGGTAGTATTTACAGTATTAACAGGGTTTAAGAGAGACTAGCATCATAGCCCGGCGTTGCCCGTGCAACTTAAAACATTTTAATAGTAGTAAAAGGTGCTAATGAGAGGAGTAGATGGAAATCATTTACAGACAGTTGATTTCCTACATGAAATATTTAGCGAAAAAAAAAAAGCTGAATTTTTTTAAAAATTTATTTTCTGAAGGTTGAAATATTAAATCTGAAAAACAAAAAAAGTCTTAAATAATTAAATTTACCATTGCCACTTTTTTTTTTTTTTTACATATTTTGTTTTTGTTTAAAAAAAAGTTTTTTTGTTTTTAAATATTTCTTTTTTTTTCAAAATTACGGGGAAAAATATTTACATTCTTTTGTTGATTAAATGAATTTTTAAAACGTCGGAATAAAAATTAAATATAAGGGCTCATTTTTTGTCGCGTTTGACACGTGTGATTTGATTTCTGTGACGTAATTCAGCAACAATCTTAGATGTTTTACGAAGCAAATGTAAACAATATGCTCCATTGGCCAAAAAGTGCGAAAGGGAAAATTGCTGAACTTAAACTCAAAATGTATGTGTCGACCTGGCTTCCCTCTAGATATGTGTCCCTAGAAAGTTTGAATGGCGTAGCTTAAAAAATGTAGGCGTGCATAGGGAACAGTCACACACAGACTCACAGATTGCCTTGTATATATATATATATATATATATATATATATATATATATATATAAACTGTAATGGTTGTTAAAATGTTTTTAAATTCATAGTATCACTACACAAAAAGTTTTCATGTTTCGAAGTCAGCCCATGATGTTTTTGGCTTCTTCCTCAGGTGATTTTTTAGAAATGAGAATTATCCAGTTGAAAAAGCCAGTTTATTTGTGTTGGATTTGTTATTTTTGGGTGTTAGAGGGGTTGGTCTGTATTTTGAGTTCTGTTGACATTTTTAAGGTCTTAGGGTTAAGTGTTTGTTTTTGGCAGAGTTCAGCATAGGTTAATCTATTAATCTTGAGAGGGCTGATGCTGCTGGCGCCTTGCGTGTTGTTATTTGGTTTAGGGGTTGGTAGGTGTTGTTTTGTTTGGGGGTTGGTTTCTCCTTAATTTAATGTATGTTATTTTGTATTGGGGTGTGTGCTTCTTTTGTTTTTTTTATTTTTTGTTTTTTATAAAATATATTTTTTATAAAAAAATATTTTATAATATTCCACAATATTTAAACTATTTTATAATATTATAAAATATAATATTTTGTAATATTAAGAAATATATTTCTTTTTTAAAATCTATCCTTTATATAACATATTTTATAAATATAAAATATATTTTTTTATTTATTTATCTACTATTCTGCTGCAACTGCATTATTTTTTGTTGGCATTGTATAGGGTTTGTTTTCTTTTTCTGTTTATTTATAGGGTTGGTTGTGTGTATTTTTTGTGTTTTTTTTTGGGGGGGGGGTCTGGTTAGGGTTTTTTTTTGTTTACTGAAATTTTAGCGAGAAACATTTGCGTTGTTTGCATTTTACTGCTAATTCCTTTCTACGGTTTAATAAATCGTTGCTGTTAGGGTACTGCAGAATGTGTAGTTTTTCACTTAGACATAAAGGGCAGATGTCATTAAGTGATTTGCAAGTTCTAGTTTTTTCCATTTTACTTTGGGTTTCTGCTTTGAATCCTTTAGCTTCCAAAAGTATGTGGAAAGGGATGTTTGGTTTCGGTATACGCTGTTTTTAAATGAGGTTAGGTGCAAGTACCAGCGCTGCTTAAAAGTATTCTTAGTTGATCCGATATACACTTTATTTATAGTTGGATTTTCGATGGATGTTATGTTGCATTGATAGATTATTGAGTTTGTTTTGCATTTATTTTGTAGTGAGCAGTTGCTAGGGTTTCTACAATTACACATGTTTTCGTTGTTGGGTTTGGCTGTGTTTTGGTTGCCGGTTTTATTTCGGTTTACGTGTTGATTTAGAATATATTTGTTATGGTTAGTTATGATTTTGTCTAGGTTGTATGTGCAGCTGTAGCTAAGTTTAAGTGTACTTTTGTTGAAGATTTTACTGAGAGGGTTATTTGTTGGGAAATGTTTTTTAATTAAGTTCAGGAACTTCTGTCCTAGTTTGGTGTTGATCATCTGGTTGAAAGGAGGTGTGTACCAAATGATTTTTCTGTTTCTACTTTTCTTGTTGGGGTTGTTGTTTGTTATGTATTGGATGTCTTCGTTTCTGTAGCCGCTTTTTTTTTAATGACTTGTTGTAGAGATGACAAAAAGTTAAGGACAGGAAAGGGAGCCATGATTGCCAAAGTCCTGAAGGGACAAAGTACAGGAAGGAACAAAGATGAAAGAAAAATGGCGAAAAGGAAACCAAAGATAAGAGTAAACAAAGAAATGAAAAAAGAATGAGTAAGCAAAGTAAAAAAAAACAGGAAAATAAAATGGAAATTATATAAATTAATAAAACATGAATAAAAAAGTGATATGTCCCGGAAAGGGAGATATATCTCCCTTTCCGGGATATATCACTTTTTTCCCTTTTTTTTTCTTTTTTACCTAGCGGTGTCTTTATTTAGTTTAAATCAAATGACCTAATTTTTTTTTTAAATTTCATTTTAAATCCTATATCTTTTTATTCCCTTTAAAAATAATTATGCCTTTTTAAGTAAAGGCCTTTTTCTAATACTTCAACGTTTTTGGGAAGTTAGGTTTTTGAATATGTCCAGCGTCTGTAATATATAAATTTTTTTTCTTTCTTTTCTTTTCTTTTTCCCTCCCTTCCTTCCTTTATCTCTCTTATCTCTCACCTTTTTTCCGTGTTGCTTAACCTTACATCAATTCAACACGACCGTCCGTTAATTTTAAGTTAAAATTCTCTTTCATTTTTTTTGCACACCCAGATGATGTCAATTTTTTCTTTTCTTGTTTATTTGATTTTATTTTGTTTTATATTTTTCTTTTTTTTTCTTTTTCTTTTTCAATTTCTTTGCAAATCTATTTAAAAAGGAAAATTAGACTGATTTTTTCTCCAGTTTCTGAAAGGATTTTTCTGTTGCTGAGGTGATGTGTTATCTCCCGTGGGGATTTTCATATTGAAATGATCATCCAACATCATTGAATTAATCCTTTATATATATATATATATATATATATATATATATATATATATATATATATAATTCGAAGTAGCTAAGCGGTTTTGGCAAATGTAACCAAGTAGGACTATCTAGCAAATAGCCGTAATGGACGGGTACTCGTCGTAGTTATATGCAGTGTGCTGAGATGTAGGCTTATGTAATAGACGTAGACCTATGGTCATAGACTTATAGACGTAGACCCATGGTCGTAGGCCTATAGACGTCCTCGCTTTAGTCTGTATTTATGGCTGACACCAGCCAATCATATTACTGTGAGGAGGAAACCAAGGTGTATGCATATTCATTAAATCAGAAAGTAACTGACGGAGGGAAAAGCAGTAACTGAGAATTGAAAAGAAAATATTCTCTCTTTTTTTTTTAAGTGTCTGCATAAATAAAGAAGAATATTAAACAAAAAAGGATAAAATAAAAAAAAATAGAGATAAAATAAAAGGAAAAAGAAACATTAAAAAATAAAAATAAAATAATAAATATAATTGTAAAACAAAAAAAATAAAAGCAGCAATTTCTTAAAAAGAAACAAATGAATGACAAAGAAAGTTGTATCATCTTGAGGGCTTAACTTGAATCACAGTATTTACATTATTCGGACAATTGTTCTCATCTTTGTTGCCATTTGTACGACGTTTCGGCCGTTGTACGCTTCGACATTCTTCAGGTGCTAGGAATTTCGAACCGAACCCTTTATTACAATCACTGGGCTATTTACAGTATTTATATTATTCGAACAATTGTCCTCATCTTTCTTGGCATTTGTACGACGTTTCAGCCGTTGTACGCTCCAGCCTTCTTCAGATACTAGGAATTTCGAACCAAACCGTTTATTACACTTACTGGAGTATATCATTTTTATTCCTTGCGTCGTAATGCCTCGATTGTAAGTCATGATTTATCTCCATCTAACCCTGCAAATTACTTGCTCATCATTGCTGTAGCCTGGTGTTGAACTCAAACTCTTTGGGTCAATTCATAGGAATTAACCGATGTCTATATCCACTGGGCCATGTCTCCTTAAGAATGAGGGTGCTATACCTCAGTGATTGTAATAAAGGATTCGGTTCGAAATTCCTAGCACCTGAAGAAGGTCGAAGGATACAATGGCCGAAACGTCGGACAAATGGCAACAAAGATGAGGACAATACTCCGAATAATATAAATACTGTAAATACGACCTAATCTCAGAAATATAGACAAATAGAATTATCTATTATTAAACCTCATATAAATGGCAACAAAGATGAGGACAGTAGTCCGAATAATGTAAATACTGTAAATACTACCTCATCTCAGAAATATAGACAAATAGAATGATCTATTATTAAACGTCTTACAAATGGGAGCAAAGATGAGGACAATAGTCCGAATAATGTAAATACTGTAAATACTACCTCATCTCAGACATATAGACAAATAGAATGATCTATTATTAAACGTCGTACAAATGGCAACAAAGATGAGGACAATAGGCAGAATAGTGTAAATATTGTAAATAAATCCTACCTCATCTCAGAAATGTAGACAAATAGAATGATCTATTATGAAACGTGGTAGAAATTGCAAGAAAGATTAGGACAATAGTCGGAATAATGTAGATACTGAAAACAAAATTCATCTGAATAAAATTTTGAACAAAGCACTTAAACCTGCCGTAAGAAGAAATAACGCATCCTCAATAAAAATCTGTTTCATTGAAACCCGTTCAAGTCGGACGCAGTCAAGAAGGCTAATCACGTGTCAAAGAGGGAAACTAATGGACAAATCGGATCGTTTTTTTTTATTGGTTTTCAAAACTATCAAGTTCACAGCCTCGCGAAAAAAATATATGCAAATATCGGCAACCTGATAATCAATAGACGCACTCGCTTCAGAATTACCCACTTGGGTACTGTCGCCAGTCATTTAACCACTTTTACCGAAAAAGTTGCAACCAAGAACAATTTTCCTGTGTATGTAAATCTATTTTTTTAATTATGTATATAAATACAGATCTTTTATTGAAGTTCAAACTTTTAAAAAGAACAATTTTTCACTTATAGCTTTTTCTTTATTTAACAGTTTTTAATTTACACAAGTTTAATCATTCATACACACACACACACACATACTTCAGTAGAACTAATATATATATATATATATATATTAGTCATTCATATTCAAGCCTATTACGCTATATATATATATATATATATATATATATATATATATATATATATATATATATATAATGTGTGTGATGAGTCGGTCGCTGAACTTGGCACCTCCAAAGCGAGTACAGGTGGGCGGAAATCGTGATTGGTAGCTGGTTTGTCTATGCAATGCGTGGTGTTTTGCATAGGCGAGGTACCAAGCTCTGTGTGAAGATCTGGAATGAGAGGGCAGTCAAATTTCTTGAAGGCGTCGACTGTGTGTGTCGCTACGGCAGTAAGAGAGACGACAGGCTTAATTTTTTTTTTCGTGACATATTTCAACACATATGAATCTAGACATCAACCTTTCTTTTAAACATGACAAAATATAATAAATTTTTATTTAGCTTTTCCAGTATCATTATTTTTGTGGGAGTAAGGGAATATATATATATATATATATATATATATATATAAATTCCCTTACTCCCACAAAAATAATGATACTGGAAAATATATAACGTTAAATACACCGGTTCTCGCTCGATCAATGAAGTTAAGCAACGTTAAGCCTGGTCAGTATTTAGATGGGTGGCCGCTTGGGAATATCAGGTGCTGTAAGCGTTTATTGACGGATGTGCGTTGTGGTGCAGTAGATGTTGGCTTGGAAGGGCAAATCAGTGAGCCGAGTTTCAATTCCAGTCGAACACTCTGCATTCCCTTATGCACCTTACCCTTGGGAAAGGTATTAATCCATCCCTTCCCTCCAGTTATGGGTAAAATAACTGAGGTCTGCTGTTCATGCGATCTGTGGCGAACTTCTGCACCAATTGTTTGTTATCAGCAGTTACAAAAAGTGTGGATGGTGCTACACAATCTTTCACCACTCTAAACAATTCATTGTGTGGCAGTCCAACTGAGGTAGGACTCTCATACGTCCAAATCGACGGGAGAGGCAATAATAAATTAGTTATAATATCACTACAAAAGTAGCTCTTTTGTTTCCACATTGTGTCTTATCAAATGATGAGGTTTATTTCAAGTTGAAAAGTTTTAAAAGGCTATAAATTAGTCTATATAACAACGCCTCCCTGATTAAGGGGGTTTGGCTTCAGCCTGAAATAAACCTCATCACTTGATAAGACACAAATAGTGTTGAAACAAAATAGCTATTTTGTAGTAATATTATAACATATTTATGTTATAATTTCTAAATAAATATTATTAGCTCTACTTTGTATTGAGCACTTTTTAAAGAATAGTGTTTCTTTGGTTACGGAATATTATTGCATCCATACCTATTCTATACTTGGTTATATATATATATATATGTATATATATATATATATAATTGTTATTATTATTAATGCAAATATATTTGTGACTTTACTGAGCAGAGTCATGCGAACTTCGAAGTTTCTTGAATACACCGCTGTGAAGCCTTCACTCATCAGGGCTAAATTTTCAAACGGCAGATTGAATGAATCTGCATTAATCTTAATCCTAATCCTATTAATGCTCCATCTCTACCTCGATATCAAACACTTTACTGTGAAAAACCTGCTTGGCAAAATCTTTTTATCAATAAGCAACTCAATAATATATATATATATATATATATATATATATATATATATATATATATATATATATATATAATCTACATATGTATGTGTGTGTTATCGTTATGTATTTGTAGAATTCATTTGAGATTGTTGAATTTTTCCTCCTGAATTTTGTTCCGATGATTAAACTGATCGCCACATTTTTCCTCCTGAATTTTGTTCCGATGATTAAACTGATCGCCACATTTTTCCTCCTGAATTTTGTTCCGATGATTATTCCGATGATCGCCACATTTGACATAAATTTTGGTTTCTTTCCATAATTATCTTCTATAATCCAAAATGTTTCGACTTTAAATAATCCACAAAAGGTTAGGTCATAAAAAAAAACAAATCAATCAGTCATCTCTAGAGATGATTGAATCATTCAAGCCTTTTGTTTTAAATACTTTCTATTTAGTTTACTAGGGCAATAAATATGCTGGTGACTTCCAACGGTTGAAAAGAACACGCTCTCAATAGCTTCAAGCTCGGTGAGGCCGCTGTGTCCAAAAAAACAGCACTTTTCCATCTAGCTTCACTTGTGACCCCCGACGGTTGAAAAGAACACGCTCCCAGTAGTTTCAAGCTCGATGAGGCCGTTGTGTCCAAAAAACAGTACTTTTCCATCTAGCTTCACTTGTGACCCCAGATGGTTGAAAAGAACACGCTCCCAATAGCTTCAAGCTCGGTGAGGCCGTTGTGTCCAAAAAAACAGCACTTTTCCATCTAGCTTCACTTGTGACCCCAGATGGTTGAAAAGAACACGCTCCCAATAGCTTCAAGCTCGGTGAGGCCGTTGTGTCCAAAAAAACAGCACTTTTCCATCTAGCTTCACTTGTGACCCCAGATGGTTGAAAAGAACACGCTCCCAATAGCTTCAAGCTCGGTGAGGCCGTTGTGTCCAAAAAAAACAGCACTTTTCCATCTAGCTTCACTTGTGACCCCAGATGGTTGAAAAGAACACGCTCCCAATAGCTTCAAGCTCGGTGAGGCCGTTGTGTCCAAAAAAACAGCACTTTTCCATCTAGCTTCACTTGTGACCCCAGATGGTTGAAAAGAACACGCTCCCAATAGCTTCAAGCTCGATGAGGCCGTTGTGTCCAAAAAAACAGCACTTTTCCATCTAGCTTCACTTGTGACCCCCGATGGTTGAAAAGAACACGCTCCCGATAGCTTGAAGCTCGATGAGGCCGTTGTGTCCAAAAAACAGTACTTTTCCATCTAGCTTCACTTGTGACCCCCGACGTTTGAAAAGAACACGCTCCCGATAGCTTCAAGCTCGATGAGGCCGTTGTGTCCAAAAAAACTGCACTTTTCCATCTAGCTTCACTTGTGACCCCCGATGGTTGAAAAGAACACGCTCCCAGTATCTTCAAGCTCGATGAGGCCGTTGTGTCCAAAAAAACAGCACTTTTCCATCTAGCTTCACTTGTGACCCCCGATGGTTGTTATGTTGAGTTTCCTATGTTAATTCCTGTGGGTTTACAGAACACCCGGATTAAAAGGGAGTATTTAATGCGGATTATCCGGCCCACAAAATACAACACAAATTTCAAGAAAAGGACAACGGAATAAAAAAATGTTTGTATAATACAGAATAAACAATGTGCATATTTCTTTTATATATTTTGTTTCATAGAAAAATGTCATTTAGATTTAAGCGAATGTTGATGAAACAAAAAAAGTGTCAATGTTTTGCTGTCTGTAATTCAACAGAGTAGTAAGACAATGTTTGTTTCTTTCTTTTTTATGTGTGCACCGTGAAGTAGGTGGAAAAGAAAAGGGTTTATCAATTTAAGGTGAAAAAGAGTGTGAGTGAGAAATAACTGGAGAGAGGGAGAAAGGCTCAAATAGAGATAGTAGTAAGTAGCATATGTGTGACTGTAAAACGATTAATCAGTCTACTTAACTAATAAAGTCTGTGTTCCTTCTCCTTTCTGGCTGGTGAGAGATGTAAACAGTTTTATGGGCAGTTTAAGATATCCTGTTGTTGTTTTCCTTTCCTTCTTCTCTTTTGTATTGGCTGAGTCGGCGACGGACCTGTCTGTCGGTTCTCTGGCCTCCCTAATCTCTGTACCTTTCTGACACTTGACCGGTCACGGACGTGGTTAAGTAGTGGATTTCAGCTATGTGACAGGCTCCCAAAGTCACCTTCTTTATGTGTGAAACATTTTTTGACTGACGTTGTAATATGAATTTTCTGTTTCTGATCCAATTAGGATCCAAAATTTTGCTTTTCACACTTGTGAAATTTGCCTTAGTTGTTTTTTTTTTTTCAAAATGATTTTAGTCGTTTGAATCCGATTTTGCGGGTGAGCAATTTTACTTCGTGTGTGTTTAGATAACTGTTAGATGATATAGGATTTGTTTCCTATATTCCTTCGTAGCGTAAAAATAGAAATAAACACCAAGACAATCAGACACCAAAAAACAAAAAATAGTTTCCGAGTCGGAGGATTGCGCATTCTTCTGGTTAATAAATTAATGCTTTCAAAATGAATATTTAACATTTTTTCAACCAATGTGTTGCGTTCCCGCCCACATTAAAAAAAAGAAAAAAACATGCTTCACGAGAACTTTTGAAGTGTATTTAGGCAAAGTTTCTAAATAGAGAAACCAGTAAAAAGAGACGGCAACAGACTGCAACGGTTCACGACGCTCAGTTTAAAAAAGCATATTCGCCCGTCTTCCTCCCCAAACATTACGACACATTCACTTTCCTTCCCATATTCTCCATTGTTTCCTTTTTCTTAGACATCAGTCAGTCAAGTGCCATACGTGATACACGCTTGGGCGATCATGTCTCGAAAGAGACATGACTGACTGGGCAGAAGATTATCCCGCAGTAGGTTGCCATTGCTTTCTGCGGTAGACTGGTTGCCGACCAAGGCTATAGAACCCAATCTGTCCTGTTATTTGACTAATAGCTAGAGGGGGAGAGATGTATTATATTAATAAATATTAATTAGTGGGGGATCAGTTTATTACTTCATAACAATAGAAAACCGATCCCCCACTTTATGCCCAGTAGAAGTCTTAGTCATGTTTCCAACCATTACATTCAGTCAGTCAGTCAAGTGCCATACGTGATACACGCTTGGGCGATCATGTCTCGAAAGAGACATGACTGACTGGGCAGAAGATTATCCCGCAGTAGGTTGCCATTGCTTTCTGCGGTAGACTGGTTGCCGACCAAGGCTATAGAACCTAATCTGTCCTGCTATTTAACCCATAACTGGAAGGAAGAGACGGATTAATACCTTTCCCAAGGGTATTTGCGGGAGACATACATACACAAAAATCACATTTATTTTCATCTTAACAAACAACTACAAAAGAACTTCAACACTAAATTTTATTTTATGTGCCCTGTCCCTTCAGAACGTAAGTGATCATGGTCCTCCACATCCTCCTATTCCTTGTAGTTCGCAACGCCTTTTCTTTTGGTATTTCTCCTAAACCCTGCTCCCCCCCCCATTTGCTCAAGCCCATAAAGTATGTCATACGTTGCTTTCCCCGTCTCATTTCCCTTCTATTCGTCATGTGAGTATCAGATTCTCCAGGCCTTCTTTCCTCGTTACGTGTCCCAGGAAACTTCAGCTGTCTCCTCCGGATGCTAAGTATAAGTTTCCATCTTCAAAACGTCGTCGTGGCTCACATGTACGGTCTTTGGTATCTTCAATTTTTTCTTTCTTCTTTGATGAGATTGTCCAGCATTTGTTGTCATTTAGAAGGACAGACATTTGTTGTGCCTCATATGCATAGAAATTTAGGTTTGAAATTTACATGGCACAAGGCCATTTCCCAAAGAACTTCCTAACTAAATTCCTGCATTCCAACAATTATTTCATACGGTTGAAATCATTCATGAAATTAGCAAATTGAACATTGAATGAAATGGTCAAAGCATTAATTGTAATTATATAAAATGTATTAACAAATAACAAGAATTACATGCTTTGTACAGACGTTGAAAGTGTCTGATTAAAAATGTATTTGATTTTCTGCATAAGATTGTGTTAAAGCTTTTGAGGTAAGTTGTAAAGTTCTTTGTTGCTGGAAGATTTATCAGTGTCATATGTAAGTTGTGTTGGGAATAACTTTGATAGAAGATTGGTGAAAATGTACAAGTGTTATTTAAAGAAATAGTGCGGGTGTGTGAGAGAATTGCTTGATATTGAAGAGCGCGAGCCACGCAACAGCATGTTGCTATTGGGGGTGGGGCAGCTGTGAACTGCCTTCCTTCGTGCTCTGTGTTTCTGCTGCAACTGTCCCTGGGTGTACCACGTGTCTGCGATATATACATCCCGTAAACAAGTGGGAAAGCAAGATTATCACGTAATGGTCGCGTGTGTATATGTACAATGAGTAAATGTAGTTGTGTGGAAATACACGTGATCATACATTTACATAATAGTCCAGTGCTATTAAGTGATTTGCGTTGTGGTGCAGTGGATATCGGCTCGGAATGACAAATCGGGGTGCCGAGTTCGAATTTTTGTTGAATTTCTTGCATTCACTTTCGCACAAATACCCTTGAGAAAGGTATTACTCCGTCTCTTCCCTCCAGTTATGAGCTAAATAATAGGACAGATTGGGTTCTATAGCCTTGGCTGGCAACCAGTCTACCGCAGAAAGCAATAGTAGCCTATTACGGGATAACCTTCTGCTCAGTCAGTCATATCTTTTTCGAGATATGTCGTCCAAAGCGTGTATCACGTATGGCATTTAATGACTCTTATGAGAAATGTAGCTGTAAAAATAACATAAAATATTTATTTTTGTAATTGCACATCCTTTTCACGTTGTTCTTTGCTGTGGGTTGATTCAAATTCGTAGCACCGCGATAATCAGAGTGTTTAATAAATCGCATAAATTCCTCAAAGTAATTCAAACAGGACTTTCCTTGCGTACTTTAATGATACACGAAAGAAAGTCTTGTCAAAAATGAATCCCTAATGATAATCGTTGTTCGAACTCCTGTTTTCCAATGTTTAATTGCTTTGCTATAGACTCGACGTCCAAATTCTGTTCTTTTCAGAAGCCCTTTCTCTCTCTTCGTACCATTTTATTTTTGTGCTAATAGTTCTAAGGGCAGACCACCCAACATGCCTTCCGTTTTTACCAAGAACCAAAGAGGCTTTGCAACCGTTTCAAGGGAAATAACTCTACTCGTTTTTGTTTCTCTTACTGAGGAAAGAGTAAGGCTCAGGGTCTTTATTTCGGTTGTGTGCAATGATTCTTCAAGTTCAGGCAAATATTTGAGAATCTTAAACAAGAGGAATATCTTTTTGATAGAATCTGCTATACATATGTTGATTCCTACGTTATTTTTTAGTTTAATTCTTATTTGACATCTCACTTTTTTTATTTCCCTTCTGTTTAACAACTCTTATCTGGGATTTAAATGGAAGAATAAGTTACAGAATGCCATGAAGATTGTAGATGCATTTTTAGTTTTATTATCAAAAAGAGTTCTAGTATAAATTTTCTGTAGAAAGTGGTTGCTTTTGAAAGGACAACCATGGCTCGTATTTAAGCAACTAAATAAATTCAAACAGGAATTAATAAGTTTGTACTTTCAACAAAAAGTGACTCCTAATAACAATCATTTTTCAAATCATGCTTAATTGGTCTTTCGTATATTCCAGATACTATTCTTTTTCAAAACTCCTCCTCCATTTTCCCCTAATAGTTCCAAGGGCAGACCACTCAACATGTCTTCTGTTTCACGAAGAATAGGTCAATCATGGCTAGTGTTTCAGCAGGCAAATTTTGTTTAATTATTCTCCTACGGAAAGTGCGACACAGAGATCCGAAGGTGAATTGGCATAGTGAAAGAAGCATTCCAGAAGTTGAGTAAAGTATTAAGAAACAGGACAATTTCACTAGAAACAAAGAGGAGAGTACTGGATTGCTATGTGATGTGAGTTGTTCAATATGGCTGTGAATGCTGGACAATATCATCGAAGATGAAGCAAAAGCTTGAAACAACTGAAATGTGGTTCTACAGAAGGATGCTGCGAATATCATGGATTGAGCCTGCGAGCAAGGATGAGGTTTTGGAAAGGATGGAAACAAAAAGGAAAATCTGAGCATCAGAGAGAGATAACTAAAGTTCCATGCAATGAGAAAAGAGGGCTTGGAGAACCTAATACTAACAGGTCAGATAGAGGGAAACGGAGACAGGAGAAAGCAGCGGAAAACATATTTGAAGGACCTGATCATGTGGATGACGGAACGAGGGTTGCGTGGTGTAACAGGAGAAAGCGTGCTAAGTGCCACCAGGGATATGGAAATGTGGAAGGCCATGATCGCCTACGTCCTGAAAAGGCAAGGCACAGAGAAGAATAATACATTTATACTTCCACGAAACAGGCATGAACTTAGCATCATCGTCTATATCTTCAGGATGTAGCTGAATATGGCTCTCCACAATTTCCTATGCTTTGTAGCTCTTAGTAAGGTTTGCCTTTTCAGCATTATTCTCAGTCATTGTTCTGCCATCCATTTTTAGCTCAGTTGAACACTCTTTGCTTCTGTCTCTGTCTTGCTTTCAATATGTCCTGTGGGGGTCAAGTTCTCTAATCACTCTTTCCTCTTTAAGTGTTCTATGATTTCCAACTCACTTTTTTGGTTTTGAGTATAAACATCAATTTTTTTTTTATTTCAGGTTCCCTTAGAAATATGATTTTACAAAGAATAATATGGATGAAGCACTTATGTACTCTATTCATGGTCCTGGGTATGACGGTAAACTACATCCAGCAGCAAGGCCTCTGATTGGGAGGTTGTGAAAAGTATGGAACCACCTCTTAATTGCTGTTGTTCCCAGGTCCACCTTGACCCTGAGTGGTAGCACCTGTTAGGGTGCCAGATATGGGTAAATAGTTAACCCCCAAACTGGAGTCAAAAAACTATGGAAGTGTAAAAATAGACTTTTATAGAAAAATGTACATTTTAGAAGAAAAACTTCTGACATAACACATTTTTGAAGGAAAAAAATTATTTCCAGCAAAACATTTTTAAATACAAAACTAGAAGACAGTTTTAGTTTTCTAAAATAAAAAAATAAAAACAAAAAATTTTCATTAAAATCTGACTAAATCAACTCTCTCGCTATAAATGAACATTAAGAATAAAACCTTAAAATCCCATCTTTTTGGCATTAAATAACCCACAGAGGTTGATATGCCGATAAGCAAAACTTAAACTCAATAAACTCAACAAAAAGACGTTCGATGCTGTTTGAATTAAATTCCGCAGGTTTTGAGGCTGAATTTATCTGTATGTCTCTCCAGCCTTTGGGGAAAACTCTACAGTAAATAAAAATATATTCAGAAATTGAGAAAAGCTATTGATCCCAGTTGCAACCCAATTTTTTGAGTGCAAATTGGCATCACTTGGCTCCGCTAAATAAATCATTAATTTGGCCAACAGAAAATATCACTTGTAAAGGGTAAAGTTTGAAAGAAAAACAAAATGTTCAACAACTGATTGCAATGTCAGTAAAATTATTTAACCTTTGTCCTTTGATTAATATGCTATTATTTATATAGGAGCATGTGTATTTATACATGTGTGTGTGTGTATGTTACATGCCCATTCAGAGATTGCATCTCTGATACTAATCAAAAACCTAGTACATATATTGGTTTTACTACAACCACGCTCTCCCGTAGACTTACATGTCATCTTTCTGATCAGAGTACTATTAAACAACATTTCTCTGAAAAACATAAACATGTAGGTAATATCAGACAGATTTTGGTCAACAATACGGTGATCCTTACTCATACACACAGTAAGAGGAACCTGCAGATATTGGAGGCCATGTACATCAAATCAAAACAACCAACACTCAATAAAATCAACTTTAAAACAGGAAATAACATATTACATTGCATTTGACTACATGATTTTGTTGTCATTTCGCGCTATCCCGCGGTGTGACGTCATAAAACCGCATCGCAAACTTAAGAACTGCGTTTATTATTTTTGGTAACTATTGCCGTTGCCAAGCGGAGTTTTATGTCAACACAAAATAAAATCGTCGGTGATGGTGGATTTTATAATATTTCAGTTTAAACAACCTCTCTGAAGATGGCTCATGTGAGCCGAAAGCTTAGAAGAAAACCAATAAATCATTATCCAAATGTTGGAGAATTTTTGTCTTTATTTTCAACTGAAATTAAAGCAAAAATACGACGTTTAGAACGGCTCATGATTAAACATAATAGACATTCATTGTCTCTTATATTTAATAGAATATGTTTAGAAAATATATATATATATATATATATGAATGAGAAATTGTAGGGGGACTTTGAAATATTAAGTAATTCATCAAGTTTTATTCAACCTCAACAGAATGCAGAAAGCACTGGACGGCCGTTTCGTCCTATATTTGTGACTCATCAGCAGTGTGCATCCACTATCAGGAATTGAAACCCAGACAGTTGCGTTATTAAGCGAATGTCATACCTTATAGTACAACTGTGTAAATTTTCAAGAAAATCGGTTCAGCCGTTTCGGATTCTATAGGTAACGGACACACAGATAAATTTCCATTTATAAATAAGAGATATATATATATATATATATTTTATTTGATATATATATATATATCTTATTTGATATATATATATATATCTTATTTGATATATATATATATATATATATATATATATATATATATAGGTTGACAAAACCAGGTTGGTAAGGTTGATAAAACCAGAAAATTAATCCATAGAGTTTTTAAATCCTTTGGCCTTAACGTAGTAATTAACCACAATATCAAGCAAGTAGACTTCTTAGACATAACATTAGACCTAGTATCGAACACTTTCCAACCTTACATGAACAACAACGCTAACCCAATATATATAAACCCCAACTCTAATCACCCACCATCCATTTTTAAGCACATCCCATCATCGGTAGAAGGTCGCATTAACACACACTCATCCAGTAAAGAGATATTTGATAAGCACAAGGTAATTTATAATAGAATCTTTAATGAAAGCGGGTATAAATCATCAAAAATCAGTTTTGTGGAAAAATTCAAAAGTCCAAAAAGCAGAAATAGAAGCAGGAAAATAATATGGTATAATCCTCCATTCAACCAATCAGTTAATTTCAAGCTGGGACATAAATTTCTTAAATTAATAGAGAAGCACTTTGCCAAAAATAACCCTCTAAGCCAAATCTTTCATAAAAATACCATAAAATTAAGCTATATCTGTTCTAATAATCTAGAAAAAATAATCAAAATGCATAACACAAAAATATTTAAAATACACAGCAAAAATAAATCCAACACTAATACAAGTCCGTCCCATGACAGCAACCTCTGTAACTGTAGAAACCCCAACCAATGCCCCATGGCCAATAAATGCCTGACGAAATCGCTGATATATATGTGTGTTCGATTTCATCTTTAAAAAATCCTAAAGATGAAAAAATATATATTGGGAATACCATGAACGTATTTAAAAAGCGCTTTTACAATCACCTCTCATCCTTCAATAACAAAGAAAAACAAAACATGACATCTCTCTCCAAACACTTTTGGAAATTAAAAAACGAAAATAAAACACCTAAGGTCAAATGGAAAATTCTCAAAAAAGCAAGAACAGTAAAATCTATAAAAGAACTATGCTTTCTTTGCCTTCAAGAAAAAATAAAGATCCTTAAATATATAAATAGTAACAAGCTCTTAAATCAGAGACACGAAACCACAGTAAACTGCAAGCACACTAGGGACTTAACCCTACAATCATGCTAAGAAATACAAAGAGTTCGATTGATATCCTCATTATAAAAGATAAAAAATGCTATAGAAAAAAATTGATCCAATTAATACTTAAAGGAAGGTCTATCACTAAAGCCTACACCAATAACCTTACTTAACACAAAAATATTCCGTACTAGAAAAATCAAAATTAAATAAATGGCTCTCAAACTTGAAAAAGAATCAAAATTCATATATTCAAAATCAAGATTAAATATACTACTTCAGAATAATTATATCATACACAAAAATAAACTGTAAGCACACGTAAGATCTAACCCTACAATCACCCCCCCAAAAAATACTGGGAATTTGAATAAATATTTTTATTATTATAAAAGATAAAAAATGCTTCAGAAAAATCGATGTAATAAATCCTTAAAATAAGATCTAGTGCCCGCAAAAATATCAAAATAAATGAAATATATAAAAAATTAAAAGAAATAAATAAGATTCCAAACGATAATTTATAGAAAAAAGAAGATATAAAAAAAAATTAAAAGAAAAAAACCGACCCTCTAAACTTAAAATTAAGATTAAACATACAACTTTATACAAAAAACTGATAAAACGCTAATTTGCATTTACTTCCCAAAAAATACAAATTTAGATTTCTTGAAATAACTTCGCCTAAATACAATTATACTCCAAACTTGAATATATAAAAAAAAGGGAGAAGAGGGGTATATATATATATATATATATATATATATATATGTGTGTGTTTTTAAAGAACCCTATAAAATAAAAAAAATATTCCATACCGAAAAAATCTAAATTGGAAAGAAAAAACACCCCACCTCTATCACGTCTATGAAAACCTAGACACAGGTTCAAAGTAAATACATGAATTAGGTCCACTAACAGCAGACATAAACCAATTAAACGATAGCCAACTATAAAAATGACCACTCAACATAGCCTTCTTAGAAATCCTAACCAAAAGATATACCCAACTGATAAAAAGATAAAACATACATTCCAACAGATAATACCATTAATCAACAATTTCACACTTACACACCAAATTCCTCAAAAGTCTAAAAATGAGACATTCACTTAATTACCAATAACCCCAACCAACCCCCACGACAACAACGAACCAAATATAAACAGAGAATGATTCCAAACCTTTATTTCCCCCGAAGAGGTGTTTAAATCCAAACACTGAAACAACCATATGATTGTAGGGAAGAGGACATATATAGAAGAAATTATGTACATGTTCTAAAACATAATTTATTAAATATATATATATATATATATATATATATATATATATATATATATATATATATATATGTATATATATATGCGTGTGTGGTAATATTTTTATTATAAGTTTACAATACTTGATTTTACATTTAAATTCTTGGAGATTATAGCTGTCGGGAAAGCAAGTAAATGGAAGGGAATTACACAGGCGGGAAGTGCGAGAAAAGAAGCTGTTGGAGTAGAATTTGTGTTTTAAATTTATTGGTTTCACAGTAAAAAAAATGGGACCTTGTTGATAACCTTGTAGCTCGAGTAAATTCATATATAAGGGGCACCAGTGAGCTAAGTTCATCAGAGCAAAAGCCGTGGTGAGTATTTGTAGAAGAGACACAGGGAAGCCACATTGCGCCAGCGAGAAAGTGACTGTATCCGAGCGGCCAAATCGGGATCTATGACATTACAGATTCTCCGCTGTATTTTGTCAAGGACACCCAGGTGGACAGCAGGAGCACCCGACCAGAAATGGCAGCAGAATTCAATGCACGGGTGGATGCTAGATTTATATACGTGCAGGATTGTTTCAGGCGGAAAAAATTTCCTGGTCGCCCTACACAGAGAACCGACTTTCTTAGCAGCGGATTTAGCTATAGATTAGCCATAAAATTCGTATTTAGGGGGCACCAGTGATCTAAGTTCATCAGAGCAGAAGCCGTGAAAGTATTTATAGAAGAGACACAGGGAAGCCACGTCGCGCCGGTGAGAGAGAGACTGCAGGCTGTCTGCCAAGTTGGTATCGATCACATTACAGACACTCCGCAGTACCTTGTCGAGAAGCCCGAGGAGAATAGCAGGGGCACCCGACCAGAAATGGCAGCAGAATTCAATGCACGGGCGGATGGTAGATTTATAAATGTGCAGGATTGTTTCAGGCGGAAAACATTTCCTGGTCGCCCTACACAGAGAACCGACTTTCTTAGCAGCGGATTTAGATAAATTTAGAACAATTGCCAAGAAGATATTTATAGAAAAGTCAAAGGAAGATACATTATAGTAGTAGGAAAATGAGTGAAGTTGAGGTTCCAGGTCAGGATTAATAACATTGCAGATACATTAGATCTTGTCAAGAATCTGGAGATACATGACAAAAACACCAAACCAGATGTGTCGATGATAGAAATATGGTAGATTTATAAGTGTGCAAGATGGATTCTAGCGAGAAAGATTTAACAGAATGAGCCAACTTGCCTCGTAACAAATCTAGCAACTAATTCAATATAATCATTCCACGTCATTTCAGTGGAAAATGTGAAACTGAGGGGCAAGAAAATGCTCTTAAGAAGGTTAGCCTCAGCCATGCTGACTGAAAGCAGGAATAGTTCTTCTCGAAGATGGCTGAAAGCTAACAGTTTTGTTTTGGAGGCATGAAAATTTACAAGTCATTTCTTGCCCCAGTTAAAACTAATTAGAAGGTTATTTTGTAAATAAGCTGCTATTCTTACTTATAGGACCAATCGGACAAACCAAATAGAGATAAAATATATTACTAAGATTACTTTTAAATTTCTGGCAACAAGTTAAAGAAAATTACATATGGAAATATGAAATTTCAAAATGTGTTGATTGTTTCATTTTGTTTAGCGACATATCAACCTGTATAGATTATTTAATGCTGAAATCTAAACTTGAACAGATTTTTGAACGCAGTAGTACACCTTCAACTATAGTCAAAATGTATTGTTTGTTATATCATTAACCCAATTTGGCCTAATGGCTGCTAAGTTAATGACAAATAAATAAAAAATAGTTAAATATTGAGAATTATTTTGATATAGTTCTTCATATGTAATTCGATGCAAAGAATTCATGCCAGAAATATATCAAAACTTTCATTTACCCTAAACATTAGGGCTTACGGCCACATCACGTTGAATAGATCGGTTCTCGATCGATCACCGAAGTTAAGCAACGTTGAGCCTGGTCAGTACTTTGATGGGTGACCGTTTGGGAATACTAGGTGCTTTAAGCGCTTAGTGACGGATGTGC
Source organism: Ascarosepion bandense (assembly GCA_037127315.1). Lineage (NCBI taxonomy): Eukaryota > Metazoa > Mollusca > Cephalopoda > Sepiida > Sepiidae > Ascarosepion > Ascarosepion bandense. Next base: position 30,089 of record JBBBDQ010028909.1, on the reverse strand, counting down.
GTTGTGGTGCAGTGGATATCGGCTCGGAAAGAGAAATCGGTGAGCCGAGTTCGAATTTCAGTTGAATATTTTGCATTCACTTAAGCAATGGTACCCTTGGGAAAGGTATTAATCCGTCCTTTCCCTCCAGTTATGGGTTAAATAACAAGGGTAGGGCTTGGGGACCCTGCTTTTAAAACAAATCCCAACGAATCTTGATACTCGAAAAGAAAAAAAGTATTACTAGACACAAAAACAACAATAAATTGTTGAAAGAAAAAGGTATTACCAGCAATAAATAAAATTTAGTTGGCAATAAATGACCCGCCGAGGTTGATATGCCATAAAACAAACCAACCTAAACATTAAATGCAGAGTGCTTACAAAATTTATTTTAGTGTTTACAGAACAATTTGACAATTATACGGAGAAATTAAAAATAAATTACAATAAATTGTACTGAAAATGATTTTTTAAATAAAAATCATTGAAAATGACTTTCCATAGATCTAAATCCAAACTTATTTATAGATGGACTGCCTGTGTATGTGTGTGTCCGTTACCTATAGACTCCGAAACGGCTGAACCGATTTTCTTGAAAATTTACACAGTTGTACTATATAAGTGTCTGCGAGGGTTCTTAGCTAGGTTTTGTGTCGAGGTACCCCCAATAAATATCGATAATCGAAAAAATCGGGTTATAGAAAGAGTGGTCCGATTTCAATCAAATTTGATACACTCATAGACAAAGACATAAGAAACGATATTTGGAAGTTTCAAGGTTGCAGTTCTTACAATAGTGCAGAAAATAGATAATATATATATAAGATGTTTGTGTGTGTTTGCTTATCTGCCTGTATGTCGTTATTTTTATCAGCCCTTTTATTTTATTTTTTGCTTCGGATTTGGCTCTAAGTAGGTATAATTGTAGTTCTTAGTCTCAGCCATGATACCATTTACTCAGAGGACTTATTTAGTCTTCAAAATTCAGTTTACGACGACAAAACTTATTTGATATCGATACCAGGAAATCAAAATTTGACTTACATCCATTCATTTTTCTTTCAGTCTACGGTTTCGCTTAAACTGGAAACAACTATTGCTTTTTAGTCTTTCGTGCCAACGTCCAAAGAGTCTGAGGTCCAGGACCATAGATTAGTTTTAAAGCTTTCATTACACCCGAGCAACGCCGGGCTATACTGCTAGTCTTACTATAAAAATGCAAGTCATTTTATGACAAAATGCATAAAAATGACATTATTATAAAATGTCATGCAAACGAATTTTTTTTATAGAATTTCATTTAAAATACCAGTATTATTAAAAATAGCTAATATATTTGTTGTTTAAACACAGCAAATAATTTTCAAATAATGATGGTAAACTGCATCCAGTAGCAAGGCTTCTGATTGGGAAATTGTGAGGAGCATGGAACCACCTTAATTGCTGTTGTTCCCAGGTCCACCCTGACCTGGTGTGGTAGCACCCGTTAGGGTCCTAGCTATGGGCAAATAGTTAACCCCCAAACTGGGGTCAAAACACTATGAAAGTAAAAATACACTTTTATAGAAATATATACATAAAAATAGACTTTTATGAAATTTACATATTTGAAGAACAAATTATTACCATAACACATTTTTGAATACAAAACTAGAAGACATTTTTAGTTTTCTAAAATAAAAAAAGAATAAAAACAAAAGATTTTCGTTAAAATCTGACTAAATCAATCTTCTCACTATAACCAAACATTGAAAAAGAATACCTTAAAACCCCGCCTTTTTGGCATTAAATAACCCACAGAGGTGTTAATATGCCGTTAAACAAAACTCAAACTCAAATAATAATTAATTTCAAATTATTTGTTATAGAATTGAAATGTAAATGATTTCACTTTAAATCACTCCAAATTGTTTTCACAAAATGCTATGGAAATGTATTTACCATCAATGGACACACCAAATGATTTTACCATGAGAATGCACTCGAAGTAATTTTTACCATTAAAATGGATTCCAAGTGATTTACTATGATTTAGCTATTTTTATAAACCTTGTAAGAACTGATTTTCTTTGATGTCTGCAAAACGGTATGCCAGTTTCCGATTGTGAGCAGAAAAAAAAAAAACTCTTGTATGCTTAATTAAATAAACATTCATGTAAGACAAATCCTGACTCATATTTTTCATTTCCATCTCTCCAGGAATCTTTCTGTGCAATTTTATCTCAGTATTTTCCTCCGACACGACCATCGATTCTTTTTCTCTCTGTTTTCTTTTCTCCCTTCCCATTGACTCTCTATCAATATACATTATTAACGATTTTTCTAAATGACAACTTCTTGTGCTTTCTAACATTGCAAAAATGATCATGTCATCATTGTTATATTCATAATGAGAGGGTAAGCCGGGTGGATCAAAGATAAGGACAATCATGACGATGCTTACATAGAGTTCATAATATATAATCATATTGGGTTGGAACAAATATTTGTAGTGTTTTTTTTTTTCAGTAAGTGGTGTTTGAAATTGATGACATGTATTCAGTGCGCCTTTTGATAATATATACACATTTCGACATGCCATCAGTAATGAGTCTACATTGTAAAATAGTATATTGTAGTGGTCAATACTTAAAATAAAACAAATTATTATCTAAACAGGGCAATTTCACTAGAAACAAAGAAGAGAGTACTGAATTGCTATGTGATGTTTGTTCTTCAATATGGCAGTGAATGCTGGACAATATCATCAAAGATGAAGGAAAAACTTGAAGCAACTGAAATGTGGTTCTGCAGAAACATGCTGGATATAAAGTGGGGGATCAATTCCATATTACAATCAATATATAAACTGACCCCTCACTTTATGGTAACAACAGTTTCTATACATTTATATTCCTGAGATCTGAAAGCACGAGGATGCATTCCAGAAGTTAAGTAAACTTTTAAGAAACAGGACATTTTCACTAGAAACAAAGAAGAGTACTGGATTGCTATGTGATGTCATTTCTTCAATACGGCAGTGAATACTGGACAACATCATTGAAGATGAAAGAAAACCTTGAAGCAATTGAAATGTGGTTCTACAGAAGGATGCTGCGGATATCATGGATCGAGCATGTGAGCAATGATGTTTTTGGAAATGATGGAAATGAAAAGGAAATTAATATTGATAAAAGAATATATATGCCAACTGTTTATAAGAAATTTTAATGTCGGTATAAAATGGGGGATCAGTTCTATATTGTAATCAATATATAAACTGATCCCTCATTTTGTGACTATGCTAGTTTCTATACATTTATATTTTAGATTTATGGTCTTGAGCTAGTGGATGACAGAGCGGGGGTTGCATGGTGTAACAGGAGAAGGCGTGCTAAGAGCCACCAGGGATAGGAAGACGTGGAAAGCCATGATCGCCTACGTCCTGAAAAGACAGGGCACATAATAGAAGAGACTACAGTCTCAACACTACTCATATTTTAGCTTGACTACTACGAGAAAAGCTTTTTCTTTCAAACTGGAAACCTATCACTTCTCAATCGTTGGTTCCATTACTTTCTGCGGAAGACTGGTTGCCAATCAGGGCTAGAACCCCATTTGTCTTGATATTTAACCCATAGATAGAGAGATATGAGACAGATTTTTCAAGGATATTTGCAAAATATAAGCAATCTCTAAAAAACACAAATCAATCGGTCTTGGACACATTTTAAGTAAAGGTGCGGCAGAAATACCTCCCACATTATAGTAAGACATTAATGACAATGGTGTCTATGGGATGTGTGTTTTAGTGCAGTAGGTATCGACTCGGAACAACCAATCGAGGAGCAGAGTTCGAATCCCAGTTGAATTCCTTGCATTCACTTACGCACAAATATCTTTAGGAAAGGTATAATCTGCCACTTCCATTCAGTTATTGGTTAAATAATAGGACAAAGTGGGTTCTATAGCCTTGGATGGCAACCAGGTTACCGCAGAAAGCAATGGCAACCTACTGTGGGATAATCTTCTGCCCATTTAGTCATGTCTCTTTCGAAACATGACCACCCAAAGCGTGTATCACGTATGGCACTTAACTGTCTTCATCTAGTTAATGTCGTATCATTGTGATCTGCATAGGTATTTATGCAGATGTCACTACCAATAAGTTTCTTTTCTTGCATCTTCCGCCTGTGGAACTTCCGTTTACTTGCTTCCCTGAAGTATAATCTCTAAAAATTTAAATGCAACATTGTCATCTATCTTCTTGAATCCCGGTCGTCTTTCACCCTTTCTTTCACTATCTCCTGTAGACAGTCCCTTCTTTCACTATCTCCTGTAGACAGTCCCTTCTTTCACTATCTCCTGTAGACAGTCCCTTCTTTCACTATCTCCTGTAGACAGTCCCTTCTTTCACTATCTCCTGTAGACAGTCCCTTCTTTCGATATCCCCTGTAGCCAGTCCCTTCTTTCGTATCCCCGCCCCTGTAGCCAGTCCCTTCTTTCGAGTATGACCCCTGTAGCCAGTCCCTTCTTTCGATATCCCCTGTAGCCAGTCCCCTCTCTCGATATCTCCTGTAGCCAGTCCCCTCTCTCGATATCTCCTGTAGCCAGTCCCCTCTCTCGATATCTCCTGTAGCCAGTCCCCTCTCTCGATATCTCCTGTAGCCAGTCCCCTCTCTCGATATCTCCTGTAGCCAGTCCCCTCTCTCGATATCTCCTGTAGCCAGTCCCCTCTCTCGATATCTCCTGTAGCCAGTCCCCTCTCTCGATATCTCCTGTAGCCAGTCCCCTCTCTCGATATCTCCTGTAGCCAGTCCCCTCTCTCGATATCTCCTGTAGCCAGTCCCCTCTCTCGATATCTCCTGTAGCCAGTCCCCTCTCTCGATATCTCCTGTAGCCAGTCCCCTCTCTCGATATCTCCTGTAGCCAGTCCCCTCTCTCGATATCTCCTGTAGCCAGTCCTCTCTTTTACTGTCACCCTCTGCACAGTAGTGACTTTCTCGCCTTGCTTGGTGTGAAATGACTAGAAAAAACCATTACCATTAACAAATGCGTCAGAGATGACTAAGTAAACCCGGTTGTTGACCTTGAATATGACCCCCGGTCAGTGGTTAATTGGGGCCGAAAATGACTTTAAAATTCTGACGCCTCTAAAACAAAACTGCTCTCATAGAGAAAATTTTTTGTGCGCCATCAGCAAGGCTGACGCTAGCCCTAAAGAGAGCAACCCCAAGCACTTTTCTGGCCTCACGTTTTCAAAGTAGAGCGACTATATTGAATCAATAGCTGCATATACTGTGAGGATATTTGGGTCGCTGTATCTTACCAGTAAATTTGTCTCGTCAATTCGCCCGAGCATAAAATACTATTGCCATATCTGGTCTGTTGCTCCTGTCATTCATCTGGAATTTCTACACAAAATCCAAAGAAAAATCTTTAAAGTAATCCAACCTGGCTTGGCATCTCCACGTCAGTCACTTTCTTGCCAAATTTCCCTCTGTCTTTCTTACATATATTTTCATGGCATCTACTCCAACAAATCGGAGAGCCGAGTTCGAATTCCAGTTGAATTCCTTGTATTCAGTTACGCACAAATACCCTTGGGAAAGATCCATATCTTCCCTCCCCTTATGGGTTAAATAATAGAACAGATTGGGTTCTATAGCTTTGGCTGGGAACCAGTCTACCGCAGAAAGCAATGGCAATCTACTGCGGGATTATCTTCTGCCCAGTCAGTCATGTCTCTTTCGAGACATGAACACCCAAGCGTGTATCACTTATGGCACTTAAATGACTGACTGACTATAATAGTTGAAAACAGGATTAAGGCTTCTACTGGACATAAAGTGGAGGACCGGTTTTTTATTGTTATGAAATAATAAACTGATCCCCCACTATTTACTACTTAATAATATAATCCATATCTTCCGCATCTAGCTATGAGTCAAATAATAGAACAGATTGGGTTTCTATAGCCTTGGTCGGCAACCAGTCTACCGCAGAAAGCAATGGCAACCTACTGCGGGATAATCTTCTGCCCAGTCAGTCACGTCTCTTTGGAGACATGATCGCCCAAGCGTGAATCACGTATGGCACTTAACTGACTGACTGAATATAATACTTGGAATAATGATTAAGGCTTATATTGGTCATAAAGTGGGGGATCAGTTCATAACAATAGGAAACCGATCCCCCACTAATTACTACATAATAATATAATAGATTTCTTTTCCCTTTACCTATGAGTCAAATAACAGAACAGATTGGGTTCTATAGCCTTGGTCGGCAACCAGTCTACCGCAGAAAGCAGTGGCAACCTACTGCGGGATAATCTTCTGCCCAGTCAGTCATGTCTCTTTCAAGACATGATTGCCCAAAGCGTGTATCACATATGGCACTTAAATGACTGACTAACAAGTTTTTTACCCTAGCGACCCAACTACGTGAATTACAGAGTGCTACTAGATTGGCATTTCGGTCCCACCTGTTTACTGCTGAAATAGCTAAATGCAACCGTCACTTCAACTCTAACAGTTTTTTTCTCGCACTCCCGCCTGTGGAACTCCATTCCGTTTACTTGCTTTCCTTTATAACTACAACCTTCAAAAGTTTAAATGCAACGTCAATCGCGTTCTTTGAATCCCGTTCATCTTTTGTCGTTTTCCTTAAAGCTCCCGTTACTCGGTCTTTTTTCTCGCTTTCATTTCCTATAACCCCCACTGCGTACTACCGTCATTCCGACCTTGTTTAAGGTGAAATGTTTTTAAAGTATTTTTTTAAGCATATATCCGAATATTATTCATTTTTAAACTTTCGATTATAAAATCACGACCAGTGGTGGTTTATATTGCAAGTCAAAGTCATACTTTACAGCAACATGTTTGGAATTGAGATCGATTTTAATGTATCGATTTCACTTAAAGGATCGGTGATTACAAATCTGAATATAAGCCGATTAATTTTCCTTAATGCAATTGTTTTAATGTTGTGAATTTAAATGAAATCACAAGAGTTACTACCTTTCTACCTCATTTGATAAATTATTTATTTTTGGTATCAGGAAATATTGAGTACAGAGGAGGAATTTGGAATGAAGTCTTTCTAAAACGTCACGGTTGCTCGAGGAAAGTGAATTTGACTTTGAGTTTTGTTTAACGGCATATCAACCTCTGTGGGTTATTTCATGCCAAAAAAGTGGGGTTTTAAAGTAGGCGTTTCCAAACTTTTTAACTTAGGGACCCCTTTATATTTCCACGATAAACGCTTATGAAATTTATACATAAGTTTTTACTAAAAATAGATTATAGTTTTGCATTAACGTAGTAAAAACTGATTTTAAGCTTACTTTAGACATAAGTGTTCAAATAAAATAAATCAATACTGCATGTTGATGCAAAATGTAACAAAATTAAATTTAAATTACTTTGAATTTCACGTGATGAGTTAATCCCCGGAACCCCTGTCTTATCCTTGCGGACCACAGTTTGGAAACCCCTGTTTTAAGGGATTTATTTAATGCTCAGTTATCATGAAAAAGGCTGATTTAGTCAGATTCTAATAATTTTTTTTTTTGTTTTTATTCTTTCTTATTTTAGAAAACTGAAAATGACTTCTAGATTTGTATTCAAAAATGTTTTGTTGAGAAATTTTTTTTTCCTTCAAAAATGTGTTATGGTCATAATTTTTTCTTCAAAATATATATTTTTCTATAAAAGTCTATTTTAGTGTTTTGACCCCAGTTTGGGATTTAACTTAGCTGGAACCCTAATTTCCCTTAGCTGGAACCCTAACAGGTGCTACCACTCCGGGTCAGGGTGGATTTGAGAACAGCAGCAATTAAGAGGTGGTTCCATGCTCCTCACAACCTCCCAATCAGAGGCTTTGCTGCCGGATGCAATTTACCGTCATGCCCAGGACCAGTCTCTCCTGTTATTACCTCTCTCTCTCTCTCTCCAACAGATGCCCACCTTCTTCTCTAATTCTTTTTTAAAGAATACTTTTCTGCGACATTTGCATCATTGGCTCTGTTTTTCCCATCTTTATTACCATATTCACAATGTTTCGGACGTTTTATTCTACGGCCTTCTTCAGGTGATACACTTTGGAATTTTGAACCAAACCTTTTATATAATCCATGGGGGTAGATTGTTTTAATTCTACATACCATCCACTTTTTAGGGAGGATATGTCAGTTTGAGTTAAGTATGTTCAGTAACACAATTCTCAATGATATGGCATCTGGAATAAGAGGTGGTTCCATGCTCCTCACAACCTTCCAATCAGAGGCCTTACTACCGGATGCAGTTTACCGTCATGCCCAGGACCCGAGGAAAGTGAAATAATTATTTTGACTTTTATTCCTATCTTTCATAGCCCTCCACGTCTCCCTCTCCCCTGGCGGCAGGATTCTCCTGTAACATCTCGGAACGCCCGTTCTGTCCTCCACCTGCTCAGGTCCTTCAAATGTGTTATCTACTGCTTTCCTCTTTTTCCCTCTATCTGGCCTGTTAGTATCAGTTTCTCCAAGCCCCCCTTCCTCATTGCATGTGCCAGGAACTTAAATTGTCTCTTCCTGATGCTCACTATTAATTTTATTTTCGTTGCCATCCTTTCCAAAACCTCATCATTTCTCACATGCTCGTTCCATTATATCCGCAGCATTTTTCTGTAGAACCACATTTCAGCTATTTCAAGTTTTGCCTTTATCTTAAATGATATTGTCCATCATTCATTGCCATATTGAAGAACCAACATCACATAGCAATCCAGTACTCTCTTCGTTGTTTCTAGTGAAAGTTTCCTGTGTCTTAATACTTTACTCAGCTTCTGGAACGCGTCCTTCGCCATGCCAATTCGTCTTCGTGTCTCTGTGTCACACTTTCCATCACCTGTTAGAACACTTCCTAGGTATTTAAATTTTTGTACCTGCTTGATTTTAGTATCTCTAGCCTGTAGTTGGCATTTTGGGTTGCACTTATTACTGATGACCATGCATTCGGTTTTCTTGCAGTTTATTTGTAGTTCTTTTTTCACTCACTTTCTATAAGAGGTCTTGTAGTTTCCCTTCCGTGTCAGCAATCAGCACTGTATCTTCTGCGTATCTTATGTTGTTCAAATTGTGGCCTCCGATGACAAATCCTGGCATAACATCCAGGGTCCTCAAAACATTCTCGCTGTACAAGTTAAATAGATCTAGTGAAAAGACGCATCCTTGTCTTAAGCCCCTTTCTATCTTTGTATATCTGCTGAATTCGTTACCTGTCCGTATGCAGGCAGTTTGCTGCCAGTAGAGATTCTTAATTACCCTAATGTCTTTCCCAAATATGTCGAGGCTGCTGAGCATCTCCATCAATTCTTTGTGGTGTATTTTATCAAACGCTTTCGCATTTCTTCATTTGTATTGCCCTTTCAGAAAGCATCCTAATCATAAATCAAGCGTTCCTTGTTCCAGTGTCTTTGACGAAGCCGTACAAAAAAATCAATTTCTTTCTACCACCTTCTCTCTTTCTCTTTCCTTCTCTCTTTCTCTTTCCTTCTCTCTTTCTCTTTCTGTCTCTCTTTCTCTTTCTGTCTCTCTTTCTTTCTTTCTGTCTCTCTTTCTGTCTCCTCCTCTCTCTCTCTGTCTCCTCCTCTCTCTCTCTGTCTCCTCCTCTCTCTCTCTGTCTCTCTCTCTCTCTCTCCTCCTCTCTCTCTGTCTGTCTCCTCCTCTCTTTCTGTATCTCTCTCCTCCTTCCTCCTCTCCTTCCTCCTCCTCTCCTTCCTCTCTCCTCCTTCCTCCTCCTCTCCTTCCTCTCTCCTCCTTCCTCCTCCTCTCCTTCCTCTCTCCTTCCTCCTTCCTCCTCCTCTCCTTCCTCCTACCTCCTTCCTCTCCTTCCTCTCCTCCTCCTTCCTCCTCCTTCCTCTCCTCCTTTCCTCCTCCTTCCTCTCTCCTCTTTCCTCCTCCTTCCTCCTCTCCTCCTTCCTCTCCTTCCTCCTCTCCTCCTTCCTCCTCTCCTTCCTCCTTCCTCCTCTCCTTCCTCTCTCCTCCTTCCTCCTCCTCCTCTTTATGTATGCAATCGTCTACTTCTGAGCTTTGCGAGACATGTACGTTTTGTGTTATATTCAATGCTGCACATAGTTCACCGGGAACCGAAAAAGTTCCCTCAAAGTAAGGCATCTCCTATCTGTAAGGCAACCTGCAGTTTAATCCGAAAATTCCACCCCCTGCTTTTCATATATGCTACATTTGGCAACGCCATTTAGCGGTTGTTAGCAGAAATTCTTTGTGAGGCCCGTGGGGCGACACCACTCAGTACCATGTAATACATTGTTAGATAAGAAAATGAACTTCGTAAAACATGTGTATGGGTTAGTGTAACACGTTAAAAAAAAACGTCAATATTTTTACCTGTTAATTTTCAAACCACAATTATTATGCAACATCCCTTTCTGATATTTACAACTTGTCTTCATTTTGTTCTCTCCATACTGCAGGGACTGGTAACTGTTTTCCAGAAATGCTATTTAGCCTCTGAAAATTTTTATTTTGTCTGTTCTTGTCCGACATAGGTAAGAGAACTTTGGCGTTAAAAGTGTTATGCAACACTTTCTTATTAAACACAGAGTTGAAAAGTTTTAACAAATATTGTTCAGTTCATTACCTCCCCAGGGCGGAGTATCTATTGCAGTGTTTATCTCTGCAGTCATTAAAAAATACGGTAACTAGCAGTTCAAATGTTTCTTGAGTTTCGTATGTAATTCTTAAATAACATAGTGTTCTTTAAAGATCACTATATATCCGTGGAACACAAAATTGATTCGCTTCTTCGGTTGATAAAATTAAGTCTTTTTTCTTCTTTTTACTTAACAAATTTCTATTTATGAAATATCGATGCCAATAATGACTAATAGTTTGCAAACTACGCTGTCAGTTCTCTGCTGTGTAGCACCAGATAAATATGCCGAAAAGGGAAAAAATAGAATATCGGAAAAGAAAATGGAGAGAAGAGGCAAGAGAATCCAATTTACTCTTACAAACGAAAATAAATCAATTAACGAAAATATCTTTCGGAAAACAAGTTCGAGTCAACAGAAAAATATGACTTCCGTTTTTTTTTCCTTTTTTTTTTTTTTTATCTATTAATCTTTGTCCGTTTAAACCAAAATTTGATTCATTTGTCTATCTTCATTTTGTTTTCATTCCAAACAAACTCAAGCCAATTTGATGTCAATCAGCTAAGTGCCATATGTAATACACGCGTTGGGTGATCATGTCTCGAAATAGACATGACTGACTGGGTATGAGATTATGCTGAAGTAGGTTACCATTGCTTTCTACGGTAGACTGATTGCCAGCCAAGGCTATAGAATCCAATCTGTCCTGTTATTTGACTCCTGACTAGAAGGGAAGATGTATTATATTATTAAGTAGTAATAAGTGTGGGATCAGTTTATCCCTTTATAACAATATAAAACTGATCCCCCACTTTATGGCCAGCCAAAGCCTTAATCATGTTTTCAATCAGTTAAGTGCCATACGTGATACACTCTTTGGATGATCATGTCTTGAAAGAGAGCTGAGTGACTGCGCAGAAGATTATCCCGCAGTAGGTTGCCATTGCTTTCTGCGGTAGACTGGTTGCCAGACAAGGCTATAGAGCCGAATCTGTCTTATTATTTAATCCATAACTGGAGGGAATAGACGGATTAATATTTCCCAAAGGTATTTCTGCGTAAGTGAATGCAAGAAATTCAACTGGAATTCGAACGCGGCATCCCGATTTGTCGTTCCGAGTCGATATCCACTACACTACAACGCACATCCGCCAATTAGATGGCACGAGCTTAAAAGCACATCACAGTGAAACAGCGGTTCTCGTAAGAACATCGAAGTTAAGCAACGACGATCCAGGTCAATACCTAGATGGGTGACCGTTTCGGAATACTAGGTATGGTAAACTTGGATGTGCCGATGGTGTAAAGAATGAAGGCTCAGAATTCGAACCCGGCTCTCCGTTTTCCAATCCCAATCATGTTCGTTATATTCACTTACGTGCAAATATCCTTGCGAAAGGTAATAATCCACCTCTTCTCCCCCCGGCAAAGGGTTAATTGGTAGGAGTTGTATGAGAAAATGATTCTAAGAAATTATTGTAGAGATAAAAATCTAAAAGAGTTTCTGGCTTTAAATAACCGGCAATAGGTTAAACTGTAAAAATCAATAAAAATATAATCATAAATGTTCTTTTAAGCAAATCTTAACTGTTTTAGAAGCGTTAATATTTATTCAGTTGTATTCCATTTGTAAGGAGGAAGATCCAGTTAGCTTTTTATTGAGAACTGCTGCTTTGTAGAAGAATGTTCTGCGTGCATGCTTAATTCTACCTCTTTTATAGAGGTCATACACCCCATTTAGTAACCCTCTACCATGGGTGGCACTTGTGTCTCGTATTGTTTATACATAGAGTGTACATAGCAATCCATACTTCATCCTGACATGAAGTTCCCTGCTCATGTGTAACACCATTTGGCGCTAAGGGGTTAAAAAATAAACGGAGAAATAGACAGATAAAATGAATGTAGATTTTTGTTCCTGTCTTGTTAGAAAAAGGCGAAATCTCAAAAACCTTAGGAAATTTTCCCAGAGTGCAAAAGAGGCCATGTGAAGAATACAGACAATTGATTAACGACTTTTGTCTTTTGCTACAAATTATCGAAACATGGATGTGAGCTGTTGTGCAGTGGATGATTTTTTTTAATCATATCACCCCAAGCAAGGCATTCCACTGCCACTATAGCGCAGGATGTTACATAGAGCGATTGGGTATAGGAAATATCAGAAGGAGGGTGATAGACGAGTAAGAAGGTACATAGGAAGAGTGTTGGAGAAAATGGGTGCGAGATAGTGTGTTAGGAGGTGTCTATTGACCTTACATTTAAACTCCTGGAGGTTGTAGGCGTCGGGGAAGCAAGTATGCGGAAGGGAATTCTACAAGCGAGAAAAGAAGCTGTTGGAGTAGAAATTGTGGTTACATTTCATCGGTTTCACTGTAAAAGGGTGGGACCTAGTTGCTAATCTAGTATCTCGTGCAAATTCACACTTAGGGGGCACCAGTGATTTAAGTTCCTCAGAGCAGAAGCCGTGAAAGTATTTATAGAAGAGGCACAGGGAAGCTACGTCACGCCGGTGAGAGAGTGACTGCATGCGGTCAGCCAAGTCGGTATCGATCACATTACAGATTCTCCGTTGTATTTTGTCAAGAACCCCGAGGAGAATAGCAGGGGCACCCGACCAGATGTGGCAGCAGTATTCAATACACGGGCGGACGGTAGATTTATCTTTCATAGCAGCGGATTTAGCAATGGATTCGACGTAGTCATTCCACTTGAGGACCGCTGAGAGTGTCAGGCCAAACAGGCGAAGTGTTTTACTCGTATCGACTCGGAATGAGAAATAGGAGAACCAAGTTCGAATTCTAGCTGAATTCGTTGCATTCACTTACGCACAGTTACCCTTTGGAAAGTATTTTAAAATGGGGAGTTACTTTTTAATCACCGTTTATATGTTTCTCTAACTGTAAAAATTTATTGCTGTATTAAAACAGAAATCTTGAATGTGTGTGTGTGTGTGTGTGTGTATATATATATATATACACACATACATACATATATATATATATATATATATATATATATATACACATACACATGTGTGTGTGTGTACACACACACACACACATATATATATATATATATATTATACTTTAGGACGTGTACAAACTACAATCAACAACAAAATTGAACGTTGCAAATATTTTCTTGGTTTCTTTTGTGTGTGATACGCACCGTAATGGGGGCGCTAGAAGGTGTCGTCAGTGATGCCATCGCGTGGATCACTAGGGGGTTTCGGGTCTTTCAACATCATACCCCCCTCACAGACCCGACCAGAGATGATCAGCCTCCGGCCCACCCTCGATAAGCGCTTTCAGACACTGGAAAATTACGTTTAGGCCCGGTAAGAAACCCTGCAAATGCTTCCGATCGGCGACAGTCAGAGCCACTTTCCATTTAGAGGCGAACCGCACATGAGCTCGTCCGAAACATTAATTTAGACGCAGAATTTCGGGGAATTTTAGCTAACAATTTGGAATCCAGGCACTCTCTCTTTTGTTCCATAACCAATTAACTGTTCTTTCCGCTTTTCGGTTATGAATTTGAGTGCTTTTCTTTTTTTTTTACTCCCACTACCCAATATTTGTTAAGGCTTTGCATAAGGACCTTGCTACAAATCCTCTAGTCCCCACTTCTATCGGAGTGCAGCTAACCCTCCAGCCTTTAACCCTGCAACTCTCCAGCAGTTCGTCATATTTTAACTTCTTCCTTTCATGAACTTCCTCTGCGTTTTCTTCCCAGGGGACCGTCAGTTACCACAAGACTATCTTCTTCAATTTATGTGAGAAGAAAACTATATCTGGGCGAAGTTTTGTGATGGCAATTTGCTCTGGGAATTTCAATCTTGAGCCTATATCGGCACATAGTTCCCAGTCTGTTGCAGGAGATAGCAGGTTTGGATTTACCTTTCTATTTCGTAGGATTTTGGCGCCCGCTTTAATAAATTTTATCTGCCTTGTGTCTGGGTTGTAAACATTCTCTTTGATAGGATTTTGAACTATTTTCACGATTGACCCACAAAGCGAGCGGCGGTGACGGAATCCCAGTCATTGCACTGAAGAAATGTGCCCCAGAACTCTCCTCTGTCCTCTCTAAACTGTATAACCTCTGCCTATCTGCTTCCTGTTTTCCTGCCTGTTGGAAGTCCTCCTGTGTAGTTCCTATATTTAAGAATTCTGGCGAACCCTCAGACCCCGCCAATTACCGTCCTATTAATCTCCTTCCGATCTTTGGCAAAGTTTTCGAAGCCATTATCAACGCCGAGGTGATTCAGCATCTCACGGCCCACAGGCTTCTCTCTGACAAACAGTACGGGTTTCGCTTCACCAGGTCTACTGCTGATATGCTAACGACCATTACCGAGTACATATACCGGGCACTTGACAAGAATGGCGAAGCCCGAACCGTTGCCTTGGATATCTCCAAAGCGTTCGACAGGGTCTGGCACGCTGGCCTCTTGTGCAAACTGCGGAGCTACGGGATAACTGGACATCTGTTTGACCTCATCCAGTCATTCCTCTCTAACCGCACATTGAAGGTAGTATTAAATGGGCATGCCTCCCAAAACTACCATACGAACGCGGGCGTCCCTCAAGGTTCTATCCTAGGTCCCACGCTCTTTCTGATGTACATTAATGATCTCCCCGACGCCATTAGATTACAAGTAGGCATGTACGCCGATGACACAACAATCTACTCTCGCATCGATCAAAAACCAGGTGTGAGCGACAAAGCGAACCTCGCTGCCGAGCTTGAAAAGAACCTCCAATCAGTAGTGGACTGGGGTAGGAAATGGCTAGTTTTATTTATCTATTTACATAGATTGTGGCACAAGGCCAATAACTGGGAGGGGGAACAAAACTGAGGATGGTCTTCAATAACTCTATCCTATACCTAGCTAATCAGATTCACGACCCTTTCATACGTTACAATTTTCTCATTCACCATAAGAATTTGTCCATCAACTTATCTAGCACCAAAATACCACAAAACCATACCGGGGACCTACAAAACTCCCCAAATGTACATAAAAATTTGTGACTATTTACAAATATAATACAAAAATAACTTTAAAAATTTGTACATGAAATGCTATGATGGGAAGGGGTATGAAGAAACAAAAAATCCCCAAAATAAAAACAATTTCAAATGAACATCATATACATGGTGTTAGTAAGACCCAAACACACCCACATAATTAAAGAGGCCGCTGTATTCTGTCTTAAAAGACAAAATCAAGAAGCACTCTTTCTAAGGGGAATGGAGCAGCAGGGAACAAAAATAAATTGGACTGGAGAATATATAAGGCTGACCCAGCCGAGAATGAAACGGGACAAAATAACGAAGGACAAAGGGGATCTCGAACTGGATCATAACAAAAGCATTGGAGCCGGGAACAGGCTAGGACAACCCATACACTCACATTAACTAGGTACACAAAAGAATTTCTACCTTAACCACGGGAAGGGTTCCAAAGGAATCCCCCCCGATGTGATTAGCAGATCTAAAAAAGAAAATCAAGGCTAGCCCCGGTCACACGAACCAGGCTCGCTGCATGTATCCACCTTTCGCCGAAGTCTGTCGGGTGCAGCCGTTTCCGTTCAGTTCTAATCTTCATTTTGAGCTGATGCTCAAAATATCGGATTAGATCCTGATCCGAAAGACGGCCGCCCCGCAAGACTTCCTCCAGTCGCGTCGTCCATATCACCATTCTAGCCGAGGCCAGCAGCGTCAGAAACACCATCCGCTTCACTCCAGAGTACGGGGGCAACACATTGTCCACAGCGTATGCGCGATCAATGAGCACGAGCTCCCGCGGCGCGATACGAGCAGTCAACTCTCCGACACGCTCCCACAACGGGCGAACGCGCGAACAATGGAAGAAGGCGTGCGCAGACGTCTCCTTAATTCCAAGGTTGCAACGCTCACAATCTGGCAAATCCGCCAGGCCCATTGCGAAACGCTTGTCATTGAGAGACAAACCATTCCGAGCCAATCGCCAGGTCAGAGAAAACTCAGAGTTGCTGAGCCAGTCCGCACCTGGCGCCCAAGACCAATGAGAGCGGTACTCCACTCTCGACATGCCGAGCTTACTCCACAGCTTATCCTTCACGGCGCCCTCCACTAATCCCCGATAGAAGATTTTCCTAGGCTGTGAAAGGTCACTGGACCGTGGAATGGCCTGCAAGGCCGCCAGACATTCGAGCAGGAATTTCGGTCGCACCCAAGGCCTGACGGTCAGCCATAGGGTCGGGGGAGTGATGGTAAGGCAAGGGAACATGTCCCTCACTACCCCCGCAAGCAACCGATCTTCCTCCAACGCGCGCCTGAGGAATGCCAACCTCGAAGCGAGCACATGGCTCCTCAAGTGTGGCATCCCCAGACCCCCTTGACACGGACGGAGGCAACAGACTCCTTTGTCGACCATGTGTTTGCGTCCTCTCCACAGACAGGAGAGTAGCAAACGCTCGAGCGCCTTCTCATGATCGTCACAAAGGGGAAGTACTGACAGCCGGTAAAGGATCATGGGAAAGAGGTATGTGTTACACACCTCCGCCAAGCCCTTCACGGAGAGACTCCGTCGACACCAAGTCTTGACCGACGCGCCGACCTTTGCCAGTATTTCTGACCAGTTTTTCTCCAGCTGTAAGTCCGGACCGAACCAAATTCCGAGGATTTTGACCGGCCCGTCCGTCCAGCTGAAGGGCCCCGGGAGGGAAACACCCTTCCAGGCACCTAACCGCAAGCCGGATGACTTGTCGCGGTTAATTCTGGCCCCTGTCACCTTCTCGCACCGTTCAAGCGCCTGTTGTACCGCCTCTATGTCCCTGCGGGAGGACACAAAGGTCGTTACGTCATCGGCGTACGCGGAAACCCTGGCTCGAGCTCCACCAGGGACAGCAATTCCACGCAGGACCGGACTGCCAGTCTCGTCCCTTAGCCGGCGAAGGAGGGGCTCCAACGCCAGGACGTAAAGGAGAGACGACAGTGGACAACCCTGTCGGACCGACCTAGACAGCGCGAAAGCGCCCGACAGCTTCCCGTTCACCTGTACCACAGCCTTGGGGGAGCGATACAGAAGGCTAATCCAGCGGCTGAAGTCGGGTTTGAATCCGGCGGCCTGCAGGACAGCAGCCAGGTAGCCATGGTCAATCCTATCAAATGCCTTGGACTGATCTAAATTGATCAGCGCGGCCTCATCGTCGTCTTCTACACCCTCTACGATCGTGCGAATCAAGTGCAGGTTGCTCTGAATTGTTCGTCCCTTCACAGAACAAGTCTGATCCGGTTCCAACAGAGACTCGGCAACTAGCTGCAAGCGATTCGTCAGGATCTTGGCCAAAATCTTTAACTCTGTGTTTAGCAGAGTTATGGGCCTGTAATCATCTAGTTCCCTCCCAACCTTCTTGCCTTTTCTCAACAGCGTGATCACGCCCCTGGTGATCCGACCGGGGATGGACCCCTGCCGAAACCAGTGGTTGAACACGACAGCCAAGAGCGGGACAAAAAGGTGCGACATCCTCAAGTACAATTCATAGGGCAAACCATCCAAACCTGGCGACTTGCCACTGCCGACCTTCTTCAAAGCCACGTAGATTTCGTCTTCCGTAATCTCCCCTTCGCAGCTAGCCGCTTCAGCCGGCAAAAGCCGGGGAAAGTCAGCCAAATAGCTGCGAAAATCCTCGTCACGGAGACCAGGCTCCTTGGTAAATCGGTGTTCGAAATGCTGCCGGAACGCCTCGCACATGTCGTCGGTGGACCTAAGGAGATGTCCCTCCAGGTCGCGCACCTCTCGAATGTACCGGTCGCCGGCTCGGCGAATTTCTTCCTTGCGCAGTTCCGCGCCCATTTTCACAGCTTCGGAAGACATCTTGCTTAACTTAGCCCTAATTACTTGGCCCATGTAGCGCCCGCTAGTCGAACGCTCCAGGGCCTCCCTGGCTAAGGCTATCTCTAGGGAATCCCCACCAGCCTCCGCCCGGGCGAAATTAGCTCTAAGTGTCTTTGCCTCCGCAGCCTTATCTAGGTTGAGCCGCTGGCTATATTTGGTGGCGAAAGACCTAATGGAGTCCTTAAGGTTAACCCACCACTTATTCCCAATGACTCGCCCAATTAACGCCCGCTGAACTAGTTTTGTCAGCTGGTCACGAAAGTCCCGCCTGTCCAGTAAGGACTGATTGAACTTCCAATAACCAGCCAACCTAGGCCTAAAATCTAACACCACACGGGCACAAACGAGTTTGTGGTCCGTGTAGCCTAACCAGTGGAACGTTGGACATTCTAAGAAGTCTATGTCGGCTTCTCTCACTAACATCCTATCCAGGTACGCTGATACCCGGGTAGAAGGCCAACTACGCGTCCACGTCCACATGCTCCCATCCGGATGATCGACCCGGTATCTATCGACGAGACCAAATTCGCCGATCAGATCAACCAGGCTACGATCACCACTCCACCCGCTAGCGCCCCTTCCTCTATCCCATTTGGGGGTTAGGATGGCATTCCAGTCCCCAACTAAGATTAGCCGTGTTGAATGCACCATGAAGGGCTCCAACAGCCGAAAGAAAGAGACACGCTCACCTTGAACATTGGGCGCATAAACCGCAATCAGCCGGAACGACTTGCTTTTCACTGCAATATCGGCCACGATCAGCCGGCCCTCGGCACCGACATGGACAAGGTCAACCCTCGCGTCCAAAGTACGCTTAACCAGCAAAGAAACACCTCTGGCCCGCCGGCTCCCATATGCTGAATAAACGACAAAGTCGCTAGACAGCACACACGAGTCGACTTCGCAAACAAAGTGAGTCTCTTGGATCGCGGCCACATCCACGCCGTACGACAAGAGGTCACGAAGCAGGCGAGCCGCCTTGCCCCGATCCCTCAGGCCATACGCATTCAAACTGGCTATCTTAATAGACATTTCTTAGACCTGAAAAAGAGAACAAGAAAACATGCAACAACGGCTCTAATCACATACGGGGAAAAAATCTCTGGTGGATGGGACCCCGACGGACTGTCCTAGGGACCCTGTACCTATATCGGACGTAATCCGTCCGTCTAGGACAATACCGCCGACGTCCGTTGGATATATAAGTTTTACCACCCTATATAAACAGGGGTGGAGCAAAACGGGGAACCTCCCCGAACAATTTTTAGCCATTTTCCTCAACTCCGGTGAATGTTCTTTAACCATATTTAGTTTCGGATACTGCTTCTGGACCTCTGCGATATGGTCCCAGACCCGCAGGTTCCCCCCGGTATTCCTAACCAGGGTGATGACACCTGGGGCCTGGGCAAAGTTCCTCGGGTCTTCCGTAGAGAGACCCTTCACAGAGGTCAATTTTAAAAGAGGCTTCAGTAGCCTTCGTCGCTGGGAAGACCACTCCTCCGAAATATTGTCCTGTACTTTCATCAGGGCGTCCCCACGAGGGAGGGCATTTTTTTTCCTAGCCCTAGAGGGAGTGGGAGTAGGAGAAGGGGAGGGAGTGGGAGTTGATGCGCTAGATTTAGCCAGGGGGGTCAGTTTAAAAACTGGGGACTGGGAAGCTTTACGCGGGGAAGCGGGAAGGCTTCTTGCCTTGTCCGCATAGGACAGTCTTACGGGGGACACCGGTAGAGACGAACATTTCTCCTTCCGCACTCTTCTCTCTCTGCTCCTGCTTCTCCGCCGAGACTTTGGGCTGTCGTGCTCTTCCTCCGCTTCCTCGTCTCTCCCACGTTTGAGAGACGCTGCCCTTTCCACCTCCATCTCCATACTAGGCGAGGGGCTCTTTTCCTTTTGGGAACCCCTTTCCGGTTGGGCTGGCGACCTCTTCACCGGGGTCTCCTTCACCGGGGTCACCTTCAGCTTTGCCGGCGTCTTGGCAGGTGGCGGCACCTTCGCCGGGGATGGTGTTTTATTCTTCTTCCTGCCTACCACCTGCCACTCGCCGTCCTTGTTGGCAGCTGGAGCCGGTGCTGGTGATGCCGTCTTAGGTTTTCCTTGCTCCTGCTGTAGCTGCTTGGCTGGTTGGGCCTTTGGGGCAGGATTCTTGGTAGGGCAGGTCTTTGCTACATGTTCCGCCGCCCCGCAGACCCAACAGCACGGCTTCCTGCCCTCTACTATAATAAATATTACGCGACCCCTGCAGGTGAGGATGTTCGGAATTTTTTCGATATTTTCCTTCGATATGGTCAACTGCAGGGTCATGTCGCCTGTTAAGATTCCGGCCTTGGACCGCAGCGAGGATACACAGGACACCCTTCCATAATTTGCGAAAAAGGCGCCTATGTGGTCTTCAGCAATGTCCATGGGGACGCCATGCAGGGTAACCTTGATTTTTCTGGTCCCCATGTACTCAGTGTGGAGTTGGAGCGTTTTAGTCTCCAGGACTACCCCAATTAATCTTTTGGCTTCCTCTGCTGAAGCCAGCAGGACGTCCCACATGGCATTGCTCTTCCTCGCCACGGCCCTCGCATTCAACTTCAGAGCTGCAATTGCCTCCTCAAATGCGTCTCTGGTTACTCCTACCATCTTATGTGACTTGATGTCTTTAGTTATCAGCGTAATAATACGCACTTCTATCTGTGCAAGCTGTTCTGGAACTGAGACCAGCTCAGTTCCTTTAATGTACTGAGCGTACTTGACTTTCATTTCGTCATAGAAATCTTCGCCCTTCATTATCATCTTTCCCCCTGTCCATCCAGAGGTCGAGGGTTTTGGTGATCCCGGTGCTGGTAGCACTGCTGCTGATGCTGGTAAACCAGCTGCTGGAACTGAAGGGGGATTGATTCGTGGCGGCAAAGCCCAATCCCCTCCTTTCCTCCCACCGAGGCCGTGGTGGGAGGAACTACTTCCCCAGGCCCTTCCGAGGCCATGCCTCCCAAGAGGCCGAACCACGGACGCTTGTCTTCCGGCGTTTCGCGTTTACACGCTACTTTTGCGGGGGCCTGAGCAATGAACTTAGGCTGGAACACAATTGTCCAGGAAACAAAGTGCTAGTAGGTATCACTATGGAACAGATACTACACTTTGATCCTTTGCCATTGACCACACAAACAAAAGTCTGGGGGGAATGGCTAGTTTTATTTATTCTTTAATTACAAAGAATTATGGCACAAGGCCGAAAAATGGGAGGGGGAACAAAACTTGGGGTGGTCTTCAGTAACTCTATCCTATACCTAGCTAATCAGATTCACGACCCATACATACGTTACAATGATTCTCATTCACCATAAGAATTTGTCCATCAACACTCATACATATCGTACACCAAAATACCGCAAAAACCATACCAGGGACCTACAAAACGCCCCAAATGTACATAAAAATTTGTGACTATTTACAAATATAATACAAAAATAGATTTAAAAATTTGTACATGAAATGACATGATGGGAACGGGGTATGAAGAAACCAAAATCCCCAAAACAAAAACAATTTCAAATGAATAACATATACAGAGTGTTAGTAAGACCCAAACACACCCTCGTAATTAAAGAGGCCACTGTATTCTGCCTTAAAAGACAAAATCAAGTAGCTCTCTTTCTAAGGGGAATGGAGAAGCAGGGTACAAAATAAATTGGACTGGAGAATATATAAGGCTGACCCAGCCGAGAATAAAAACGGGACAAAATAACGATGGACAATGGGAATCTCGAACTGGATCATAACAAAAGCAGTGGAGCCGGGGACAGGCGGGGACAACCCACTCACTCACATTAACTAGGCATACAAAAGAAATTCTACCTTAACCACGGGAAGGGTTCCAAAGGAATCCCCCCCGATGTGATTAGCAGATCTAAAAAAGAAAATCAAGGCTAGCCCCGGTCACACGAACCAGGCTCGCTGCATGTATCCACCTTTCGCAAAAGTCTGTCGGGTGCAGCCGTTTCCGTTCAGTTCTAATCTTTATTTTGAGCTGGTGCTCAAAATATCGGATTAGATCCTGATCCGAAAGACGGCCGCCCCGCAAGACTTCCTCCAGTCGCGTCGTCCATATCACCATTCTAGCCGAGGCCAGCAGCGACAGAAACACCATCCGCTTCACTCCAGAGTACGGGGGCAACACATTGTCCACAGCGTATGCGCGATCAATGAGCACGAGCTCCCGCGGCGCGATACGAGCAGTCAACTCGCCGACACGCGCCCACAACGGGCGAACGCGCGAACAATGGAAGAAGGCGTGCGCAGACGTCTCCTTAATTCCAAGGTTGCAACGCTCACAATCTGGCAAATCCGCCAGGCCCATTGCGAAACGCTTGTCATTGAGAGACAAACCATTCCGAGCCAATCGCCAGGTCAGAGAAAACTCAGTGTTGCTGAGCCAGTCCGCACCTGGCGCCCAAGACCAATGAGAGCGGTACTCCACTCTCGACATGCCGAGCTTACTCCACAGCTTATCCTTCACGGCGCCCTCCACTAATCCCCGATAGAAGATTTTCCTAGGCTGTGAAAGGTCACTGGACCGTGGAATGTCCTGCAAGGCCGCCAGACATTCGAGCAGGAATTTCGGTCGCACCCAAGGCCTGACGGTCAGCCATAGGGTCGGGGGAGTGATGGTAAGGCAAGGGAACATGTCCCTCACTACCCCCGCAAGCAACCGATCTTCCTCCAACGCGCGCCTGAGGAATGCCAACCTCGAAGCGAGCACATGGCTCCTCAAGTGTGGCATCCCCAGACCCCCTTGACACGGACGGAGGCAACAGACTCCTTTGTCGACCATGTGTTTGCGTCCTCTCCACAGACAGGAGAATAGCAAACGCTCGAGCGCCTTCTCATGATCGTCACAAAGGGGAAGTACTGACAGCCGGTAAAGGATCATGGGAAAGAGGTATGTGTTACACACCTCCGCCAAGCCCTTCACGGAGAGACTCCGTCGACGCCAAGTCTTGACCGACGCGCCGACCTTTGCCAGTATTTCTGACCAGTTTTTTCTCCAGCTGTAAGTCCGGACCGAAACAAATTCCGAGGATTTTGACCGGCCCGTCCGTCCAGCTGAAGGGCCCCGGGAGGGAAACACCCTTCCAGGCACCTAACCGCAAGCCGGATGACTTGTCGCGGTTAATTCTGGCCCCTGTCACCTTCTCGTACCGTTCAAGCGCCTGTTGTACCGCCTCTATGTCCCTGCGGGAGGACACAAAGGTCGTTACGTCATCGGCGTACGCGGAAACCCTGGCTCGAGCTCCACCAGGGACAGCAATTCCACGCAGGACCGGACTGCCAGTCTCGTCCCTCAGCCGGCGAAGGAGGGGCTCCAACGCCAGGACGTAAAGGAGAGACGACAGTGGACAACCCTGTCGGACCGACCTAGACAGCGCGAAAGCGCCCGACAGCTTCCCGTTCACCTGTACCACAGCCTTGGGGGAGCGATACAGAAGGCTAATCCAGCGGCTGAAGTCGGGTTTGAATCCGGCGGCCTGCAGGACAGCAGCCAGGTAGCCATGGTCAATCCTATCAAATGCCTTGGACTGATCTAAATTGATCAGCGCGGCCTCATAGTCGTCTTCTACACCCTCTACGATCGTGCGAATCAAGTGCAGGTTGCTCTGAATTGTTCGTCCCTTCACAGAACAAGTCTGATCCGGTTCCAACAGAGACTCGGCAACTAGCTGCAAGCGATTCGTCAGGATCTTGGCCAAAATCTTTAACTCTGTGTTTAGCAGAGTTATGGGCCTGTAATCATCTAGTTCCCTCCCAACCTTCTTGCCTTTTCTCAACAGCGTGATCACGCCCCTGGTGATCCGACCGGGGATGGACCCCTGCCGAAACCAGTGGTTGAACACGACAGCCAAGAGCGGGACAAAAAGGTGCGACATCCTCAAGTACAATTCATAGGGCAAACCATCCAAACCTGGCGACTTGCCACTGCCGACCTTCTTCAAAGCCACGTAGATTTCGTCCTCCGTAATCTCCCCTTCGCAGCTAGCCGCTTCAGCCGGCAAAAGCCGGGGAAAGTCAGCCAAATAGCTGCGAAACTCCTCGTCACGGAGACCAGGCTCCTTGGTAAATCGGTGTTCGAAATGCCGCCGGAACGCCTCGCACATGTCGTCGGTCGACCTAAGGAGATGTCCCTCCGGGTCGCGTACCTCTCGAATGTACCGGTCGCCGGCTCGGCGAATTTCTTCCTTGCGCAGTTCCGCGCCCATTTTCACAGCTTCGGAAGACATCTTGCTTAACTTAGCCCTAATTACCTGGCCCATGTAGCGCCCGCTAGTCGAACGCTCCAGGGCCTCCCTGGCTAAGGCTATCTCTAGGGGATCCCCACCAGCCTCCGCCCGGGCGAAATTAGCTCTAAGTGTCTTTGCCTCCGCAGCCTTGTCTAGGTTGAGCCGTTGGCTATATTTGGTGGCGAAAGACCTAATGGAGTCCTTAAGACTAACCCACCACTTACTCCCAATGACTCGCCCAATTAACGCCCGCTGAACTAGTCTTGTCAGCTGGTCACGAAAGTCCCGCCTGTCCAGTAAGGACTGATTGAACTTCCAATAACCAGCCAACCTAGGCCTAAAATCTAACACCACACGGGCACAAACGAGTTTGTGGTCCGTGTAGCCTAACCAGTGGAACGTTGGACATTCTAAGAAGTCTATGTCGGCTTCTCTCACTAACATCCTATCCAGGTACGCTGATACCCGGGTAGAAGGCCAACTACGCGTCCACGTCCACATGCTCCCATCCGGATGATCGACCCGGTATCTATCGACGAGGCCAAAATCGCCGACCAGATTGACCAGGCTACGATCACCACTCCACCCGCTAGCGCCCCTCCCTCTATCCCATTTGGGGGTTAGGATGGCATTCCAGTCCCCAACTAAGATTAGCCGTGTTGAATGCACCATGAAGGGCTCCAACAGCCGAAAGAAAGAGACACGCTCACCTTGAACATTGGGCGCATAAACCGCAATCAGCCGGAACGACTTGCTTTTCACTGCAATATCGGCCACGATCAGCCGGCCCTCGGCACCGACATGGACAAGGTCAACCCTCGCGTCCAGGGTACGCTTAACCAGCAAAGAAACACCTCTGGCCCGCCGGCTCCCATATGCTGAATAGACGACAAAGTCGCTAGACAGCACACACGAGTCGACTTCGCAAACAAAGTGAGTCTCTTGGATCGCGGCCACATCCACGCCGTACGACAAGAGGTCACGAAGCAGGCGAGCCGCCTTGCCCCGATCCCTCAGGCCATACGCATTCAAACTGGCTATCTTAATAGACATTTCTTAGATCTGAAAAAGAGAACAAGAAAAACCATGCAACAACGGCTCTAATCACATACGGGGAAAAAATCTCTGGTGGATGGGACCCCGACGGACTGTCCTAGGGACCCTGTACCTATATCGGACGTAATCCGTCCGTCTAGGACAATACCGCCGACGTCCGTTGGATAAATAAGTTTTACCACCCTATATAAGCAGGGGTGGAGCAAAACGGGGAACCTCCCCGAACAATTTTTAGCCATTTTTCTCAGCTCTGGTGAATGTTCTATGACCATATTTAATTTGGTATAATGTTTCTGGACCTCTGCGATGTGGTCCCAGACCCGCAGGTTCCCCCCGGTATTCCTAACCAGGGTGATGACACCTGGGGCCTGGGCAAAGTTCCTCGGGTCTTCCGTAGAGAGACCCTTCACAGAGGTCAATTTTAGAAGAGGCTTCAGTAGCCTTCGTCGCTGGGAAGACCACTCCTCTGAAATATTTTCCGGAACTTTCATCAGGGCATCCCCACGCGGGAGGGCATTTTTTTTCTTAGCCCGAGAAGGAGTGGGAGTAGGAGAAGGGGAGGGAGTAGGAGTTGTGGCACTAGCTTTTGCCAAGGGGGTCAGTTTAAAAACTGGGGACTGGGAAGCTTTAAGCGGGGATGCGGGAAGGCTTCTTGCCTTGTCCGCATAGGACAGTCTTACGGGGGACACCGGTAGAGACGAACATTTCTCCTTCCGCACTCTTCTCTCTCTGCTCCTGCTTCTCCGCCGAGACTTTGGGCTGTCGTGCTCTTCCTCCGCTTCCTCGTCTCTCCCACGTTTGAGAGACGCTGCCCTTTCCACCTCCATCTCCATACTAGGCGAGGGGCTCTTTTCCTTTTGGGAACCCCTTTCCGGTTGGGCTGGCGACCTCTTCACCGGGGTCTCCTTCACCGGGGTCACCTTCAGCTTTGCCGGCGTCTTGGCAGGTGGCGGCACCTTCGCCGGGGATGGTGTTTTATTCTTCTTCCTGCCTACCACCTGCCACTCGCCGTCCTTGTTGGCAGCTGGAGCCGGTGCTGGTGATGCCGTCTTAGGTTTTCCTTGCTCCTCCGGCTGCTGCTTGGCTGGTTGGGCCTTTGGGGCAGGATTTTTGGTGGGGCAGGTCTTTGCAACATGTTCCGCTGCCCCGCAGACCCAACAGCACGGTTTCCTTCCTTCGACAATAATAAATATTACTCGACCCCTGCAGGTGAGGATGTTCGGAATTTTAGAGATATTTTCCTTTGATATAGTCACCTGCAGGGTCATGTCACCCGTCAATATGCCAGCCTTCGACCGCAGCGAGGAGACACCGGCTACCCTTCCATAATTAGCGAAAAAGGCGCCGATGTGATCTTCTGCAATGTCCATGGGGACGCCATGCAGAGTGACCTTGATTTTTTTGGTCCCCATGTATTCAGTATGTAGTTGGAGCGTTTTTGTCTCCAGAACTACACCTATCAGTCTTTTGGCTTCGTCCGCTGAGGCCAGCAGGACGTCCCACATGGCATTGCTCCTCCTCGCCACGGCCCTAGCATTTAGCTTCAGAGTAGAAATCGCTTCTTCAAAAGCCTCTCTAGTCACTCCTATCAATCTGTGAGTCTTTATGTCTTTTGTTATAAGCGTAATAATGCGCACTTCAATTTGCGCTAGTTGTTCCGGAACTGAGACTAGCTCAGTTCCCTTAATGTACTGCGCATATTTTCCTTTCATTTCCTCGTAGAAATTTTCATCCTTCATGACGATCTTTCCCCCTGTCCACCCCGAGGTCGATGGTTTGGGGGATGCTGCTACGGACGCTACGGAGGGTGACTCCCGTGGCGGTAGTTGCCAGTCACCCTCCTTTCCTCCCACCGAGGCCGTGGTGGGAGGAACTACTTCCCCAGGCCCTTCCGAGGCCATGCCTCCCAAGAGGCCGAACCACGGACGCTTGTCTTCCGGCGTTTCGCGTTTACACGCTACTTTTGCGCGGGCCTGAGCAATGAACTTAGGCTGGAACACAATTGTCCAGGAAACAAAGTGCTAGTAGGTATCACTATGGAACAGATACTACACTTTGATCCTTAACCATTGACCACACAAACAAAAGTCTGGGGGGTATATTTATTTGCAAAAATTTACAAATTATGGCACAAGGCCGAAAATTGGGAGGGGGAACAAAACTTGGGGTGGTCTTCAATTACTCTATCCTGTACCTAGCTAATCCGATTCACGACCCATACATCCATTACAATTTTCTCATTCACCATAAAAATTTGTCCATCAACACTCATCCTTATCATACACCAAAATACCGCAACAACATACCAGGGACCTACAAAACGCCCCAAATGTACATAAAAATTTGTGTTTTTACAATATTTACAATATCTTACAAAAATAAATTTAAAACTTTATTCATGAAATGACATGATGGGGAGGGGGTATGAAGAAACAAAAAATCCCCAAAACAAAAACAATTTCAAAAATGATATATATACATGGGTTAGTAAGACCCAAACACACCCACATAACTAAAGAGGCCGCTGTATTCTGCCTTGAAAGACAAAATCAAGGAGCTCTCTTTCTAAGGGGAATGGAGAAGCAGGGTACAAAATAAATGGGACTGGAGAATATATAAGGCTGACCCAGCCGAGACTGAAAACGGGATAAAATAACTATGGACAATGGGGATCTCGAACTGGATCATAACAAAAGCAGAGGCGCCGGGAACAGGCCGGGACAAACACATTCACTCACATTAACTAGATACACAAAAGAATACTAACCTTAACCACGGGAGGGGTTCCAAAGGAATCCACCCCGATGCGACTAGCAGATCTAAAAGAGAAAATCAAGGCTAGCCCCGGTCACACGAACCAGGCTCGCTGCATATATCCACCTTTCGCAAAAGTCTGTCGGGTGCAGCCGTTTCCGTTCAGTTCTAATCTTCATTTTGAGCTGATGCTCAAAATATCGGATTAGATCCTGATCCGAAAGACGGCCGCCCCGCAAGACTTCCTCCAGTCGCGTCGTCCATATCACCATTCTAGCCGTGGCCAGTAGCGACAGAAACACCATCCGCTTCACTCCAGAGTACGGGGGCGACACATTGTCCACAGCGTATGCGCGGTCAATGGGCACGAGCTCCCGCGGCGCGATACGAGCAGTCAACTCGCCGACACGCTCCCACAACGGGCGAACGCGCGAACAATGGAAGAAGGCGTGCGCAGACGTCTCCTTAATTCCAAGGACGCAACGTTCACAATCTGGCAAATCCGCCAGGCCCATTGCGAAACGCTTGTCGTTGAGAGACAAACCATTCCGAGCCAATCGCCAGGTCAGAGAAAACTCAGAGTTGCTGAGCCAATCCGCACCTGGCGCCCAAGACCAATGAGAGCTATACTCCACTCTCGACATGCCGAGCTTACTCCACAGCTTATCCTTCACGGCACCCTCCACTAATCCCCGATAGAAGATTTTCCTAGGCTGTGAAAGGTCACTGGACCGTGGAATGGCCTGCAAGGCCTCCAGACATTCGAGCAGGAATTTCGGTCGCACCCAAGGCCTGACGGTCAGCCATATGTCCCTCACTACCCCCGCAAGCAACCGATCTTCCTCCAACGCGCGCCTGAGGAATGCCAACCTCGAAGCGAGCACATGGCTCCTCAAGTGTGGCATCCCCAGACCCCCTTGACACGGACGGAGGCAACAGACTCCTTTGTCGACCATGTGTTTGCGTCCTCTCCACAGACAGGAGAATAGCAAACGCTCGAGCGCCTTCTCATGATCGTCACAAAGGGGAAGTACTGACAGCCGGTAAAGGATCATGGGAAAGAGGTATGTATTACACACCTCCGCCAAGCCCTTCACGGAGAGACTCCGTCGACGCCAAGTCTTGACCGACGCGCCGACCTTTGCCAGTATTTCTGACCAGTTTTTCTCCAGCTGTAAGTCCGGACCGAACCAAATTCCGAGGATTTTGACCGGCCCGTCCGTCCAGCTGAAGGGCCCCGGGAGGGAAACACCCTTCCAGGCGCCTAACCGCAAGCCGGATGACTTGTCGCGGTTAATTCTGGCCCCTGTCACCTTCTCGTACCGTTCAAGCGCCTGTTGTACCGCCTCTATGTCCCTGCGGGAGGACACAAAGGTCGTTACGTCATCGGCGTACGCGGAAACCCTGGCTCGAGCTCCACCAGGGACTGCAATTCCACGCAGGACCGGACTGCCAGTCTCGTCCCTTAGCCGGCGAAGGAGGGGCTCCAACGCCAGGACGTAAAGGAGAGAAGA
>JBBBDQ010028907.1:0-335605 GCA_037127315.1 Ascarosepion bandense | reverse complement strand
GGTCAGCTTCGAAAAACGACGACGTCGTCAACGTTAGATAGAATCTTTTGTCAAGAGTCTATAAAATGGACTAAATATCTGTAGTCTTCGTTTTTTTATTAAAGTATCAATCTGGCATTTTCTCATGGCTACTTTTAAAATCTGTTCAGACCAGCAAAGGTCAAAAACATGCGGCGCGGAAAGGTTAGATTTCGACTATTCACGCGTAACTGAAAAGATCAAACAAAACTAAAGTCTGCCATTTTGAAAATTGAAAGTCTCTCTCACGTTGATATTCATTGTCGACTTTCTGTTTTTTCTTCGTGTTTGCGTGAATCGAGATGTCAACTTATCCCACTAGCATTAACTCTCATGTATTGTACTGTCTGTCTTTTGTAGAAATAAAAGTATTCCAAGTTTACGTAAAATTCAATATCTGAATTTTCACGGGAGCTTCGCGTCATTAAATAACGACAAGTTAAGCTAAACCATCGTCTCAGACCGAGAAATTGGGGAGGCGAGTTCGAATTCCATTTAAATACGTTGCATTGACTTACGGAACTATTTTCCTCTCCCTCCAGCTATTAGCTATTAGCACGAAAGATAGGGTTCTTTAGCCTTGGTTAGCAACCAGTTTATTACAGAAAACAATACAAACTACGCCGCAAATTTGTAGTGACCGGTTTGTGCCGGTAGGAATACACGGAACAAGAAAGAAGGTTCAAAACAGTGTATTAGTATAACAAGAAGATATTTAAAGAAGTATTAGTAATAAGGAAAACAGAAATAAATAAGTCCTAAGGTATTACGCTGCTGTACTTCACCACTCGTAACTGCAGTATTTATTCGCCTTTTCACGTAAAACAAAATGTGGCGAAAGACCTTTTTAATGTGAGTAATGCGGGCCATATAGCGCGGTCAAAATTTCTAGTCTAATTTTCACACAGACGTGACTTTACGCTTCGGCGGAGCCACCAGTGGGTTAATACTCTTATTATATTTATATATATATTATATTATTTATATTATTATATCCTATTATTATATTTATTATATTATTTCTATTTAATAAATCTATTTATTATATTTATTATTATTATTTATTTTTAATATTTAATATTATATTATTTTCTATTATCATATATATTATTATATTTATTATCATATTTCTATTATCATATCTATTATTATTTATTATATATTTCTATTATTATATTTATTATTATATTTTATATTATCACCCTCCTTATTATTATTTATTATCATATTTCTATTATCATATATATATATATTTATATTTATTTATCATATTATATTATTATATATATATCATTTATATTTATTATCATATTTCTATACCATCTTATTATTATCATTTCATATTAATAATATCTATTAATATATTATTATACATATTTCTATTATTATATATATCATTATATTTATTATCATATTTCTATTATAATATTTATTATTATATTTTATTAATATATATATTATTATATTTATTATCTTATTTATTATTATATATATCATTATATTTATTATCATATTTCTATTATTATATTTATTATTATATTTCTATTATATATATCTAACTATTATATTTATTAATATATTTCTATATATATCTATTAATATATTTATTATCATATTTCTATTATTATATATATAATTATATTTACATTATCTTATTTTATTATTATATATCATTATATTTATTATATATTTCTATTATTATATTTATTATTATATTTCTATTATATATCTATTATTATATTTATTATCACTCTGTTTCTATTATCATATCTATTATTATATTTATTATATTATTTCTATTAATATATATATAATATTATATTATATTATCTTATTTATTATTATATTTATTATTATATTTATTATCATATCTATTATTATATTATTATCATATATTATATATTATATATATCATTATATTTATTATCATCTATTTCTATTATATAATATTTTATTATTATATTTCTATTATCATATATTATTATATTTATTATCATATTTCTATTATTATATATATCGTATACTTTATATATTATATTTCTTTATTTATATTTATTATTATATTATATTATCATATATATTTATTATATTTATTATCATATTTCTATTATCATATCTATTATTATTTATTATCATATTTCTATTATTATATATATATTTATATTTATTATATTTATATTATTATATATCATTATATTTATTATATTAATATTATTATATTTATTATCACCCTTTTATTATATTATCTATTATTATATTTATTATATATTTCTATTATCATATCTATTATTATATTTATTATTATATTTTATTTATTTATATATATTATATTTAATATATATAATTTCTATCCATTATATATATCATTATATTTATTTATATATTTCTATTATTATATTTATTATTATATTTCTATTATCATATCTATTATTATATTTATTAATATTATTTCTATTATCATATATATTATTATATTATTATCATATTAATATTATATATATATTTCTGTTGTCATCATATTTCTATTATTATATTTATTATTATATTTCTATTATCATATCTATTATTATATTTATTTATATATTTCTATTATCATATCTATTATTATATTTATTATCATATTTCTATTATTATATATATCATTATATTTATTATCATATTCATATTATTATATATATAATTATATTATTATCTTATTTCTATTATTATATCTATTATTATATTTATTATTATATTTATATTATTTAATAATATTATTATTATATTTATTATCATATTTTATATTATTATATTTATTATTATATTTCTATTATCATATCTATTATTATATTTATTATCATATTTCTATTATTATATCTATTATTATATTTATTATTATATTTCTATTATTATATCTATTATTATATTTATTATCATATTTCTATTATTATATATATCATTATATTTATTATCATATTTCTATTATTATATACATTATTATATTTATTATCATATTTCTATTATTATATCTATTATTATATTTATTATCATATTTCTATTGTTATATCTATTATTATGATACGTAAAGAACAAGTACGAAAACGTGTCTTTAACATGTTTCACTTATAACAAGTTTTTTTTATAGATTTATTAAAGACAAAGCATTTAAAATCTAAGAGACAGCATGTTGATTATGATATAGTTTCATTAGTTAAATACCTGTCACATGTGATAATTTTTTTCTTTTCATTTAATAATCATCCACTGCTTTATCACATGTTACACACATCTGACCAATGAAAATATACGTCAATCGACATACTATCTCTTGGATTTTAAATCATTCGTCTTCAACGAATGCTTAAAGAAGCTTGTTAAAAGTTAAATATGTTAGATTAAATACACTTTTTTCCTACTTCTTTAGTTATTCTAGTCATCTTGTCGCATTCTGATCCATATATTCAACGTGTGTGTGTGTGTGTGTGTGTGTGTGTGTGTGTGTGCAAAAATCTTAGATAGATTATATCTGTAAATTACTATGAATAGAAACAAAAAAAGAACTTATCTTAACTGACAAGTTTCGTGCACTTTTCAGATGATAAAGTGGACAAAATGCGTCTGCTAAGATAAGGTTTTTCTTTATTCATATATATATATATATATATATATATATATATATATATATATATATTATATATATATGTATATATATATACTTTCTAGCTATTTTTTAAATCACACTTTACTTTTATGGCTTTGCGCCAAACAAAGCTATGATTAGGCCATCTCTATTCACTTACATGCAACACACGGGGGCGCATGTATATCATTTGTGGACGACCGCAGATGGACCGGAGAGAATACTAATCGCAGACATGATTTCGAAATGGTAGAACAATTTTAAGAATCTGCACAAGCTGAGAGAATATAATATTATGACCATTCGAAGTAGTGGCAGGAGAACAAATCTGAAGGCTTTTCTGTAATGCGAGGTAAGTAAATTGCTTTGAGAGTTCAACGAAAAATTCGGTCGTCTGATTGAGGCGGAGAGACCCGACAACATAATAAGAATCTTTGAAGACAAGAAGGAAAGCAAAGCTTGTTTAAATATTAAAACGAATAAGAAGAAGAAGAAGAAGAAGAAGAAGAAGAAGAAGAAGAAGAAGAAGAAGAAGAAGAAGAAGAAGAACCATCAAAATATATGGAGGAAGAAATCGTATCCAAGTGTAATCATTATTATAACTGTCAAATTTCCTGATTGCTTTCCTAAGATGGATAAGGAGTTTTAAATATATTGGTTTTTAGCAATTGAAAAGACAGACAAAAAGTTGTATTTAAAGAAAAAGAAATGAATAAACCAAATACTAGAAAACATCAACATATCCACTCTTAATCTAACTTAATTCTTAAAAAAAAGAGCAATATCAGAAACCTTTGACATGATTAATTTGAACAAAAATTTAGTAATGGCTAACAAAATCGATCATTAAATTACTGTATTGATTGATTGATTGGTTTTATTGTTTGTTAAACCTTTGAGGATTATTTAAAGCCAGAAAATATTTTTAAATTGTCGAAAGTTTTTTTTTAGATATTAGTACTTTAGTGATCTCAGACTTACTAATTAACCAATAACTGAGAAATGAAGATGATAAGTCATATCACCCACTAGTGTATTTGCGCGTAAGTGAATTTAACGAAGCCGAGCTGAAATTTTAACTCTGCTTTTTGATTAAAAATTCCAAGCCATGATCAATTTCACTACTAGAGCATCCAAGCTTACAGGACATAGTCCTCCAAAGCAGTCAACCATCTAGGTACTGACTAGGCTTAAACTCAGATACTTTTTTAGGAAACCAGTATTTAACGTGATGTAGTGTCTAGAGAAGGATGCTGCGGATATCAAATATCGAGCATATGAGCAATGCTGATGTTTTGGAAAGGATGGAAACGAACAGGAAATTACTACTGAGCATCAGGAAGAGACAGATAAAGTTCCTGGGACATGCAATGAGGAAAGCGGGCTTGGAGAACCTGGTTAAAAGGAGAAAGTGTGCTAAGAGCCACAAGGGATAGGGAGATGTGGAAGACCATGATCGCCTGCGCAAATAAAAAAGGCACATAGACGAAGATGTATTAGCCTAAATTACGGTAGAGTGGTGTTTTTAGATGTGAGCATGTTTTCTTTTTGTAAATAAAAATGCAGGAACATTACTTAATAATTAATTTAAATTTAAAATTTTCTGACCGATTATAATTTTTGGGGATGCATCGTTGCACTCATCAGGATAAAGCCATTAACTTAAAACACACACACACATACACACACACAAACACACACACACACGCGCGCGCTCTCACACCTTGATTGAGCACTCTGGAAGAGTGGGAGACTTTGTAAATAGTAGCTACTCCGGCATATACGCATCGCTCATTCAATAATGAATTAGAGCACGCTAGCTATTGAGCGTGTTTATATGCGCTAAAAAGCGTGTTTATATGCCATCTTCTACCGGACGCTCGTGGCCTAGGGGTAGAATCGCCGACTGACGTCGATTCGGTCGGGTTTCAATCCTGGGTTAGGAAGCGATTGGAGTCTAAGCGGTACTGATGAGCTGTAAATCAGATATGTCTGCGGTTGACTATAGTATATATATATATATATATATATACTCAAATGGAACTAGCAATTAAAAATAAGATCAAACAAAAAAAATTTAAATGAATATGTCGGTTAATACCATTTTGTAATATTACCTCTGTTTACGTTTCTTTACATTAGGCTACAAACCAGAGCAGATTGGGATGTTTTAGAAAATCAGGAACTTATGGCTTTCTTTTACATTGTTGAATCGTGAAATCTTCCGTGGTCGAGTGGTAAACATGTCAGATCTATTGGATGCTTCTTCTACGTTCGATAACTGCCGGACGACAGGTATTTTCTTAACAAGATTTCTCGGTTATTCAGGCTGTTTAATGATGAAAAAACAGTGTATCCTCTAAAATAAGATTATCCTTTAAGAATAATGTTCAAGGATATATATATATATATATATATATATATATATATATATATATATATATATATATATAAAATAGCAAAAGACAGCCAATGTTGCTGGGACATATTTACGCTCTCACAGTCTGATTGAGCACTCTGAAAGAATGGTAGAATTTGAAAAAACAGTAGTTCCACTAGCAAGTACGTACCGTTCATTCAGTAATGAATTAGGACACCCTAGCAACTGGTGTATTTTTTTTTTAAATTTACGGTAGATTTTGTTGATTTATAAAATATGACTGTCTGAAACGTTTAGCGTGTGTAGCAGTAAGTTCATTGAGAAGTGTTCCGTTTAACGATGGCAGAATTTGCCGCCCATTTGCAGTTATTAATAGTTTCGTCACTGAGATAGTATACGTGGCATCACAAAATATGTATCGAGGCAAACTGAGATCCTCTAGTACGCCTGACTAAGAAGTACACATTTGATGGAATCAATCCAGGTATCAGCGTACGTTAAGTGGCCCTAACGTGTCGTACAAATCATAGTACTGCATGGAGGGTACTTCAAGTGCAGATCGTGCATCCGTAACATTTGCAATTTGTGCAGGGTTTCTTAGCCTCACTAATATGCGGAGAACTTTCGCCAATGGCTTATTGCTTAAACCGCTGATCCGTTGTTTGTTTACAGGTGAAACAACATTAGGATGAGGTTGAATAAAAAAATTGGTCGGAATATCTAGTTCAATAGAGCCTAGACATCTGCATTAGTTTACGATTAATATTGTAATGACTGTCAAGTCTATTTGTTTTTTCCAGCATGAATTTATTTCGTACATACTTTCTGACATGATAGAGGACGTACTCCTGCTGATACGAAGACGCAACTGGTTCTTATATGATGAAGCCCTAGCACATTTCTGTCAAATCTTTTGCGATGCACTAGGCGAAATTTACCATGAAAGATAGGTGGATAGAGGAGAACCTATTCCATGTTCTGAATGTTCCCCTCACTTGAATCGTTTATATTTTCATAGGCTGAGATACCTAAAACAAGTGGTTTATGCAGCAACCATTAATAATGAAACTTCGCTTCATCAGCGTGTCATAGAGTACTGCGAAAACATTCAACACCATGTGGGAATATTTTTAACTGTCCTCCAGTCAATGATCCTACGAATTAATGCATGTGTAGAAGCAAGCGGAAGATTTATTGAATACTTTTTATGAGTTGCTGTGCTGATATGCAACACTGACTTCTTCTAAATATGCTTATAACTTGCTTTTGGTATTCAAGAAACCGCCTCTAATGATCGTAGAAAATATTTTTGGATTTATATTGAATAGTAAATTTAACAGCGCTCACTGTAAACTTTAAACTTAACAATTAGTATTACGAAGGATCTGCGGATATGTTTATATAAACGTTTGTCCTTGTTTTGTGTGAGGAAGCCGCCCACAAAATTAAAAAAAAATATTTGTGATAATGCCTCTGTGTATGTGTGTGTTTGCGCGCGCGTTTATGTGGAAATATTGTTGTATTGATAGCAATTTTTTATTTGCTACATATTCCATTGAATGAAAAAGACAAGGAAAATGTTTTATTCAATATTTCTAATTTTCCTACAGATAATTTTTTTCCTGGGGACTAAGAGATGACGGAAACTGTCCGCAATGATTAGTGTCTCAAAGACTTTCGGCAAATTCATTAGCCATGTTCAAGTGATTCGTGTTTGGAATATTTTTCTCTGTTTACCTTTGAATCTTTATTGCGTTACTATATTCACCATTCCTTTTGCAGTTAAAGAATAGCGATCCCCATCCATCGTCTTTAATGAAATCAGTATATATTGATGATAATATATATATATATATATATATATATATATATATATTATATATATATATATATATATATTAAATGTTGCAGACATGCAAGCGATTATATATATATATATATATATATATATATATATATATATATATATATATATCCCAGTGAGTATAGAATGAGGAGAGAAAAGCAAAAAAATTTCCCGTCCCAAACATTAATTTAAAACAGTGCTCGATATATTATTTATAGAGCTGTGAATATTTATTATAAATTATGTTTTAGAACATGTACATAACTTTTCTATACATGTCCTCTTCTCTACAATCATATGGTTGTTTCAGTGTTTGGACTCAAACACATCATTGGGAGAAATAAAGAGTCTTTACTTCTCCCGATGATGTGTTTTAGTCCAAACACTGAAACAATCATATGATTGTAAAGAAGAGGACATATATAGAAAAAAACCATGTACATGTTCTAAAACATAATATATATATATATATATATATATATATATATATATATATATATATATATATAGAACACCTCATCCACACGACCCTAAAAATATGCAATACATACACATAATCAACCCTCTAAATAAATAGAACAAAAATCGTAGAAATAAACGAAAATAAATCCCACGTCACACCAACAATAATTCTATCTACCTGTAAATAGTAGTAAAATAAAAATTATCGGCACTGCATAAAAAATACATATATCCCAATATAAATTACCTAAACTAAACGAAAACGCGACCTGCCCAAAACTAAGCTACCCCACACCCTTCTCTTAACCCAATAGCAGCACATCTAGAACCACGAACGGATGACTAGACCATTCTAAACTCCCACATCACAGTTATTTACATCGTTCTCACTAACAGCGACGCTACTTCCACCACACCCAGACAAAATAAATAAACTAAGCCACCTCTTCTAACCCATATCTCTATGACTACAATACGGCCGACAGAATCAGAATATGCTCCCAACCCAACTTTCATTGAAACATCGTATCATCACAAATAAACCGTTTTCACCATTTAATTTTAATTCCAACTTTGTCACCCGATGAGAAGCACACAAAACAGCTTCGAAACGCGAAGATTTTTGTGTAGTGACACTATGAATTCATAAACCATTGTAACAATATATATATACATCCAAATGAATAAAGAACAAAAAAAATAATTGCAACTTTCAAAACATTAATTTAAGACAATGCTCAATATAAAAATAAAACAATGACTATTTATTATTATGCTTTAGTCCATAAATACGTTTTGGTTGCTTAAGGGAGCTCTTCTACAAATACTTTCATGGCTTCTGCTCAGATGAACTTAGCTCATTGGTAACCCCCATATATGAATTTTCTTGAGCCACAAGATAAGCAACTAATGAACTCCTCACGAAAAAATTAGTACATATACTCTTATAATAAAATGAGTAACAATATTTTTTATTACGAAATGGCAAGTAACGAAAGATTAAATACATAAAAATTCATTTTTATAGTAAAAATTTATGACCCTACAGAACCTATATCAATGAAACCTGATCTACAAATAGATTTCTTAGAAAGTATAAATATTTTATCTATACGAACCTATCCTAAAAGTGCTGTGGTGTTAAATAATTAACGGAGGTTGGAATGCTTAAAATAAACGACATAAATAATATGACTCTAAATTTAAGAAAATATTAAAGAAATTGTTATTATTTTACACATATTGTTAAGTGAATAAAAATTATTCTGATGAAATAGTGAACAGCGAGAAACTTCGCATTGTATCAATACGATTCGAAAATGTTGGGACGCCCGCGCCTATTCGGCTATAATGTGACTATTCCATTACTATGTAAAGTAATAGTGGCATCTACGAAGGTAGAGTGTGCCGAGCAGCCGATCGACAAGTCAGTCGTAGACTTCCGGTGACGACCCGGAAGTACCCATTGCTCATACTACGTCTTACGACGTTTGAGACGATTAACCTTTATTCTTGTATTGGATACTAATAACCTTTGTAAATACTATTTTCACGGAATACAACAATTAATCTATTCCTGTTGTTGAGTTATTTATTCTTACTCACGACATAACAGAAAACAATCAGGAGCGAGGAAAATAGTTGATGACATTTTTGTAGGATTGTCATCATAACGTCACTTGTTCTCCAACCAACATGCAATGTAGTTGTAATGTTGCAAACCTCCTCCCAAAAACACAAAAAAAACACTGTAAACTGGGAGTAACCCTCTATCTAAAACAAGAAAAATTTAATTTAACAAAATTAATTTTTTTTTTTAAATTTAGAGATTTTACAAATACATTATTTGCAGATATAGAAATATATCAATAGCATATATTGGATATATTTTCATATTTCATCTTTGAGTCTGAGATGATAAATTGAAACTTTTATTAGTTTACTAGCGAAACCCGTGGAATTTCCACAGAAGGATAATTATGATTTCTTGGATAAATTTTACTTTGTCATTTTCAAATGATAGTAACGTCTTCAAACATAAAGGTATTCGATAATAAAGTAACGATAAGACAAAGTATAATTTTGTTAAAATATCTATAAAAGTAACAACATAGAAGCTACTTTACTGTAATCTTATATTACTAGCGGAACCCATGGAATTTCCACGGAAGGATAATTATGATTTCCTAGAAACATTTTACTTTGTCATACTACAAATGATAGTAACGTCTTCAAACATAAAGGTATTCGATAATAAAATAACGATAACACAAGTGTAATTTTATTAAAACATTTATAAAAGTAATGTCCATAGAAGCTACTTTACTGTAATCTTATATTACATTAAGCGGCGTATGCACAGACCATAACCAAAATTCTGTACCGTAATTTGTTAAATATTTTGAAAAAGAAATTTTTTTCATTACTGAAAAAATTTGGCTTCTGTGTCCATTGTAAACAGAAAAGACTGAGTAATAGTCAAGGGTGTAGAGGCCAGAAATTTCGTTATTAGGTTGGGGGATACGACAACAAACCTACCTATTTTTACTATATTGTATAGTACACACAGATATACACACACAATTACTGCTACAACCACCAGTTTAAGCTGCTGCTTATACGGTAAGACTATAGGCTCTCTCCTACTACTCTCTCACTCTTTACTAACCAACTGTTTGGCAAAGGTTGGAGAAATACTGAGGAGAGTAAAAA
Source organism: Ascarosepion bandense (assembly GCA_037127315.1). Taxonomy (NCBI): domain Eukaryota; kingdom Metazoa; phylum Mollusca; class Cephalopoda; order Sepiida; family Sepiidae; genus Ascarosepion; species Ascarosepion bandense. The sequence continues at coordinate 324,568 of JBBBDQ010028907.1, read as the reverse complement.
GATATACAGAAAGAAAAGCTCGTGTGTTATCTTTCTTCAGTGGTGTAACGCACGGGAGAACCAAGTAAATAACTAAGGAAGGAACAAGCAGAATTATAATATAGATAGATGTACAGAAAGAATTATTTATGTTTGCTTTGAGAAACATTTTCAAGCAATTAACTCAGAAATGCAAAGTCGGTTTTATTTTATTACTGCATGCTTTCTGTAAAGCTAGCTTCATTGTTATACAAATATAGAAGAATTAGGAAAGAAAAAGTTAGAAATAAAACATGGAGTAAAGGAACAAATAAATATATAAAATTAAGGAAACAGGATGGAATTGGAAAAATGAAGAAAGAAAAATATATCGTAAGGAAAGAGGGAAACGTCGGAAACATAGCAAAAGAAAGACACAAAAGTGGAAGAAATAATCAATTAAAACAATAAAAGGTAAGCATAAAAAAAGGATGCGAAGAATGAGGGTCACCCGGAATACTAAAATATTGTTTACTAAATAAGAGACATAATATAAAAAAAAACTAGGCAATACGCTTTAAATAAACAACTCAGTGTAAGTCCAGGAAGTTTACTGGATTCAGCCAAGAAGAATTTTTAGCGATGTTACTATGAGTAGCTGAAGTGAAACATAATGCGATAATGATTTTCTAAACGCCACTTAGGTGTGGCCCAAGGGCAAAAGTATGGAGTACTAAGTGAGAATTAAACTAACTACTCAGTTGAAATAGGTTTGTGTGAGACAAGCTTGCTAAATATTACACCACCTCGACGTGCCCACGAAACATAATGTTACAATCACTAGGAGTAAGTTGTAATATAAAATAAAAGATCATTATTAAAATTCTCGATTTTTTCCCACTCCAGAAAATACCTGTTGCTTTCTTAGAAACTCTGTTTTTAAAAGAGCTCGGCCTAACTTTAATGGTTTTCTACTGCAAGGCATGAACTGGAACCAATGGTTACTTACTATTCAGATCTTATCGCGTTCAGAAGCGCCTGTGCGGCCTTGTGGCCACCGTCTTGATTTAACTGCGGATCACTTTGCAATGAACCACCACATTGAGCTGGCACTGAACATAAGGCCCTAAGGAAAGCTGGGTCGTATGGCATCAACCCCGTTGCTCCTGAGCCACAGAAACATCAGAGATATTTATATGCATCCAAGTGCAGTACCAGATTGACAACTAGGTCTCGTAATTTTACTGTTAACATGCTATCAGTTTCTTTTCTCGAATTTCAAGCTTGTGGAATTCCCTTCAACCCTATTTGGTTTTCGAGTCAATTTTGATCTTGAAAATTTAAATGCAGTGTCAGTCTTTATCTTCTGTGATTTTTTTTTATTGTTCTCAGTCCTTAATAATGTTTTGATTTCCTTATATTCATTTCACACCCAATAAAAACACATTGCGACTTAGTGGCTTTATAGTCCTACTTGGAAAAAAAACTGATTAAATCAAAATCTTTGTTGGTCCATGTAACTTTTCTTGCTCGTCTAGCCATGTTCAAGCATCTAGCTTTCAACGAGCCGCTATCGGTTGGCGGAAAGTCTCACGAGCTTCGCATATTTTTCATTTCCGGTCTCTGATTGAAAGTTTCTGAGTAAATGTGCTTGATATGAATAAAAAAAGGGAAAGGAAGGAAAAATGGAAAAAACTTATCACATACCACGGAATATTATGCTTATACCTTTTATAAAAATACGTTTTCAAACAGATTTTGAAACAAAAAAAAAATGATCACTTATCTTATAACCCATTCATGCTCCGTTTACATGTAAAACGGCCCTTAAAAATGAGTCATAGACACTATAAACAACCTACAAGATCTTTTGTTGTAAACCCTCCAACTTCTACTCATATCGTTATCTATCGCTATTTTCATGTAAAATTTTCTGTCAAGGTCAGTTAGTTAATTACCATAGGTGATACACGCTTGAGCGATCATGTCTCGAAAGAGATATGAATTACTGGTTAGAAAATTTTCAGTAAATTGCCGTTAATTTCTGTGAAAAACTGAATAACACAATCTGTCATGCTATTTAACCCATAGATGGAGGGAGAAGCGATGGATTAATCCCTTTCCCAATAGTATTTGCGCGTAAGTGAATGCAATGAATTCAATTGCAATGAATTCAATTCTAGTTCCGATTAGATATTCACTGCAAAACAACGGACATCAAGGTACATCCCATAATTCCACTAGCTGAAAACCAGCCATGCCACGATCAGTTAGGACGTAGGCGATCATGGCTCTCCACGTCTTCTATTCCTGGTGGCTCTTAACAAGCTTTCTCCTGTAACATCTCGCAACCCTCGTTCTGTCATCAACCTGCTCAGGCTCTTCAAACATGTTACCCGCTGCTTTCGTCTGTCTCTTTTTTCTTCTTTATAGCCTGTTAGTATGAGAGTCTCCAAACCCTCCTTTCTCATTGCATATCCCAGGAACTTTAGCCGACTTTTTCTGATGCTCAGTATTAAATTTTTTTGTTTCCATCTTTTCCAAAACCTCATCATTGCTCACATGCTCGATCCATGATATCCGCAGCATCCTTCTGTAGAACCACATTTCAGTTGCTCCAAGTTTTTCTTTCATATTTGATGATATTGTCCAACATATACTGCCATACTGAGTAATTGATATCAAATAGCAATATAGCAGTGAATCCTGGACAATATCATCAAAGATGAAGCAAAAACTTGAAGCAATTAAAATGTGGTTCTACAGAAGGATGCTGCGGACATCCTGGATCGAACATGTGAGTAATGATGAGGTCTTAGAAATGATGAAAAAAAAAGAATTAATACTGAGCATCAGGAAGAGACAGTTCAAATTCCTGGGACATGCAATAAGGAAGGAGTACTTGGAGAACCTGATACTTTACTAGAGGGAAAAAGAGACACTGGAAAGCAACAGATAACATGTTAGAAAGACCTAATCAGGTGGATGATGGAACATGCGTTGCATGGTGTAACAGGAGAAGGTGTGCTAAGAGCCACCTGGGATAGGGAGGCGTGGAAAGTCATGATCGCCTATGTCCTGAAGGGCCAAAGCACATAGAAGAGGAAAAGTCCCACCATTTTGTGGAAAAATCTCCTGAGAGGATGATTCTCCGATCAATCCAATCTTAACCTGTTCAAGTCTAGTGTCAATTTTTATATTTCCAGTCTATCTTCATAATCAGGACTCTTTACCTAATCCTTACATTCATACAAAAAACTTATTCAAGAACAACAAACTCATTCAATTTACTTTTGGTGAACAATCAGTTAAAAGAAAATCTTTTCATGTAAAATTGGACGGATAGTCTCTTGATCGGTGGAAGCGATTTCTGAAATCAGTTTGATACAGAGTCGTCGATATTTACATCGATTTTTCTTTTCTTCTTTTTTTTCTTAGTTTCTTGACGTCAAAGGGTGACTTCAAACATTCATCAGCCTTGGCCTATTCATATTTACAGAATGTCCTGGACATCTCGAACATATGTACAGAAAAAATACGTTTTACGCTATAAATTTCAATTAGCATACGAAAAGATTTTGGAGTCATTTAACCGTATTTCAAAATAAATAAATAAAATAAAATAAATAAAAGGGATTCTTTGATTTGTTATTATTGTAACGGCACAAAATAATAAAAATTCTGATTATTTTCAGTAACAGCAAACTAAAGACGTGGGTGGTTAAAAAAAATTAGGGATAGTCGATGCATGCCTACTGTAGGCATGAGATTTATTCAATCTTGCTGGTCTTTTCTGTTAGGTAAACCCAATCTAGTCAGAAGGGAAGAAACTAAATTGCTTTAATCATAAACAAAACGAAAAAAAAAAAAAAAAAGAAAGAGATAATTCAGAGGAATAAAGCATAAAGAAAATGAAAAGAAAAAAGACAGAAAGAACAATGGACGAGCGGAGTCAAAAAGGAAGGCAGGAAAGAAGGAAGAAAGGGGGGAAGGAAGAAAGGAAGAAAGGAAGAAAGGAAGAAAGGAAGGAAGATATGTCGAAAAAAAAAAACGACGAAATTAGAACACAAAAAAGCATAGAACAGACCAAAATGAGAAAAATGTAAACAATTAAGTAAGATAATAAAGAAAGAGAGAAAGGAATACAATGCGGAAGAAAACGACCATAAAACCATAAAATAATGAAAAGATTGAGCGACGCAAACAAAATGAGACATTACACCATCTCCTTATCCTAACTTAACATTTGTCAAAACTATTTCCAAAAGAATGATATAGTCAATTAATGCAAAGCAAAATAGTAACCTAAAACCAGAAGTAGGAGTTCACTCTATAGCCCGTATTTAATTGCCACAGGGAATATACACACAAATCAGTTAACTACCATACATAATATATGCTTGGGCAATCATGTCTCTTTCGTTACACGACGAAATGGGCAGAAGATTTACTCGGATTAGTTTGCCATCTGTTTCTGATTGCAAATCAAGGCTATAGAACCACATCCGTCCTGCTATTTAATTCTTTTATTCATATCAGTCAGTGAAGTGCCATACTTGATACACGCTTAGGCGATCATGTCTCTTTTGATCCATGTTTGACTGGCAAAAGATATTTCCGCAGTTGCAATTAATTTTAACGTTATACTGATTACCAACCAAATATCTAGAACTCAAAACGTTATTCTATTTAACTCATAGCCGGAGGAAAAAGCGATAAAAATATTTTTTTTGCTAAGGGTATTTACGAGAAAGTGAATGCAACAAATTCTCCGATTTCTTATTTTCTGTTGATATTTATTAAACAACAACACACAAAAGACTTGGATGAATTTAAAATCGAATCACGAAAATATTTTTCTTAAAATCATTTCACCTCAAGCAAGGCGGTACCGCCACTGATGTGCAGGGGCTACATAAGAGAGTTAAAGTTTTAGGCAGAGGGAGAGTGAAGATAAAACGAACCCGTTACAGTGCGTGAAAGAGAAATGGGCAAGAGAAGGATATGAAGACAGTTGCGAAGGTAGAGAGAAAGGAATTACGAGGTAATATAGAGCCATGCGGATAAGAGATGGGAATTGACGTTGCATTTAAATTTCTGGAGGTTGTAGCCGCCAGGAAAGCAAGTATATGGAAGGGAGTTTCACTGGCGGGACGTGCGAGAAAAAATCTGATGGCCTAGAATTGTCGCCTGCATTTGTTTGATTTAACTGTAAAAGGGTGGGACCTTGTTGCCAGTCTGGTTGCACGCGTAAATTCTTGTGGAGGGGGCACCAATGACCTACGTTTGTCGGTAACAGAAGCCATGAAAACATTTATAGAAGAACTTTTATTTCATTGATCTATAGGAGTGCAAATGTTATTTTGAAAATATAACTTTTCAGTTCTTCTTGTAAATCGCATCAACAATTGTCACTGAATTCTAACGTTTAAATATTTATGCGTCAAAATTAACCAGGAACATATCATTAATAAAAATGATCAAATCCAATGTAAGTTTAAAAATTACAAAAGAAAGAAAAGAAAAGAAAGAATATCAATACAGAGATAGAAGCTAGAAGAAAGAAAGAAAAGATGTGAGAAAGACAGAATATAACGAGAGAAGGAAATTACGACAAGAAAAAATAACCACAACATTCTTCATATGTGTGCATACGCACACGTACAAGCATACACGCCCAAGCACATACACAAACACACACTCAGACAAACAAAAAATACTAACCTAATACCAATAAAGAGTTTATAAATTATTATATTTTTCAACTTAATGTAAAAATAACGAAAAAAAATCAGCAGGCAATTACTGTTATCTCCTGACGAGTGGAACGAACGACTACAAAAGTTTCGTCTTCGAAACTCCTGAGTGGGGTTTTGAATATAACAACAATTAGCTAGTTGATAATTTTTTATTTGTATTATTCATACATGTATATTGTGTTTGTGTGTATATTTTTGTGAGTATGTTTTTTTTTGTATATGTGTTTGTGTGTATATTCGAAAATAGTTCAAATGACAAAACAAAAAAAATAACCACGACATTCTTCATAGCTGCGCATGCACACACGTACAGTCATACACACACATACAAATGCATAAACACACACACGCGTACGCACAAACGCACGCACACACAAACACACGCACACATTCACACAAACAAAAATACAAACCTAACACCAATTAAAAGTTAATAATTTATTATATTTTTCAACTTGATATAAAAATAATGAAAATATAAAAAATCAGCAGATAATGACTGATATCTCCGGACGAGTGGAACGAACGACTACAAAGGTTTCGTCTTCAAAACTCTTGAGTTGGGGTTCTGAGTATAACAACAATTAGCTCGTTGATAATCTTTTATTTGTATTATTCTTACATGTATATTGTGATTGTGTGTATGTCTGTCTCTATATATTCTGAAATAGTTCAAATGACTTTAGAGTGTAAGCTATATTTGAATCTTTCGTCTGCAATGACAGTATATGTGTCATGGGAATAATGTAACTGGCATTCTATTCATCTGGGCGTTCGATGTTTGGTTATTATTTGAATTATATGAATAAAGAATTTTGACATATATCTTGGCACTAAATTAGATATTTAAAGGATTCTATCCTTGATGGCAAAAATCATGTTCTTTTTTCTGTTTCTTATACAAAGTTCAATTCCTAGTGTGATTTATCTTTATCATGTTCCAGAGATAAATTCCTAGAACTCGAGACACATATTTGAAATAATTTACTAACAATTTCTCTTTATTGTATGTATTTATTGAGCCGAAGCGTGTGTAGAACTCCAAAAATCAATCACTCGTTTTTCAACTTTTAACGAATAAAATAAAAATGAAGAAAATGTGGAGGTGTTTAAGAACAAGATCCTAAGACGGTGACAATTTTAATGGTTATGATTATACTAATAACATTCTTATAATAATGATAATAATAACATTAAGTATCATAATAATAATAATAATAATAATAATAATATATTATCTATTATTATTAGAATAAATATAGAAATCAGAGAGATGTGTCTTTTTTAATTCAGCAAGCAATGTAAAATTCCTCATTTCTCTTATTCTAAACGAATAGACTATTTTCCCGGTAAAATAGACACCAACGCTATTTTGGCGGTAATTATCAATTGAGTTTTAGAATTAAGAATATATATATATATGTGTGTGTGTGTGTGTGTGTGTGTGTGTGTGTGAGAGAGAGAGAGAGAGAGATAGTAAATGATATATATATATATATAGAGTGAGAGAGAGAGAGAGTGAGAGAGAGAGAGAGAGAATAAATTGCCACTGCCGAGATTTGAAGTTGAACATAGATCGCCAGAGAACAAACGTTTCCGATCTCAATATTTAGTTTATATTTCTGAGATGAGGTGGTATTTATACTATTTACATACTGTAAATACTACCTCATCTCAGAAATATACACAAATAGAATGATCTATTATTAAACGACATACGAATGGCAACCAAGATGAGGACAATATTCCGAATAATGTAAATACTTTAAATACTACCTCATCTCAGAAATATAGACAAATAGAATGATCTATTATTAAACGTCGTACAAATGCCAACAAAGATGAGGACAATAGTCCGAATAATGTAGATACTTTAAATACTACCTCATTTCAGAAATATAGACAAATAGAATGATCTATTATTGAACGTCGTACAAATGGCAACAAAGATGAGGACAATAGTCCGAATAATGTAGATACTTTAAATACTACCTCATCTCAGAAATATAGACAAATAGAATGATCTATTATTAAACGACGTACAAATGGCTACAAAGATGAGGACAATAGTCCGAATAATGTAGATACTTTAAATAGTACCTCATTTCAGAAATATAGACAAATAGAATGATCTAATATTAAACTTCGTACAAATGGACAACTAGGATGAGGACAATAGTCAGAATAATGTAAATAGCCGATATCGTTTTGATGTAATTACAGGAATCTCGTGACGTTGCAAAAATATGTATACGGATACATAGTAAGCATTAGAGTCACGAAAAGAAAAAGTTCTGACAGTTTTCTTCGAAGGCGTTATTTCTGGTATATGGGAATTAACAAAAGTGGTAACGTATATTCATTTGAAGTTAGAAACAAGAAATATGTATTCTTCACATCGTTATATCTATTTAATATTTACAACTTCAGTGAAAAGATATATTTGCTGAACTACAGAGAAATAACTAAGTGAAATTATTCAAAAATTATACTACAAAATATTTAATGGAGTACAGAGAAATGGAAAGCCAAAAATGTATCATGATACATGTATCATGTATCATGATTCAAATATATGGGCTACAAAAGTAACAAAATAAACAACTGTTGCAGAAGCAAAAACAACAACATAAACAGCAATTAAAATTACAACAAAAACAGAAGTTCTTTCTGAAATTATTACTTAACTAGCAGGATAGCCCGGCGTTGCTCGGGTGTAATGAAAGCTTTTAAACTAATCCATAGTCCTGGAGCTCAGACTCTTTGGACGTTGGCACGAAAGCAATAGTTGTTTCCAGTTAAAGCGAAATCGTAGACTGAAAGAAAAATGAACAGATGTAAATCAAATTTTAATTTCCTGCTATCGATATCAAATAAGATATTTCGTCGTAAACTGACTTTTGAATGCTAAATAAGTACTCTGAGTAAAAGGTATCATGGCTGAGACTAAGAATTGCAATTATACCTACTTAGAGCCAAACCCGAAGCAAAAACTAAAATAAAATGAATGAAAAAAATACAGACATACAGGCAGATAAACAGACACACACACAAACATCTTGTTTTTATACATATATATTATCGATTTTCTGCACTATTGTAAGAACTGTAACCTTAAAACTTCTGAATATCGTGTCTTATGTTTTTGTCTATGAGTGTACCAAATTTGATTGCAATTGGACGACTCCTTCTATAACCCGATTTATTCGATTATCGATTGTCGATATTTATCTGGGGTACCTTGACACAAAACCTAGCTAAAAACATTCGCAGACGCTTATAGTACAACTATATAAATTTCAAGACAATCGGTTCAGCCGTTTCGGAGTCTATAGGTAACTGACACACACACCCACACACATACACACACAGACAAAGTTCCACTTAGAAAATAAGTTTAGATAAAACTATGGAAAAAGTATTGTATTCACTTACGCACAAATACCATAAAGAAAGAGATTAGTCCGTCTTTTCCATCCAGTTATGGATTAAATAACAGCACAGATTAAGTTCTTTAGCCTGGCTGTCAACCAGTCTAACGCAGAAAGCAATGGCATCTTACTGCGGGATAATCTACTACTCACTCAGTCATGTGTCTTTCGAGACATGACTGAGTGGGTAGTAGATTATCCCGCAGTAGGTTTACAGAACCCAATCTATCTTGTTATTTAACCCATAACTGGAAGGAAGAGACGGATTAATACCTTTCCCAAGGGTATTTGTGCGGAAGTGAATGCAATGAATTCAACTGGAATTCGAACTCGGCTCCCCGATTTCTCGTTCCGAGCCGATATCCACTGCACCACAACGCACAAGTATGTAATTAATAAAACGAGGTTACTGTTTGCTGATAGAATAAAACTCCATATATCTTCTCACAAGTTCGGTTCTAGAGATTATTAATTGCTCTGCAAGTGTTTATTGAATAACAGCTGGCTCTAATTATCTCCAAACACTACAAAATTGCTTCGCTACTTCTTGCTTCCCAACTTCTTGAAAGTGCTCCTTTGTAGTCCCTGTTTTTAAGAATTCTTGAGAACACTTTGACTCTTCAAACTACCGCCCTAATAACCTCTTTTTAGGCAAGGTATTCAAGGCTCAAATCAATGCAAATTTGGTTAAGTATCATCTTCCTTCTCACGACCTCCTCTCGGATAATCTATATGGCTTCCGTTTCGGAAGATCTATCGCTGATGAGTTGACGACCATCACCTAACTTGTAAATTAATAATATATATTCATCTCCTTTTCCGCCCTAGTCTCATGCAGCTCGTTCACACCAGTGTTTCCATCATTCCCCTACCCATTTTCTGACACCCTCTGTAACCTTTTCCGTTCTCTTCTCATTCCCCTCTTATGTAACTCCCTGCGTACCAGTAATGTTTTGCTTAGAGTGAAATGTTTATATATAAAAAGTGTCAAGCCTTAGATAAGAACGGCGAAATTCGAGGTGTCACTATAGCTATCTCGAAGGCAGGCTTTGACATGCTGGTTTTCTATGCAAGCTGCAGATCTACTTTGTCACGGGACGGATGTTTGATTTAATAAAATCATTCGTATCAAATCCGGAAATGAAGGTCGTTTTGAACGGGCTCACTGCTAAATCCTTTCATACTGTCTTAGGTCTTATCTTAATCAAAGATCTCCCCGAAATAATCAGTGTATAACTTTGTGCGAATTCTGCAACTCAAGAAGATAACGGGTCTTAAAAATCTCTATTGAAATCTCGATAGAGCAGTGACAGGCTGGCAACTTTTTGTCAGTGAGAAAGTGTTTCTACAGTGGGGAATAACCGCGCATAGATTTTTGAACACTATTAAGTCTGAAAACTGTGGGCAGCTCTAGTATGGTTAAGACAGTAATATTCTTTTTTCTCTCTGACTTGACTCTTCTAAAGATAGAGCATAATAAGAGGTTTCAATTACGTACTGAAACGGTAGATCGTATATACGAGTTTTACTTGGGGTCTGGAGGGAGATTGAATCACAATAAGCAGAGGAACTCTTAAAAAAACACTCCTTCTTGGTAAAAATTCAGTATCTATTCATTGATAATATAACTAAAAAGTTGATTTCTGAGCTATTGAATATGACTATACAGATTTTCTTCTATTGAACTGTTAGAGCTAGATCAGAGGAAAGATCAGCTACCCGGATCTGGTCATTCATATTTATGTCGGTGCACTCATATGCCGTTAAATCTGCATCATAGATATTCATTAAAGATATGAGTTCAGATCATTATTACAGAGCAGAAGGCGGATAGGAACGAGAAGGGAACCTAAGTAGACGTCTGTATTAATCTAATGAACCTCATTGAAACTATCTTCAAGGACCTACCTGTGAGAAGGAAACTCTTTCAGTGGTTTATTAAGTAGAAAAATTGTGTAACCATACTGTTTCAAATGCCGTATCGATGTCTAATGCGATTGTCCACATAATGTGTTTATGGTCTAATGCAGTTATGCCCAAACGCCGTGTCGCGGCACACAGATGTGCCGCGCGATTCTCTTAAGTGTGCTATGAAATATTATCATAACATTATGAAATGTGGGACTGCTTATCGCACATTCGACCAAACACTGAAAATATCACAAAAAAAAAAACGGCACAAATTTCGCACCAAATCAGTTCGCTTACGTGCCATACGTGACACAGGTTTGCACTATCATGTCTCTTTTGAGACATGACTAACCAGGAAGAAGATATTTTCTTTGTTTTAACGTATTTCCCCAAAGCAATTTTGACGTTCTTTCCTGTTATACATTATAACTAATGTTATACTTATATAATAATTGAAAAAAAGTTAGGCTGTTCTGTGATTATTTATTATATTTAACATAGGTTCTTCTTACCCAAGACTAAGTATGGGTGGCGTCCTCTATATTCAAAATTTTGTCTGAAAAGTAACAATGATATTTAAATGTAACAACGATATTTTTTTTAAATGTAACAACGATAATTTTGTTTTTATTTTTGTTTATTTTAAACGAAGAAGACTGAAAGAAAATAAAAATACGGATTTTTATCATTAGCTAAATACTGGGAAAATTTCTGCGATAGATTGGTTGCCAACAAAGGCTGCAGAACTCAATCTGTTCTGTTATTTGATCCATAGCTGGAGGTAAGAGAAGGATTAAGACCTTTCGGAAGGCTATTTGTCCTTAAGTTACTGTATCGATTTCAACAAGAATTCGTACTCTACTTTCCAAATTCTCGTTCCGAGCCGATATCTAAAACACATTCTTCATACTAAATAATCTGTTGAATAGTTGAATAGAAACATTAAAATATATTATGTTCCTATTTCTGTGTGTGTTTTTTTAATCTATGGTTTTATTTCATAACATTTAAATGTATACACTATAAAAATTTTGCTAATATCTTGTACTGTGAGATTTTTCTTTTCCTATGTTGCTACGTCGGGTAACAGAATTATGTGAAATAATACAAAACAACGTAATAGTATAAAAGTAGGTGTATTGTCAGGAAAGAGAAGTATTTACAAGAGGTGAGGATTAGTAGAATACAGAACAAGGTAATTAGTATACAGTATCGTCGTAGAGACGTGATAGATTGACTAGTAGAACACTTCCGGTGCAATACCGGAAATACCCGACTGACTCGCTCACTCGACTTCCTTACTCGACTTCCTTCCCCGAGGTATAATCACTACTATTTTATATAGTGATTCGAATAGTCTATTTCCGTGGAAAGGTGGAGAGCGCCCCAACATATGTATAAAGAAACAGTGGTCTAATGGCTAATGTGAGTAATAACAGGATATCAGCAGTGGACCGCGCAGATCGAAATCCAGAGATATGATGTGTATTTTACAGATTCTGGTAGTTCTTTTTTTTAAGTGCAAAACGAATGACAAAATTGATCAGTGAGGCATAATGGTGGTTGTATATTTTTGTGCAAACTACAACTGGGTAAAGATGCAATAATCCGTCTCTCTAAAAAACAAAAAACTGCATTCTTCAATTAAATGCATTTCTCGGAGGAAAGTTACTTCACTAAATCCTGATCAAGCAATTTAGAAAAATAATGATAATAACCGCCTCCCTCAAACCCTTAAATAGATCGTCATAACATCGCTTTTCTAAATAACAATAAACATTATATAAATACCCGTAATGGGTACTCTAAAAACAAAATGGAACAAATATCCGAAACATAGACCTAACAACCCTTTACCTATACAATTAACTATAATCCCGGTTAATATTAACTGATAGACTCAAGTTTAAAAATGGAAACAAAGTTTAACAATAGACTGAAATATAAGCGCAAAACACATTTAATTATACACATAATTAGAATAATTAATTATACACATAATTAAAATAAGTATGCATGCTGTAAACCAATGTTTATTTTAGACCCAAGTATAAGCTCTTGAATTATATATGATTCAATTATGAAAAGAACATTTAACGGACCTGAAGAAGACTACCAACTTTAAATGTATTGTTTTCATTTCCTTTTTTTTTATTACTTTTTTCAGTGCAGTCTTATCGATTACACCTTAAACTTTCAGATTGACAAAAAAAAAACAAAAAAAAACAAAGAAAAATTTCAATATTTCAACAATGTGAGTTTTTAGTTTAGAAAGTTTTTCTTACAACGTTATAGTAAATCGATCCTAAATTTTGGAACCACTCGCCGGTATGACATTACCACCACCTGTAAATTGGTTGATTACCAATTTCTTTTTTACTTTTTTCAGTGCAATCTTATCGATTACACCCTAAAATTTCAGATTGACAAAGAAATTTGGAAAAATTTCAATATTTCAACGATTTTAGGGGGTGCTTAGTTTTTCTTAAAACTTTATCATAAATCGATCCTCTATTTTGAAACCACTCGCCGGTACGACATTACCATCATCTGTAAATTCGTTAATTATAAATTTTTGTATACTTTTTTCAATGCAATATTATCGATTAAATCCTAAACTTTCCGATTGACATAAAAATTTGTAAAAATATCAACATTTAAACAATTATAGGTTGGGGGGGGCTCATTTTTTCTTACAATGTTATTGTAAATCGATTCTATGCAATTAACTTTTCTTTCTGCGCATATTCAACTAGTTAATCCTTTGCGAAATGTTTGAAAAAAGCCATTCTTGTAGTTTCCAAAGAAGATGGCATCGTTAGAACTGAAGAAAACTTGAAAAAGCCAAAAACAAGAGCAAACAAATCGTCCCCCACAAAAAAAAAAAAACAAAACAAAACAGAACGACCATAACGCGGGTGGTTCTAAAATGGAGGATCGATTTACTATAACGTTGTATGAGAAAGTGAGCCCCCTCCAAAATTGTTTAAATATTGAAATTTCTTCAATTTTTTCATAATCGGAAAGTTTATGTATTAACCGATAAGAGTGCGCTGAAAAACGTAAAAAATAAAATAAAATAAATACAAATTTAAAGGTGGTGGTAGTCTCCTTTAAGTTCACCGAACATTTCTTCATGAACTCAATTATAAGCTGACACATTTTATTTATAAAATCAAGTATATGCCCGAAAAATGATTAGCTATAGTATCAAGTACAAAATGAGTGGTGTCTGTGAACTGAAGAATATGCGGACCATTGTTTACTTATAAACGTAAGAGCATATCCGACAAAAGCTTACCAATGTACAAAACTATAAAAATAGGCGTTTGTCTTTAGATTAAAGCATGTGACAAACAACATTTACTCATCAGTTCAAGAGTAAATCTGACAAACCTTTGCCTATTTTTATGTGAGTATACGGAGGAATGCATATCACGTATACGTCGGACTAATAAACTTGAATATAAACTTTATATTTGTCTTTAGATTCACGTATAAATTTGAACTTTTTACCTATATGCTCAATTGTAAATCCAATCAATGTTTAACTAAGGCCTCAAATATTAACATGACTATTGTTCGCCTATAGACGCAAGTATAGATATTAACAATATTCACCCTCAAGCCCTAGTATAAACTGATTCTTTTTAATCGTATCACCCCGAGCAAGGCAGTAATGCCACTGATGTGCAGGGGGCTATAGCTGAACAAGTTCCTGTAAAAGGTGAGACGAGTCATGGAAGCAAATTCTGATGCGAGATAAAAATACGTAAACATCTTACCTACAAAAAGTAAAAATGAGATTATAGACGCTCACACAATTGCAAGACCTACTTTAGTCAAATAAAGCGCGTCTCATCGATGTGGAAACGCTTTTGCAATTTGTAGACGAACAACTAATTTATTTATTCTCCTAATAAAGAATGATTTTATTTGTGAAGTTGAATATGCTTCATGAAAAGCAAAAGAAGTAACAAAAAACAAAACAAAAGAAACATAAAAATACATAATTTTCTTTTTTTGAAGTATTTCCAAAAAGCAATTTTGTCTGGGAAAATATATCTGTTTTCGCTTTTTGCACGTTCTTTCCATGTTATACTTCCTTACAAATATTATACTTACATTATATTTGTCAAAAGTTAGGCCATTCTGTCAGTATTTCATATATTTGATAAAATTTGGGTCAGTCTGTGAATATTTCTTTTTATCCGGGGCTAAATACTAGTGCATTCCACGACATTCAAAATTTCGTCTGAAATGCAACAATGATATTTTTGCTAATATCCATGTTTATTTTAAATGAGGAAGACTAAAAGAGAATTAAAATTCTTTTTTGTTAGGGGCTAAATACTGGTGGCAATTACTATATTGAAAGATTCGTCTGAAATCTAACAATGATATTTCCGCTAATATCCATGTTTATTTTAAATGAGGAAGACTAAAAGAGAATTAAAATTCTTTTTTGTTAGGGGCTAAATTCTGGTGGCAATTACTATATTCAAAGATTCGTCTGAAATCTAACAATGATATTTTTGCTAATATCCATGTTTATTTTAAATGAGGAAGACTAAAAGAGAATTAAAATTCTTTTTTGTTAGGAGCTAAATACTGGTGGCGATTACTATATTGAAAGATTCGTCTGAAATGTAGCAATGATATTTTTGCTAATATCCATGTTTATTTTAAATGAGGAAGACTAAAAGAGAATTAAAATTCTTTTTTGCTAAGGGCTAAATACTGGTGGCAATCACTATATTCAAAGATTCGTCTGAAATGTAACAATGATATTTTTACTAATATCCATGTTTATTTTAAAGGAGGAAGACTAAAAGAGAATTAAAATTCTTTTTTGTTAGGGGCTAAATACTGGTGGCAATTACTATATTCAAAGATTCGTCTGAAATGTAACAATGATATTTTTGCAATTATCCTGATTTGTTTTAAACGACGAAGACTGAACGAGAATAAAATACAATTTTTTGTCAGTGTGTTAATACTTATGGCTTCCATCATATTCAAGATTTCGTCTGAAATATAATAATGATATTTTTTGACATTATCTTTGTCTATTTTAAACGAGCAAGACTTGAGAATTGAGTTTTGAGTCTCTGGCAAATACTGGTATCATAAACAATATAAGAAATTTTGTCTGAAATATAACAGTGACATTGTTTTTCATTATTCTTGTTTATTTTAAGTAAGAAACTTTGAAAGAGAATTAAATACAATTATTTTTTCATTGGGTAAATACTGGTGTCATCAACTATATTCAAAATTTCGTCTGAAATGTAACAATGATATTTTGGTAAGTAACAAAGATATTCTTTTTGCTATCCATGGTTATTTTAATTGAGAAAACTGAAAGATAAACGAAATATTTTTTCTGTAGCTAAAAACTATTGGCATCTACTCTACTCAAAATTTCTTTTGAATGTAACATTGATATTTTTGTCATTATCCTTGTTTATTTTGAACGAAAAACACTGAAAGTAAAGTTAAATGGCTTTTTTGTCCGTGGTTAAATACCGGTGACATCAGCTATTTTCAAAATTCGTTTGAAATTTATTAAAAATACTTTTGAAATATAATATTGATATTTTTGCTATTATCTTTGTTTATTTTAAACAAGGAAGACTGAAAGAGAATTAAAAAGCATTTTTTTATCTATGGCTAAGCACTGGCGGCATCCACTTAAAATTTCGTCTGCAATATAGAAATCATATTTTTTGTCATTATTCTTGTTTGATTTAAACGTAGAAGACTGAAAGAGAATTAAAATACGATTATTTTTGTCTATGGTTAAGTACTGGCGATATCAAATATATTCAGAATGTTATCTGAAACGTAACAATGATATATTTGAAATGTAACAATTATATTTTTGTTATTATCTTAGTTTATTTCAAACGAGGAAGATTGAAAAAGATTAAAATACATTTTTTTTGTCTGTAGCTAAATACTGGGAATATCAACTATAATCAACATTTCGTCTGAAATGTAGCAATGAAATTTTTTAAATGTAACAATGATATATTTGTTCTTATCCTTTTTTATTAAACGGGGAAGACTGAAAGAGAATTAAAATACGCTTTTTGTTTGTGGCTAAATACTGGTGAAATTCACTATATTCAAAATTTCATCTGAAATGTAATATTGATATTTTTGTTATTGTTCATGTTTTTTTTTAACAAAAACACTGAAAATGAATTAAAATACGACTATTTTCGCCCGTGGTTAACTACTGGTGACATGAACAATTTTCAAAATTTCGTCTGAAATGCAACAATGATATTTTGAAATGTAACATTGATATTTTTGCTATTATATTCTGTTTATTTTAAACCAAGAAGGCTGAATAAGAATTAAAATACTGTTTGTTTGACTTTGGCTAAATACTAGTGGAATCCGCTGTATTCAAAATTTCGTCTGAAATGTGACAATAATATTCTTTCATTATCCTTGTTTATTTTAAAAGAAAAACACAGAAAGAAAATTAAAATATGATTATTTTTTTAATATGGCTAAATACTGGTGACAACAACTAACACAACACTCAATAAATCTGAAGCTTAACTAATAGAACAACAATCTTCAGACAAAATTCGTGTTTTCATCAACATAGTCTCTTTATAGGGTGATAAACTGATTCCAACGATTTAATTTGATGCCTGTTGTGTAGAACGATTTGATTTGGGCCTTAAAATATGTCTCAGTCTTCGTTATCGCTTCTTCATTTCTCGTTCCTTGGAACATTCTTTGAGGTTTGCAAACAGCCAGTAGTCGCAGTAGGCCAGATCTAGACATTAAGGTTAATGCCGAAGCAATTCGATGTATAATTCATGTAGTTTTGCCATCGTTGCGATCAGTTTGTGACACAGTGGCTTGTCTTGGTGAAAGATCAGTTTTTCTTCTTCATTTGTGACCGTTTTTGGCGATTTCTTCTTTCAAACGCGTCAATAATGATATAGAGTATTTGCTATTGATGGTTCTTACTTTCTCAAGGTAATCAATTAGCAAAATACTTTGCTCATCCCAAAATACGCAGATCAAAACCTTGCCTGCTGATGTTTGTGTCTTTGGTCGCTTTGAACAGCATTCACCTGCTTCTGTCTACTCAGCTGACTTCCGATTTGACTCCGGAGTGAAATGTTGGATCCATATTTTATCCATTGTCACATATTTACACAAAAATCTTTCTTGTTACGTTTAAACATTTGCAAATAATGCTGTGAATTATTGGCGCGTTTTTGTTTTTGACCGATTGTGAGCAAACGCGACACCCTCTTTGAAGACAGCTTTCTCATTGACAAATGTTCATGCAAAATAGTGAATACAATGCCTTCTGATATGTTTAACTCCTCTGCTATCCCACTCAATTTTAATTTTTGATCGGCCAAAATAAATTTGTGGATTATTTTGGTGTTTTACGAGACAACTGCCGAGTTTGGATGACCTGAGCTTTCAGCATGTTTTGTGCCTGTACAACCGCGTAGAAAGTCAGAATACCATCTATAAACCATTGTTTCCGATGAAGCCGAGTCAGAATAACACATATCACACCATTGCTTTGCATGAGGAGTATTTAATCTTGTCAGAAAGCAATGCTTTATCAACACACGAAATTCAGATTTTTCCATTGTTTTGAAAATTTGCAACAGTAGCTACACTTAAATAACTGTAATTTGCATACCAATAATCCGATTAGACCCAAATCTTGTCACCTTCCATTTAAAGTTCAGTCGTTTAAAAAAATCATATAAATTGTTTTATTATTGGCGCCATATGTCAGGCCTAGGACTTATTGTGTGATGTGTTATATTCGAAATCTCGTCTGAAATGTAAGAACGATATTTTGTCATTAGCCTTGTTTATTTTAAAGTAGATTAAAATACGGTTTTCAGTCCTTGGATAAATACTGGTGTCATTAACTATATTGAAAATTTCGTTTTAAATAAAGCAATGTTATTTTTCAAATGTAACAATACTATTATATTTCGTTATTTTAAACGCGGAAGGCTGAAAGATTATTAAAATACGTTTTTTGTCTGTTCCTAAATACAGGTGGCATCAAGTATATTCAAAATTTTGTTTGAAAATAGCAATGATATTTTTTGCCATTACCATTGTTTAATTTATACGAGGAAAACTGAAAGCGAATTAAAATGATGACATCTAACTCTAACCTGCTTCTGTTCTGTATTCAAGAGTCTAGATTAAAATACGGTTTTCAGTCCTTGGATAAATACTGGTGTCATTAACTATATTGAAAATTTTGTTTTAAATAAAACAATGATATTTTTCAAATGTAACAATGGTATTTTTGCTATTATATTTCGTTATTTTAAACGCGGAAGGGTGAAAGATTATTAAAATAAGTTTTTTGTCTGTTGCTAAATACAGGTGGCATCAAGTATATTCAAAATATTGTCTGAAAATAGCAATGATATTTTTTGCCATTACCCTTGTTTAATTTATACGAGGAAGACTGAAAGAGAATTAAAAAGATGACATCTAACTCTAGCCTGCTTCTGTTCTATATTCAAGAGTCTAGTAAAAATTAATTGCTGTTATTTGAAGGGCGTTTAGTGCAAACAAGTCAGGTTTTCTTTACATGCTACGAAAAAGAACGGGAAATGTTGAGTTTTCGAAATATCGCTGGCGAATAAATTTTTTGGTAAATTGCTAGTTAGAGGATGGATATTTATGAGTACCAAAACGTCATCCACTTCGGAGGTATTTTGTACTGACAGTTTTACTCTGACCTCTATTTTGCTTTAACTCAGGCCTCTATTTTGCTTAATTGCGTGATTCATTTTCTATTTTAGTTTAGCGTTTCTTTAGGCACCAAAGAATTGTGGCATACAAGACAGTTTGGGCAACGTTTCTTAGTGGAATATTGATGCAAGATTCAAATTCTTTTCCGTGCAGCGTAGAAATATCTAGACAAGAATTCTTTTGTAAATAGTATAAATTTTAATAATGTCTGAATACGTCTTCTATTCTTGCATTATTTTATATTATTCGAAAGGGTTCGCTCGTCAAGAATGACAGCAACATATTTATATCAGTATAATTATTGATGTATTTTCTATTGGGTATTTTACATTAAGATATAAGAAAAAAAAAACAACAACAAAGTAGTCCAAACCCATGAGTGTGACAAAAGGAAAATATATTACATATAATATTTATATTATCTGTTGTAAGTGTTTGTGTGCGTGTGTGTACCTGTAAGTGTGTTTGAGCATGTATGTGTTTATGGTTGATATATGTGTGCCTTGACCGAAAGTAGGATTTGTCTTTTTCGATTTTTTGTTAATGAAGAACAGCAGTAGCAGCGAGAGATGACCATTCGTTGAAATGCACGTTGAAATATATATATATATAACCGTACTGATGAGCTATGATACAGCAAAACAGATCTGTCTGCGGATGACTATTTCCGCTCTCACACACTGAAGAATGGTAGACTTTGAAAAGCAGTAGCTACCCTGGCATGTACGAATCTCTCATTCACTAATGAATTAGAGCACACTGGCCATTGGGCGTGTATACTGATAATATACATGCTAAAAAGTCTGCCTTCTTCTACCGTGCGCCCATGGCCCAGAGGTAGAATCGCCGACTGACGCCACTTCGGTCGGATTTCAATCCTGGGTTAGAAGCAATCGGAGTCAAACCGTATTGATGAGCTGTGATACAGCGAAACAGATCTGTCCGCGGATGATTATATAAAGAAATATACATATTTTCCTACGACTATGGCACGTTTCAGAGTTCCATGCATTATGAAATCATCAGATGCATATTTTAAAATGATAGTTTAATAAATTCTATATTTATGTTTACTTGATGTTCATGGAAATTAAGTGTTATAATGTTACTGCATTTTAAAATTCAAAAAGATTAAATATTCCACGGTTACATGTAGATAAATATTTAAAATATAAATTAAAAAAACTGAATTAATAATAAAAAAATAATAATAAGATGCAGGGAGAAGAAATCAAAGGGGCGTAAATCATGAGTCTTAAAATTTTAAACATTCAAATATTTCATGTACATAAGTTTCATGTACATATTTTTTAAATTTTAAATAAAATAACAAAATAAAACATTGTTTCATTTTTAATTCTTAATTCTAAATTTTACTTCTTAATTTTTATTTTTATCTTTTTTATATTATTTTTCTCTTGTTATTTGTAATTATTACAAAAAATAAAATAAGCCATTGTTAAATAGTCATCACGCGGTAACTCCTAATTTAACTGCTAGTAAATTTTAGAACTTCTAGTATAGAGAATGAACTTAGCGGATGCTACTTAACTATAGTCTCTCTAATGAATTGAGCTGGCGTGGCCTCGCTATTGTTTCTCTCTCCATAAGTGTTACAAGATTGATATATATATATATATATATATATATATATATATATATATATATTTATATATATACTATAGTCATCCGCAGACAGATCTGTTTCGCTGTATCATAGCTCATCAGTACGGTTTGACTCCGATTGCTTCTAACCCAGGATTTAAATCTGACCGAAGTGGCGTCAGTCGGCGATTCTGCCTCTGGGCCATGGGCGCACGGTAGAAGAAGGCAGACTTTTTAGTGCTCTGATTCATTATTGAATGAGCGATGCGTATATGCCGGAGTAGCTACTGTTTTCAAAGCCTCTCACTCTTCCAGAGTGCTCAATCAGGGTGTGAGAGCGTAAATACTATAATCATCCGCAGACAGATCTGTTTCGCTGTATCACAGCTCATCAGTACGGGTAGACTCCGATCGCTTTCTAACCCAGGATTGACACCCGACCGAATCGGCGTCAGTCGGCGATTCTACCTCTGGGCCACGAGCGTCCGGTTGAAGAAGGCAGACCTTTTAGCGTATATCATTGCACACGCCCAATAGCTAGAGCGCTCCAATTCATTATTGAATGAACTGTGCGTATATGCCGGAGTAGCTACTGTTTTTCAAAGCCCCCCCTTCTTCCAGAGTGCTCAATCAGGGTGATAGAGCGTCAATACTATAGTCATCCGCAGACAGATCTGTTTCGCTGTATCACATCTCATCAGTACGGTTAGACTCCGATCGCTTCCTAACCCAGTATTGAAACCCGACCGAATGTATAATAGAGAAGATTCTGCTTTGTACATTTTAAAATAACTTTTTGTTCAAATAAAGCGAGTTTTACTGTGGACGTTCGTGTAGTGTAACGGTTACCGTTTGGTAAAAAAGGGAATCGGCGAACCTGGTTGAAATTCAGGCATGCTACCTTGCGATCATTTTCATATTAATATGCACTTAAAAATCCGTCTCTTCAGTGAAACAACTTAATAATAAATAGCATATTAAATAAAGGTCACTATCCTTCTTATGATAACCAGTCTAAGAGAAAGAATTTAACTTAATTCCTCAACGCTGAAGAAGGTGAGATGAAAGCACTTTATTGTCTTTCCAAAGAACTCGAAGTAATTTCTTTTTTTTGTAGATCATATCACCCCAAGCAAGGCGGTAACGCCACTGATGTTCAGGGGGCTACATAAGAGTAAAAAGATTAGATAGAAGAGAGTGAAGAGAAAGACTAACCAGTTAGAAAGCAGCAAGAAAAGGATGGGAATACACGTGCGATGACAGTTGCAAAGGTGGAGAGAAAGGAATGGATATACAGGGTGGTGAAGAAAGAACTCGAGTCAAGTGGTTAAGAGATGAGTATCGACATTGCAAGGAAAGCAAGAATATGGAAGTGAGTTCCACAGACGTGAAATGCGAGAAAAGAAGCTGCAGGAGTAAAATTGTCGTCTGCATTTGGGTAATCTAACTGTGAATGGGTGAGACCCAGTTGCCAGTCTGTTTGCACGAGTCGACACCTGCTGTAGAGGCACCAGTGACTTAAGTTCGTTGGAGTAGAAGCTATGAAAGTATTTATAGAACAGACAAAAGGAAGCCACATCCCGCCGGTGGGAAAGTGACTGGAGTCGAGCCGCCAAGTCGGTACCTATCACATTACTGTTTCTCCTTTGGAGCCTGTCAAGAACATTGAGATGAACAGCAGGGACGCCTGACAATATATGACAGCAGTATTCCATGCACGGATGAATGGTTGATTTTTATATATGCAAGTTGTATTCAGGCGGGAAAATGCATGAATAATAATTAAAAAAAAATAATAAATTTGTCGACGTTCAAAACTTTTGGCGAGTCCTTAAGAGAGAGAATACAGAAAAGATCTATCACTTTTTAACATGAGAAATAATCGTTTTTTTTATTCTGAGACTAGTAACAAAGAAATGCTGTGAAACCATTAATTGGCGAGTCATAGATTAAACGAATATTTTATAGATTTGCATTTATAATTACAGAGATTTTTTATGCCCCCAAGCCATACGGAATATGTATATAGATATTTAAATTTATCCTACACAGAGAAATTATAACACATGACTGCACAACAAGTAGTGAGAAAAATAAATAAAAAGATATGATCTTATTTACAAGAATTCACAACGGGGATTGGGGATATAGTAGATTCTTTTGTGTTTCTAAGATACTAGATTCGAGCAGGTTGGGTTCATATGCTATGTTCCAAGCAAATGAATTATTCCGCAGATGGGAAAACGGCTAGACTTTTTTTTCTGATTGTTTGTGTTCAAGATTCTATATCTGTTGAGGATATATTACCCTACATTATATTTTTCTACGGATGTCAACCATTTGCTGGTTGTTTAAAGTAAAAAAAAATATATATATATTTTCACCATTTTTATAGATAATAATGGTTTACTAACACAAGACTTACTATTTAACCCATTGCTGGGGAAAGAGAAGTGGATTTATACCTTTTCCAAGAATATTTTCATATAAGTGAATATAACGAACTTGACGGGTGTTAGAACTCGAATACCCGATTAAGAATTCGAGTTATTCCTCATTACACCGCCCGACATCCAAGCTCAAGCAAAATCCTTCATGGCTTCCGTTTCTCTTGATCAGCTGCTGATGTGTTAACAGTTATTCCCGAAATAGTCTATCAAATTTCTGATGCGAATGGTGAAGGTAAAAAAAAATAGTGTAAATACTACCTCATCTCACCTGATATTTCTGAACGATATTTAGCAATTAAATATGCTCAACGTTGCTTAATTTTGTCGAACATATGTTAACCGATTTTTCAAAGTGATGTGGCTGTAAGCCTCAAACTGACGATCACACTCCCACTCTTCGGTACATCTGGTGATCCTCGTCTAGTGCTCCCGCTGTGCATCTTGAGATTCTTGAAAAAAATCCAGAGAAGAATCTGTAATATAATCGATCTTGACCAGGCATTTCCAGATCAATAATTTTCTGACCAACCTAATATGGCTTCTCTCTATTTTTTCTACACATAGTTTCATGGAAAATTATCTGATGAGATTTTTTCCTGGTGTTCCGACTGTATGAATTTATGCGTGCTACTAGATTGGCAGATAGGTCCTACAGTATTACTGTTGGTATACATACATTCATCGATGTCTTTTGTTGCACTTCCCCCAGTGAAACTATCTTCCGTTTATTTGCTTCCCTAATACCTACAATCTTCAAAAAAGTAAATGCAATTCCAGTCGCATCTTCTGTCTTCTGAAACCATTTTTAAAAAATCTTTTCTTCAGTATATCCCATTTCAAGTATTTACGTTCTCTTTCCGTTATGGTGCCCTATCTACATTGGAATTAACTTCATAAATGTTAACCTGCGAGACTTCCTAGACGAGGCAGTCGAGACGCAGTGTAACTTGATAGTTCGGACGGACACTTCCATTTACTTACTAATAACATTTATTTTGTACATATGTTCTGTTATTCCAATACTATGTTCCAAAATACTTTCTTTTACTTGTGTCTTTTTTCCTGGCCGTAAGAGGCCACAACACTTTCACTTCCTGTACGACACTGCGTTCTATTGCAATTACCGCCTTGTTTGCTTTGAAATTATTCACAAAGAGCCAAGTTGTTCTCTCTTTCCTAGAAATTATTAATTATGATCTTCTCAGCATAGCTGCAGTAAAAGTAAGTCGGTTACGTTTGGTATTAAAAAAACAAAACAAAACAAAACAAAAACACACATATGCATCAGATTAACTAGTTACTCTAGAAGTGAGACATACTTGAAAAGAGCTGCCAGCCATACAGTCACTTGACGAAGATTTAAGAAAATGTGAGTCGAAAGTATTTGGCGGCAACATAAAGAAAGATTAGCAGAGCTGAATTTCTGAGACGTGGGATTGGATCTATTTACACTGTTCGGACAGTTGTCCCCGTCTTTACAATCACATTCACGACGTCTCTCTCGCTGTACCTTTCGGCCTTCTTCAGGTGATAATTGTTAGAATTATGAAACGAACCTTATATTTGATCCACGAGGATAGATTGTTCTAATTTCATGATTTTGGATATCTCTGTTTTACTTAATTTGCCTTAAAAACTCTTCAAGTTTGTGTTCTATCCAGTGAGGTTAGAGATTAAACTCACAAATCTTTTAGTCACATCTGGGATCAATCAACCAACGTTTTATATCCAGTGAGTTATGTCCCCCCCAAGGATACATAGTCCAGTTGTAGAAAGCCTGACCTGAAGATGTACATCTGCCGAAACATCATGAATGTAACAGTAAAGATGAAGACAAGAATCTGAACAATATAAATCGTGTAAAGAGCTAAACTGTTTTAGCTGAATTTTGAGGTTACATTACGCATCTGAATTGAAAAATTATTGATATTACCATGGTACCTCTACTCCAATATTTTGATTGAATGATGTTTACGTCTGAGAAAGTTTTTTTTTTTCATTTGTGCTTTTTTTATCATATTTCAGGTTTGATTAAGAAACAGAGAATAAAAGGCTTAACGCACTGCATAATATGATTAGGATCTCTATCAATGATTTTTTTTTATCCGGCGAGAAATGAATGATGCTTATCGTGCGTGAATAATAATTGCTGCCCAGTTCAAGGTTTTAAGGTAGGGGAAATGTCGGAATAAAGACTGTATTCTCAACAAATAATATAATTTTCCTAGAGAAGAAGTCACGTGAATTGTTATTGAGCATATTCACGGCAAAGAAAAAAAAATAAAAGAGAAAATATATTCAGAGATATGTTATCTGCGAAGTAAGATTTCTGCTTAGCCGTTTTGGTCCGTTTCACTATACGTAGAGAAGTCTCAACACAGTACGTCAAAAGATTATCTTAAACCAAATCTCTCTCGGTCCAACCATATTTCTGATTTCGAGATGTCCAAAGCTACAGCCAGTGCTTCATGATTCATATCTAAAATATGATAGACTTCTTCCAAAATTATCATCAGTGCATCAGCAGTTAAAACTATTTTCATCGTTCGTACTATCGTCCTCAGCTTTATTGCCGTTATTACGACGTTTCGGCCGTTGTACGCGCTGGCCTTCTTCAGATGCTAAAAATTTCGAACCGAAATCTTCTTTACGACACCTGAGGATTATCATTCTGATTCCATGTGAAATGCCTCTTCGGGTAGCCTCGATCCCCCTTTAACTTAATTGTCTAATTTATTTTTTCATTATTGATGTAGCCAGGTATTGAACTCACAACTCTTTGGGTCAAGTCACTGGAGCTAACCAACTTTTATGTCTTCTAGGCAGATGAAGGGAGCACACAACGGCTGAAACTGAATAATAGCAATAAAGATGAGGACTGTTGTTTCATGACTCATACCATGTGACACCTGGTCACCTGGATGTATCAAAGACAATTACAGAAGGTTGTCATTTATCACGGACTTCGGTAAATAACACCTACTACTGCGAGAAACTGCAAGTATTCTATATACATCTTGGTTGTTAATAAAGTAGTTTATATACATTTCCTGTGTATCGTTTCATTCCACGATACAACAAGGAGAATAGTCCGAACACTCTAAATAGCGTATATACTACCTCATCTCATAAGTACAGACAAACATCTGCAGTTAACCTGTAAAACGGAAAATCATATTGTATTCTGAAAAAGCCCTTCGATGAGAGACATTTAACCGATTCTGCATGAAATATGACCTTTAGGAATTTACCAAAATATCTTAGAAAACTAATAGGCCGATAGTTGAAATGGTCGGACGATTCACACGATTTCTTAAAAACTGAATCAAGAGATGATGATTTCGAACAAGAGGAAGCTTGGGGCAGCGAGTTAATTATTATACATATAAAGCGAACATCATCCATTTCGGGAGCACGGAATTTAACGACTATTACAGAGATGACATCAGGTCTAGGTGTTTTTTAATGATCAGGGTCAGAGATGATAAGGGAGCCCATAGTAGGAATTATATGCATATCACACAATAAAGGCTTAGTTCTAAGTGGGAATTCAGGCAGGGTTACTCTAGATGAGTCAAGAATAGAGTCTAAGGTGAAATTTCGGGCGAAGCATTAAAAACTTACTTATTAATATTATGTTGAATAAATATAACTACTCATTATTTTTTTTATATTTCAGCTATGTCATAAGTCGTAAGACATATATAACCTAAACAATCGACACAGGAGAATTCTCAGACCATTAGTAAAAATCTACGTAAATGTTACCATACTTTATGCGTGTACCTCCATAAATCTACATGCGTAGAAGATCTCTTTACTGAACTACCGTTAACCGTTCGCTGGCGCAAAAGCTGGCTTGTATCATTTAATATCTTAATTACGTTTCTTCATCATCGAACAGAACCGGGTTGTTCTTGTAATTTAGATGCTTGACTCAAGTGTTTAATGGGACTAATATTCACTCTAAACCTCAAGTACAATTCATACATGGCTTTTCTTTTTCTTGGTCAGCTGCTGATGTGTTAACAGTTAACAGTTAATTTCGAAAGTGTCTATCAAATTTCAGATAAGAATGGTGAAGGTCGGGCTGTTGCTTTGGATATCTCAAGTGCTTTTGTCATGGTTTGCATTTCTGGATGAGTTTTTGAACTGATTCAGTGTTTTCTTATCCAATCGCGAAATGAAAGTTTTCTTGAATGGCTACTCTTCTAGATCTGTTTCTATTGAGGCAGACGTCGGCAATGGTTATATCTTCAAAATATCATTGTTCCTAATTGTCGTCAATTACCTTTCTGATGACATCAGTTCCACAACTGGGTATCAATGATGATGACACTACTATTTACACTTGTATTAATAGAAAGTCTGATAAGTTCGATAGCGTCAAATTGGCTGCTGTTCTTAAAAAGATAAACTTCTGTTGTTAACGGCGAAAAAAATGGCTTGTTAATTACAACTCTCAGAAAACTATTAATCGTCTAAGAGAACTATTTCAGCATTCCATCGGCATTGCTAATGCTAACCCCCAAGTGAATGATAAATTGTGCTTTCTCGGGATAAAATGTTTTGATGACATGAGGTGGAAAGATTATATTGAAAGAGTTTATGTTTAGTCCATGACAGCATGAGCATCAATATGCAAAACCACGATTCTTTTGCTTCGAGTCTCTTCTCCCTCTTTGAATAGACTGTCCAGCATTAGCTGCCATAGAAGAGGGCAGCTAGCAAAGATTATTAGTATACAATTCGTCCATGCATAGAATATTGCACTCATATCTGACCTAGTTCTCTTCCTATATATTTA
The DNA here is from genome assembly GCA_037127315.1 of Ascarosepion bandense. Classification (NCBI taxonomy): domain Eukaryota; kingdom Metazoa; phylum Mollusca; class Cephalopoda; order Sepiida; family Sepiidae; genus Ascarosepion; species Ascarosepion bandense. The sequence continues at coordinate 295,869 of JBBBDQ010028907.1, read as the reverse complement.
ACAATTCCTGATAATATCCAAAGAGGAAATCACATTGTTATTGGTCATGACCTATCATATCAGTTTCAGTCACCTTCTCACCACCATAATGTAGCTTCCCAGTATATTTTCGATAATTATTTTTAAAGTAATTTTTCTTATAAGATTCCTTCTACTAGTAACTAGTCTTGTTCTTTTACAGCTAAACTATCTAGATGTAATGTAACCAAACGTACTATACTAATACTTACTTTTCTCGAATTCTCTGTTGTGGAAATCTCTTTCCGGCTTCTTGATTTTCTTGATTTGAATACTTTCGACTCACCCATTCTCCAACCTTCGTCAAGTGAATGTATGGCTAACAGCTCTTGTCAAGTATGTCTTACTTTAGAGTAACGAATAAATCTGGTGTATTTTTTTGTTTTTTTGTTTCAATACCCAACGCAAGCGACATACTTTTACTGTAACTATGTTGAGCGGATCACGAAAGAAAGAACAACTTGGCTTTTTGTAAATAACTTCAAAGCATGCAAGGCGGTAATGCCAATAGAACGCAGGGTTTTACGGGGAGTGAAAGTGTTGTGACATGTTAAGGCCAGAAAGAAAGACACAAAATGAAGAAGGTAGGTTGAACCAGTGTATTGAAATAACAGAACATATACAGAAATTAAATGTGTTATTAGTCATCAAATAGAAGAGTCCGTCCCAACTGCATCTTAGAAAGTCTCGCAGGTTGGTATTTATGAAGGAGGAAGAGTTCATTCCAATATAGATAGGGTACCATAACAGAAAGAGAACGGGAATACTTGAAATGGGGTGAAGTGAAGAAAAGATTAAAAAAATCTCTGTTCTAGAAGACAAAAGATGAAAATCAGCGTTGCATTTACTTTTTGACATTCAAAAATTTAAATGCAATATCAAATCTTATCTTCTGCTCTTTAGTTGTTCCTGTAATTTTTTTATTGTTTTTGCATTTTAATACAGTTTTCTTTTGCTAATATTCTTTCACGCCCAGTAAACCTTAGTAGCTTTATTGCCTTGTTTGAGAAAATGGTTAAAAAATGGTTTGCATCTTGTACTTAATTTGAAAGTACTTCACGCTTGTTATCATGCTCGCTCATTAAAATAACCAATTCAAGCAAAAGTTAAATATCGCCACGCAGTCTAGACTGTAGCTGACTTATTGTCACTTTCCCAACTTGCAAGAATTCAAAAAACCTTCTACGTCCTAAGTACTAACAAATAACTATTGCTTACGAAACGTTAGAAGCTCATTGCAAATCAATTCATGCTTCAATGAAATAATTCAAACGATCAAAATTACCTTGTTCCACACATCCAGACCTTTAAATCTATGACATTCCTTGCTATATGCACAATGTCAAATAATCTTTATTCTGTTTGTAAGACCGGGTCCTATTACAAGAATATTGCTATTATTTCTAGCAACCGGCCTACCGCAGAAATCTGCCGAGTCAGTCATGTCTCGTTCGAGATATGATCGCTTAAAAGCGTGTATCATGTATGCTACTTAACTGACTGATTGTTATCTCCAAAATACTCTTGCCTTCTTGTTACTGGGAGTTAAAATATTTTCCCTAAAATGATCTATAACCAAATATAATTTATTCCCTTTCTGTCTGGGAGATAGAATAATACTTACATGGCAAATGACAGATAGTATTATCATCCCTCAGTTCCGTCTCTGTCTTTGGGCAGAGTGCAACTTAGTTCTTATGCAGTTCGTAGACAGAGACGCAGTTGGAAAAAAGTACCGAAAGGTGCCCAGTCCAGATCTAGAGAAAGGCGATCGGTAATCATACCGATGTCAGAGAATATCCACATTACGTCTAAGTGGGGAGAGGTGGAAAATAAATACTAATTAACTTCTCTGTCAAGACAAGGACGCCACTTTTGAATTGAACATGGAAACCAGTGACACGCTCGTGAAATTCATTGTTCAATCAATACAATCTTTGCTATTCTCAGAAAGCGAATGAATAAATACAATTATCCTTGATTTTCATTTGTTTTTCTTGATCCCAAAAGCCTGTAACGAATCTAAAATAATTTTCTGGCCTTAAATAATCTGAAAATGATTGATAAGGTGTACAAAATGTATTCAATAATTCAAAACAGTGTCTAATTTGAAACCATTTTTAAAAATTTATTGTTTAGTCTGCAACAGAGATAGCTAGTAAATCTAGAATATGGTCAAACTCGAAAACGAGCCGTGGGACATAACAAATCGTCAACCCAAGCTCAATTTTTCGACTTACATGAACAACTCCTTTTGATACAATTGTATAGAAATTAATCATGTTTATTCTTAACTATAGGATAAATAGCAGTTTGACTGGGTTATCTTGTCTTAGTTTGTTGACACTCGAGAAGCTCAATTACTCTGAATAAAAAAGAGTGGTGAAGGCAGTTGAAATTTGTTGGGCTTTTTTGGCTACATGTATATACAATATTTATTTCTTAATTCATACAGAAAATTTGGCTACATGTATATACTGTGGATACAGCCATGGGCCAACCCATGTTATAGTTCACTAACAGAAAGCTTAACCAATCAGGAAGCTCAAAATATTCAATGCGACGTGTATAAAAGGCAGCCATATTTTTCCGAGTATTGGAGATCAAATCCAATTCAGGAGAGTGTCTGATTCAGGAGTGATAATCTTCATTGAACAGATTACGTGCTGCCAGGATACTCTATATCCATATACTATGACGGACATGATCAACAGATGCCAAGAGGATACTCTATATCCAGGGACGTTGTCAATATTATCTTCAATCCCTTACTTTGTGACCATCATGGACTGTTGTTGCTATGAAATATACATTCGGGAGATTCATTCTCTATTACAATGAACACATAAACTGATCCCTGCGCTCTATCCATAAATTATGGCTAAATTTACTAACAAAATCCACTCCATTATGTTTTTTTTCAAGAAGGCATGAGAATTTACAAATAACAAAGAAAAATGAAAATGAAAAGAGACAAATAAAATCCACAGTAGGCAAAGTCTGAGCTGTTATAGATCTTCTGTAATCAGGAAACTGCATATGCAAATTATAAATTTGCAGATACAAAGAAGTCCACACTTTCAATATTTTGTAAATGTATGAGCAGAAAAGGGAATGTGCGTTTTTGAAATCCGAAGTTACATAGAGACAGTGAAAGAAGCCTTCCAAAAGCTAAGCAAATTATTAATAAAAAAGATTAAAAAACAAAGAAACAAACCATTGAACAGTTACGTACTATCAGTTTGCTTATATGGTAGTGAATTATGTCCTCACACATCAAGAAGAGACTTAAAGCAACATTTCTATTGAAGTATGTTTTGAATACCACGAACCTAACATATGAGCAGCCACATGCATAATCTAACTAATAAGTTTAGGTAAATTAATGCCGAGACAGGGTTTAAGAGAGATAACAAACAAACAAAAAAACTATTAAGATTTACAAAAGATAGACAATTTTGAAAAGCCGTGTTCGTTAACGGAAGTATCCTGTGGTGCAGTGGATATCGGCTCGGAATGAAAATTCGGAGAGCTGAGTTCAAATTCCAGTTAAATTCGTTGTATTCACTTAGGTGTACATTTTCTTGGGGAAAGGGATTAATTCATCTATGATCCAGCTATGGCAGGCTGATTGAGTTCTGTAGCTTTGGTTGGCAGAGAGAAATAGCAACCTACTGCGGGAAAATCTTCTGCCTAGTCAGTCATGGCTCGAAAGAGATATGACAGGCAAAGGGTTTATCACGCATAGCAATTAACTGTTACCTCGGCCGGAGAATAAAGGGGTTTGCGTAAAGTCAACACCCTTACTTGTAAAGAAAACAAGTTACAGAATCATTGCGGACACCCATGTTTGTAACGAAGGATCGTCGATGGCCTATTCTTCATTGGGAGTGATTGTAGTAAAACCAAAAAATGCTATTCGTCAGTCCGGAAATGACCTACTGCATAGAAGAATTAAAAAAGTTATGTTTTGCATAAAAGCCTTTGTTCATTTTGATCCTGAATCGGTTTTTTATTTTTTTTTTTTGTTTCCTGCTAAATTTGAATGTAAATGTAAAACCAGTTTCTAATCAGGTTTTAGGTTTTATAAAAAATATAGATTTGATTGTTTTTCTTCTTTTATGGCGTAGTCGCTCATTGCTCTTTACATCTTTTTTTTTCCTAATAATTTTTCTCTTACTATTATTTTTTCCAAAACCTATTCCGCGATTCATTATCTCAAGTATGTCACGCCTTGTTTTCCACCTGTTCTTCTTTCCGTCTATCCACCCTATAAGTATCAGATTTTAAAGCCGTTTTTCCTCATTGCATACCCCATGAATTTCAACTGCCTCTTCATGTGATTAATTATATGGTTCCGATTTGATTCTGTTCTCTACAAGACCTCGTCGTTGCTCACATGTTCGGTCCATGAGAGCATTAGCATCCATATGCAGAACCACGATTCTTTTGCTTCGAGTCTCTTCTCCCTCTTTGAATAGACTGTCTAGCATTAGCTGACATAGAAGAGGGCAGCTGGCAAAGAATGTGTATACCATTTAATTAAACCATAAATAAGACCAGAAATTAAGTATTTTCAACCAGATAAAACTGCATTCGAAGTTTGATAAAAATGTGTTTATTTCTAGAATTTAACGTAAATACCAATTGAAATAATTTTAATAGAGCAAACTATATTTTTAAAATAAATGCAAATTATTTTTATAACCGTTTCACCCCATTCAAGGCAGTAATGCCACTTGTGCGCAGGGGGATACATAAGAGGAGAGTGAAAGGTAACATAAGAGGAGAGTGAAGAGAAGGAGGAACCGGTTACAGGGCATGTCAGAATGGGTAAAAGAAAATGGGAATTCTGGTGTGAAGAGAGTTACGTGAGAGTAGAGAAGGAGAAGAACAAGATAGAGTGGTGTTGGGGAAAGAATAAAAGAAGGATGGGAGTCAAGGGGCAATTGACGTTGCATTTAAACTCTTGGAGGTCGTAGCTGTCATAGAGTTACGATAAAGATCTTTTTAGCCGAGAGATCTCAGTCACACCAGACCTTGTTCGACAGCTTTCAATTATTAAAATACTCGAATGCATGAGACGCTAGATGCAATTCATACTTAAAAAAGAGGTTGTCTATTCAAACATCTGAACTTGTATAAAAACTGTGAATGCACTGTATGAAGTTTATTAGTTTTGTTGCTATTTTTTGTCTCAGTAACATTTGATTGTTTCAGTCATTTTCAAGAACTGGATGTTGATAGTATTATGCTGATACGATACGCATACATCTTAAATCTATCGAAAACTTCCAAGCGTGCATCGCATTAAGATATTATAGGAATCCTTTCTGTTATAATAAATCCCGTTGTAGGCATATATATATATATATATATATATATATATATATGTGTGTGTGTGTGTGTGTGTGTGTGTGTGTGTGTAATAATAAAAATAATAGCTATAGCAACAACAATACCAATAGTAAAACTAGTATTAATCAAGCTATAATTTAAATCGTCTTGTATAACCCACCGAGAACAAACTCGGAGGGAAAATAAGGGGAACCAAAAAAGAAACAAACGAAGTACATGAAGAAAAAGTCAAGCACTCGTACGAAAAAAAAAAACCAAGACGAAAATCCTAACACTAAAGCGCTCAATACCAAATATAGCAGACGAAGAAGGAAATCTAAGCAAGAGCCAAGAACCGACCACGGTTTCGCCTAACGGCTCGTCAGGGAAAGTGGCGCTTTCTCTGACAAGCCGTTAGGCGAAACTGTGGTCGGTTGTTGGCTTTGCTTAGATTTATGAATATATATATATATATATATATATATATATATATATATATATTATAGAGTAGGTATGGATGGAATAAAATTCCGTATACAAAAAAAAAACATTATTCTTTAAAAAGTGTTCAACACAAAGTACAGCGAATAATATTTATTTAAAATTTATAACATAAATATGTTATAGTATCACTACAAAAGTAGCTATTTTGTTTCGACACAACTTGTGTGTTATCAAGTGATGATGCTGATTTCAAGTTGAAGAGTTTTAAAGTTCAAAACTAGTCAAACCCCTCAATGAGGGAGACATTTCTACATAGTCTGTGTTAACCAATCAAAATGCAAGTAATTTCTAATTGTAGAAACATAAAGTCAGACTATAAAAAAAATTGCGGCATTAATGTTAATATTCAATTAAAATAGAAATCTGTATTACTAATCGGCTATTAGTGTCGCTTTACAATAAAAATTAAAATTAAAAGATATATACATTTATAATGAATGAATTCTAGAGACTTTTTTACTGTATTTACATTTACATTTCAGTCAAAGAAGAGGATAAAAAAAACACTGGAAAAATGACATTCTTGGAAATGGCCTGTGAACAGGCTGAAAGCGTATGGAAAGTCAAAAATTATGAAATGCTTTCACATTCCTTATCTCCAGCAGAAAGGAAACTTGTAAGAATAATAGAAAAATTAATAAAAAAATAAAATATTCCTTGTCGGTCTTTTTATCGTATCACCCAAAGCAAGCAAGCTGATGTGCAGTGGGCTACATAAAAGAGTAAAAGTTTAGGCGTAAAGAGAGTGAAGAGAAAAACGAACCAGTTACAGGGATGTCAGAGAAAGGGCAAGTGAATTTATGGTAACACAGGTGTGAAGACAGTTGCGAAGGTAGATAGAAAGAAAAAGAACAATATACACGAGGTGATGTAGAAAGGACTAGAGTCAAGTGGATAAGAGATAGGAATTGACATTGCATTTAAATTCCTGTAGGTTGTAGCCGCTAGGAAAGCAAGTATACAGGAGGAAGTTCCATAGGCGCGAAGTGCGAGAAAATAATCTGCTGGAGTAGAATTGTCGGCTGCATTTACTTGATTGTGTTCCTGAGTGTGATTTAGCTGTGGAGTGTAGCGTGTTGATGTAGAAATTCTTGTGTTGATAACCAGACAAGCGGTATACCACTGAGTTGGATTCCTTATCCCTCGTTAAATTATTTACCATCTGCTCCTTAACAGCATCTGATGACAATGATTTCTTCTTCTTTTTCGATGCATACTGTTCTTGCTTGTTCATAGTCTCTATCAGGAAGAGACAGCTAAAGTTTCGGGGACACGTAATGAGGAAAGAGGAACTAGTAAATCTGATACTCACAAGGTGGATTGATGGAAAGATAGACAGTGTAAAGCAACGCATGACATACATGCTGGGCTTAAGAAAGCGGTAGCAGATCAGAGAGTTGGAGAAATAACAAGAAAAAACGTGTTAAAGCGACAAGTGATAGGGTGTTATGGAGAGCCATGATCGCTTTCGTCCTGAATAGACACAGCGCATAGAAGAAAACTGTTTTTTCTTAGTGAAAACAAACCTAATGAAACGAATATTAACTTTGTATAGTTTATCAACAATGGCGTTTCTAATATGCAACATCTTATCTGAAAAGTGGGAAAATACAAAAATATATTAACCCGTCTGAATTCACTCGAAACATTGATAAATCTACCATTCGTCAGTGCATTGTATACTTTTGCCCTATCTGCTCAGGTGAACTTGCTAAACATTTTGAGGTTCTCGACAAAATCCAAAAGAGAATCTGCAGTGTAATCGAACCTGACTTGACATTTTTGACTTCAGTCACTTTCTGTTCCGGGGCCTGACGGTAAACTGCATCCAGCAGCAAGGCCTCTGATTTGGAGGCTGTGAGAAGCTTGGAATCACCTCTTCATTGCTGTTGTTACCAGGTTTACCCTGACCCAGAGTCGTAGCACCTGTTAGGGTCACAGCTATGGGCAAATAGTTAACCCCGAAACTGGGGTCAAAACACTATGAAAGTATAAAAATACACTTTTATAGAAATATATACATAAAATTGGGCTTTGTAAAAAGATATACATTTCTAAAAGAAAAAATATTACTAAAAATACATTTTTGAAGAGAAAATTATTACCATAACACATTTTTTAATAAAAATGTTCTCAGCAAAACATTTATGTATGCGGAGCTGGAAGACATTTTCAGTTTTCTAGCGTAGAAAAGAATAAAAATAAAAAGATTTCATTAAAATTTGACTAAATCAACCTTCTCAATATCTAAACTTATTTATAAATGGAACTTTGTCTGTGTGTGTGTGTGTGTGTCCGTTACCTATAGACTCCGAAATGGCTGAACCGATTTTCTTGAAAATTTACACAGTGGTACTATAAGCATCTGCGAGTGTTCTTAGCTAGGTTTTGTGTCGAGGTACCCCCGATAAATATTGAAAATAGATCATCGAAAAAAATCGGGTTATAGAAGGAGTGGTCCGATTTTAATCAAATTTGATACACTCATAGACAAAGACATAAGAAACAATATTCAGAAGTTTCATGGTTGCTGTTCTTACAATAGTGCAAAAAGTCGATAATATATAAATATATATAAAAGGCAAGATGTTTGTGTGTATGTCTGTTTATCTGCCTGTATGTCCTTTATACAGATCCACAATTTTTATCGATTCTCACCAAACTTCACACAAATATTCTTTAGACTGAGTTTGAGCTCCAGGACCATGGATTAGTTTTAAAGTTTTCATCATGCCCGAACAACGCCGTGCTTAACTGCTAGTTACCTAACATAAAAAAGAACCTTAAACCCCCAGTTTTTGGCATTAAATAACCTACAGATGCCGTTAAACAAAATTCGAACTCAAACCCAAACTGAATTCGTTCACTTTTTCGCAGACATGACAAGGTATTCCGCTGTTATTTCTTTATGTACAGTCGTGCCAACGACTCTGAATAGCTTTTATTCCATAACTTAAACCCTGCTACAAAATTGATATCCAGGCCCCACTATTTTGCCGTTAATATAATTAAATATAACCTCTGAATTTACTTCGACAATTTTTTCTCGCACTTACTGCCTTGTAACCTTCTCCTATTTATTTACTTACTTGCCTACAATCTTCAAAAAAATTAAATTAACGTCAAATGCTATTTTCTATCTTCTTGAATCTCCCTCATATTTTATCCTTTCTTCAATACGCTTGTTACCAATCATTTCTCTCACTGTAACTAGGGGTGGTGAAAATATTAAAAAATAAATAAAAGCCCTGGGATTATAAAACTTGTTTGGGTGAATACTTGCACCCTCAAAATATATATACGAGAATAAATAAAAAATCATACACTCTTTTTTTATAAAATATCTAGGTTTGTTACACTGCTTTCTGCTCATGTGTGCCTATAATTGCTAATATTGAGGACACATGATCGGATTTTGAGCTTGGTCATGCCAATTTTCTCGTTGCTGGTACAATGTAAGCATAACCGCTCCATTATCAATGTGTTCCAAGGAGTAATAAAGAACATCGATTTAAATCTGCAGTGAATATACTACCTCATCACCGGTTAGCTATTATCATCTATCGATCTTGCTGAATCCTTTCGTCATTAGTAGAATTTGACGGGTGTCCTGTTTCTTCGAGCGACACGCTTGCCCGGCTACTTTTAAGGTTCTTGATCTACTTTTACACACTCCTTCGCAATATGTCACAGTCGCCATATTGTGTTAAAAGTCTCGGCTGAATTTCAAACCCATGACACAACTTCTGGCCACAAAAATCAGATCAATGATCATAACTCTTCATTTTTGTAAACTGTTAGCGGAGCGGCGATGTTTACACTGTAGTAGCAGCATGAGATTTGGTAAGAACATACTCAAACTTCGGTCACATGAAGACAATAGGATAAACTATAGACACGCATGAGCAGAAAACATTGAGACAAACCTAATTATTTGTGATGAGAAAATTGGTGTTATATTCATTGAGGCTGAAGTAGCGATTAAACTACTTTCCAGACATTTTACTCGAACTGAATTATTCTCTCTTTTAACTTGGGTAATATAAAATATTTTAGAATATAAAAATAAAAATAAAAAAAAGTTGAATTCCTTGCATTAACTTACGCGCAAATATCATTGGGAAAGGTATTAATCCGTCTCTTCTCTCCAGTTATGGGTTAAATAACAGGAGAGATTGAGTTCTATAGCTTTGGTCGGCAACCAGTCTACCGCAGAAAGCAATGGCAACCTACTGCGGGATAATCTTCTGTCCAGTCAGTCATGTCTCTTTCGGCACCTAATCGCCCAAGCGTGTATCAAGTATGGCACTTAACTGACTGAATATAAAAATGCTACAATAATCAAAAGAGAAAATTATATATATATATATATATATATATTAAATTACTTTAATCCAAAACGGAAAAGTAGGAAGGTAAATCCCAAGAACCTGATCCTAATTAATATTTAAAATTTTAATATGAAAAAAATGATACAGGAGGAGAGCTAAATTTAATTAACATTACAGAGCTAATAAAAATTTTTTGTGACGTAAATTTCTCAAATCTTAACCGTTATTTTTTATTTTTTTATTTCTCTTTTTAATCTTATTTTTATTCTCATTTAGAGATTTCCTGTTGAAATGTTCATTCAACATTTTTGAATTTTGAAAATTTATTTTAATTTATATATATATATATATATATATATATATATTTTATAGAGAAGAAAACACAGCACATAATTAAATGGGCTAATTAAGGTTTAATCTTTTAATTATGTATTGAGTTTCTTTTGTATATTTCATATTGCTGTGCATAATGACCATTGAAATCTTTATTTTTATTTATCATTTTATATTAACTAGATACATTTTTGGGATTATCCTCTCCATTTTTACGGTTTTGTCATTTTTTCATATATATATATATATCGCTCATTCAGTAATGGATTAGAGCACTCTGGCCATTGGCCGTGTATAATGACAATATACACGCTAAAACGTCTGCCTTCTTCTACCGAACGCCCATAGCCCAGAGGTAGAATTGCCGACTGACGCCACTTCGGTCGGGTTTCAATCCTGGGTTAAAAACAATCGGAGTCTAACCGTACTGATGAGCTGTGATAGAGCGAAACATATCTGTCTGCGGTTGACTATTTATGCTCTCACACCCTGATTTAGCACTCTGGAAGAATGGTAGACTTTGCAAAACAGTAGCTATTCTGGCATGTATGCATCGATCATTCAGTAATAGATTAGAGTACTCTGGCTATTAGGCGTGTATAATGAAAATATACAGGCTAAAAAGTCTGCCTTCTTCTATCGAACGCCCATAGCCCAGAGATAGAATCGCCGACTGACGCCACTTCGGTTGGGTTTCAATCCTGGGTTAAAAGCAATCGGAGTCTTACCGTACTGATGAGCTGTGATACAGCGAAACAGATCTGTATGCGGATAACGATATATATATATATATATATATATGAAAAAAATGACAAAACCGTAAAATATATATGTATACCTAACCGTGTAGTCTATCTCTACTTATTTCTGTAAATAGACTTTTGCGTGGTGATCTGTGAAATACTTTCAAATAGAAGTCTAGTTGGTGCTATCGACCAGTTGCTTTTAGTGCTCTGTATCTCTTCAGACGTTTTTTCAAATCCATGCATACATTCATAAAAGGCAGACATACTTGTTGATGTTTTCAAATAATGGGTCGCCACACCAATCTTCAAAGGCGGCGATATATAAAGCGTTATAAAAGAAACATCAATATTTACACTTTGTGAAGTCTTCTGATGTCGACTACAAAATGACCAGGTTTTGAAATCTGAGATGCTCAGACGCCAATAGGATTATATATTTATTATTTTATTATTCATTATTTCATTACATGAGATCTTTCACTGGCGCTGCTTTCTTTTTTCGTTTTTCTTTCTCATTTTATTTTTTCTTATGAAAAGATTTACGATCTTTTCCTTGCATTTTGGCAATTTTTTGCTACACTGAATTTTAGGATTATATGGTAGTAAAAAAATATAATATCCATTGTATACCTCATTAGGTGAGTTAAAGAGATTTTATGTAACATTTTTAGACATTACGGTATCGCAAAATAGTCAGTCATGTATGGTAATCGTAATATTAAACGTTTTTTAGTGGAGGCATTCGATATTCGCTGACTGAGTAGCTCGTGTAACAGTCGCTTTTTCACCTGAAGCAATACAATAAACAAACTAAGATGTAAGGGGTTGCTGAGTGTGAGATACTGTGGGCAAAATGTTATTAAAAAGAGTGAACAATAAAAGAGCATAAATTGAACAGACAAAAGACAAGATGCCTGATAAGTGCTCAAAAAAAAAAGAAAAAAGAAAAACGAGAGAAGGAAGCGTTAGTATAAAACTGACGGTTGAAATTTATAAAATATTTCTAGTATTTGTCTATAATTCTGATATGCGCTAGTATTTACAGTATTTACAATCTTCGGACCAATGTCTTCATATTTGTTGCCATTTTTACGACATTTTGGCCGTTGTACGCTCCGGCCTTCTTCAAGTGCTAAGAACTGAGAATCGAACCCTTTATTTCAATCACTATATATATCTTCATTTCTTGCGTAGTAGTGCCTCTTTTGGTAGTCATGTGTTATTTCCATCTAACCCTGTAAATTACTTATTCATCACTGCTGTGGCCTGGTATTGAACTCACAACTCTTTATAATCAAGTCACAAGAACCAACCAACGTCTATATCCACTGGACCAGGCTACAGCAGTGGTTAACAATTAACGTACATGGTTAGAGGGAGATAACTCATGACTAACAAAAGAGGCTCTACTACGCAAGGAATGAAGATGATATACCCCAGTGATTGTAATAAAGGGTTCGGTTCGAAATTCCTAGCAATCGAAGAAGGCCGAAGCGTATAACGGCTGAAAGGTCGTACAAATTACAACAAAGATGAGGTCATTTGTACAAATAATGTAAATCCTGTAAAATATTTTTGTTACAACAATTTTCAGGAAATTAGTTTTCTCGAATCCATTAAATATTATACCACTTTTCAGTATTGATGGGGACATAAGTTCTAATATCTTGTTTGAAGTAATGGAGAACGTCTACATCTTGATTAAGTCATCATTTTCTCTTCCAGTTAGATGTGTATGGAATGTTATGGCTATTATTGCTGGGTTGGTTCTTTCGCCTAAACATCCAAAACTTGTTGAATAGCTTTTGCCGCTGAAATAAATAGGCAAAGAGAAAAGGAAAGATGCAGAGACACTAGAGGGACAGTATTGAATACTGATTTTATTTATTTATTTATTTATTTTTTGGTTCCAACGACCTCTTGTTGGGGAAATTTCTTTGCACGTTTGGCACGTCTTTACCATCCAAAGTCCAACAGGGAAAAAGATCGAGTTTATTTTTAGCACCAGGAGGCCTCTCTTCTGCGCATGCGTCAATTGTTTTTCCTGTCAGAGGACTCCTGGGAGATTTTTATGTTTATTTTATTTCTTACTCCTATTTTATTTTGTATTTTTATTTTATTTCGTAGTTTGTATTTTATTTTGTATTTTTATTTTATTTACTGTTTTTTTTTAAAATTTTATTTCGTATTTTTATTCATTCCCTACATGGGCTCTGTTCTTATTAACTGACTTATTTTGTTAAACGACATGTAAACCTCAGTGAGTTGTTTAATATAGACAATTTTTAGAATAGGTTTGTATGACTAGAATATGCATTCTTTGTAAGAAATCAGTGTCGATCAGGTTTCATTGACGTATTTATGTCAAGAGAGCTTTTGTCGAGATTCACGTGTATTTTCTGGTATATTTTTTCAAAAATATATTTTTCTGAGAATATTTTTCTTTTCGTAAAACGTATTGCTTGTAATATTTTCTTTTTCATCAAAATGTATTATTGGATTTTTTCCAATACATTTTAAAAAATGTATTACGAGTAATGTTTTTTCCTTCAAAAATATATTGCTGGTAATTATCAAACAAAAATATATTGCAGATGGAATTACTTACTGTATTGCCGGTATTATTTTTTTCAAAATTGTATTCCTTGTAACTTTTTCGTAAATGTACAGCTGGCAATATATTTATTTTTCAAAAATGTATTCCTGGTTATATTTTAAGAAATGCATTGCTGGTATTTTTTTTAAATCGATTACTCGTTATATATTTTTTTTGTAGTTCTATTTTTTTCAAAAATGTATGGATTGAAACATTTTAAGAAATGTATTGCTGGTAATTTTTTTAAAATCAATAACTGGTTATATAATTTGTTTGTATTTTTTTAAATGTATAGATGGTAGTTTTTTTACTTTTTTCAAAAATGTATTGTCCGTATTTTTAATATAAAATTTATTTTTAATACTTCCATTGTGTTGACCCTACAAAATTGATTAATTGTTCCCTGATAACCGGGACCCTAACAGGTGCTATCACCCCGGTTCAGTATGGACTTAAGAACGATAATAATCTAGAGGTATTTCAACGCACGGGAACACCTGCCGATTGTAGGCTTTGCTACCGGGTGTAGTTTATCGTCATAGACATGAAATGCCATATATTTGATGTTGCTGCTGCTGTTAAAAGCAATCGACTGATGGCGCATTCCGTTATTTGATAAAGTCCTTTGCTTTTTTTCAATAGAAAGAATTCGTGGCTTATATATGAATATGGGTATGACTGGTAAAATGAGCATTACTTTGAAACACTTGTTTTCAGAGGAAACATGGATATGCGGACGGGGTCATGGAGAACGACCAGGAATTATGTTATCAGCAGATCCTTATTATTTTCAAAATAATTACAATCTAGAATTATTTTCTGGCTTTAAATAAACTGTAAATAAAACAAATCGATCAATCTCCATCGTAGATTCTGGATTGGATCTATCCATGGTATTTATTTAGACTTTAAATTTTGATAAGTTCAGTCAGTTAAGTGCCATATGTGAAACACGCTTGGGCGATCATGTCTCTCTCGAGACATGACTGACTGGGCAGAAGATTATCCCGCAGTAGGTTGCCATTGCTTTCTGCGGTAGACTGGTTGCCGACCAAGGCTATAGAACCCAACCTGTCCTGTTATTTAACCCATAACTGGAAGGAATAGACGGATTAATACCTTTCCCAAGGGTATTTGCGCGTAAGTGAATGCAATGAATTCGGCTGGTATCCAATGCACCACAACGCACATCCTCGTTACGACAGCTTATATTAAAAAAAACCTTCAGAATAGACGACGGGTTCTTGTATTCGACTTTGAAATCTCAGCAAATATTTAATGATGACATCAAGTGTTATCAAATTTCTTTATCGTTTACATTTTTGTAAATGATCCTTCCATTTTTCTACAGTATTTTTTTTCAATATATATTATGTCAGATGTAAGTCTAGAGGCCATTTTTAATTTTTTGCAATAAAATTGTTATTAACAAAACAATGCTGGTAAAATTGTCTGAGAATATTTATATGATAAATAAAGCGTGTGAAATTCGGCACTTGAACTTATTTATTCGAAATATCTACAAAACCTGTTTGATAACATGAGATATTATTCTGCAACACATTTTAAATGGAAAAAATATAAATAATAATAGAGTTACTGTTTAAACTCGCTCGGGTACTGAGTTCGAATTCCGGCTGGATTATTTGCATTCATTTGCGCACAAATATCCTCCAGTTATGGATCTCTGCCCTCCAGTTATGGGTTAAAAATAGGTCAGATTGGGTTCTATAGCCTTGGCTGCCAAACAGTCTACCGCAGAAAACAATGGCAGCATACTGATGGATAATCTTCTGCCTAGTCAGTCATGTCACTTTCGAGACATGTTTGCCCAAAGTGTGTATCACGTATGGCACTTAACTTACTAACTGAAGCGGACGTGCTCATGGCGTACTGGCTATCAGCATGGAGTCGTGGGATTTGCGTGCCGATTTCAAATTTCCAATGAAGTTGTTGCATTCGATTTTGCATAAGCAAAAAAAGGTTTGAGTGTATTACTTCACCTGCTACGGGTTAATAATGGTGCAGACTGGCTTTAGTTAGTAGCCAATTGGATCTAAGCCTTCAAATAAAGAGTAAGCCTTTATCATTCTCAAATATCATCATAAAATGCTCTTCTTACCGTTCATACAACAATCTTTTTACTAATTTTATATGTGAAGTTATTCTTGGTCTTTGTATCACATCAACATTAGTAAATACGGATATATATCAACTTGATCATATCTGTTCATGTATCTATCTATCTCAATATCTACATAATATCAACTTGATCACACATTATCTATCTATCTATCTATCTATGTTCAGTATCTATCGATCTATCTATCTTTCGTGAGGTTCTCTCTCTCTCTCTCTATCTATCTATGTTCAGTATCTATCGATCTATCTATCTTTCGTGAGGTTCTCTCTCTCTCTCTATCTATCTATCTATCTATCTATCTATCTATCTATCGTCAGGTTTTCATTTCTTCCTCTATATCTATGTATTATATATCGTTGGGTTTTCTTTTCTCTCTCTCTCTCTCTCTCTCTCTCTCTCTCTCTCTCTCTCTTTATGTATTTTAGGTCGTGCAATATCTATCTATCTATCTATCTATCTATCTATCTTCCGTTTGTTTTTATCTCTCTCTCTCACTCTCTCTTTCTATTTATCTAACTACCAATCTAATTCTGTTCCAAATCTATCTATCTATCTATCTATCTATCTATCTATCTATCTACTTTGTCATATATCTATCTGTAACTTAGTCTTTTTCTTTATGTCTAACTTCTAAATTTCCAGTGCTGCTTTAGAAAAACAGAAACACTGACCTTTGACTCAGTTAAATTAATCGACCCCTCACGCGTTCATATGAGATTTTCCTCAACTACCATCTGTAAAAGGCAAAAGCAAATTAGTTTATTATCATTAACTGTAGCCTTCTACTTCCACGACATCAACGACTACCTCCGATGTCGGGAGATTCTTTTTCTATGTGCCATATCCCTTCAGGGCGTAGGCAATCATAGCGTTCCACGTCTCCTTCCCCTGGTAGCTCTTAGAACGTTTTCTCCTGATACCCCACACTGTCATCCACCTCCTCAGACCCTTCATATATGTTATCCGCTGCTTTCCCCTGTTATCTGCTGCTTTTCTCTCTATCTGACCAGATTCTTTAAGCCTTCCTTTCTCATCACATGTCCCCGGAACTTCAGCTGTTTTTCCTGAGGTTCAGTATTAATTCTTTTCGTTTCCTTCCTTCCTTAAACCTCGCCATTGCTCACATGTTCGATCCATGATATTCGCTGCATCCTTCTGTAGAACCACATTTCAGTTGCTTCAAATTGTTCTTTAATCTTTGGTTTTATTGTCCAGCATTGACTGCTATATTGAAGAACAGACATTACATAGCAATCTATTACTCACTTTTTTTTCTAGCAAAACGCTTTTGGAATGCGTTATTGGCCATGCAAATTTGCCTTCGGATCTCAGTGTCGAACTTTCCTTCTTCTGTTATAACACTTCCCTAGTACTTAAGTTTTTGTATTTGCTTGCTTTTAGTTTCCCCAAACTGTAATTGCCATTTTGGGTTCCTCTGTTTGCTGATGGCCATACAATTGTTTTTACAGTTTATTGGTAGTCCCTTTTTTTTTGTTTTGACTTTCTTCATCTACCTTTTTAAGAGGTTTTGTAGTTTTTTTTCCGTGTCAGCTATCAGCACTGTATCATCTGCGTATCTTATGTTGTTCAGATCATGACCACCAATGACGAATTCTGGAATAACTTCTAGTGTCTCCAGAATAGTCTTGCTGTACATGTTGAATAGATCCTGTGAAGAGACACGTTTATCTTAGGCCGCTTTCTATCTCCGTACATCTACTGAATTCGTTTCCTGTTTGTATGCAGGCGGTTTGCCTACAGTAGACGAAAAAAATAAATAGAACCTATATTAAGGTAGAAAGAAAGTCGAGATTCCAAGTCAGGTAATTTTTCTTTTTTAAAATCATATCAACTCGAGCAAGGCGGTAACGCTAATGAAGCGCAGGGGGCTACGTAAGAGTGAAAAGATTGGAAAAGAGAGCGCTAGAAACCACATCCTAAGCAGGGAACAGGGGATGAGCCTCTTCACCTGTTCAATAGACGTGGGTGGAGTGTGAACCGGGCGAAAATTTAGTCTATCTACTCCATTTGAGGAAAATAAATAAATAAATAAAAGAGTGAAAAGAATGGAGAAGAGAAAGCCGGAAACCACATCCTAAGCAGGGAACAACGGATGAGCCTCTTCACCTAACATTGTTATTTCTCAACTTTGAATTTTAGCAAGGTTCTTCAGATTTTTTTAATCATTTCACCCTAAGCAAGGCGGTACCACCACTGATGTGCAAGGGGCTACATAAGAGAGTTAAAGTTTTAGACAGGGGGAGAGTGATGACAAAAGGAACCAGCTACCGGTGGTAAAAGAGAAAGAGCAAGAGAAGGATGTGAACACAGAAATGAAGTCAGTTACGAAGATAGAGAGAAAGAAAAAGAATAAGATACACGGGGTGATGTTGATAAGGGCTGGAGTTGAGTGGATAAGAGATAGGAATTGACTTTGCATTAAAATTCTTTGAGGTTGTAGCTGTCAGGAAAGCAAGTATATGGAAGAGAGTTCCACAGGGGCAGGAAGCGCGAAAAAAGAAGCTGATAAAATAGAACTGTCGCCTGCATTTGGTAAATCAAAATATAAAAGAGTGGGACCTTGTTGCCAGTCTATTTGCCCGAGTAAATTCTTTTGGAGGGGGCACCAGTGACCTGAGTTCGTCAGAGCAGAAGGCATGAAAATATTCATAGAAGAGACAGAGAGAAGTCACATCCCGCCAATGAGAAAGTGGCTGGAGTGGACCAATCACATTACAGATTCTCCTTTGGAGCCTGTCAAGAACACTGAGATGAACAGCAGAGACGCCTGACCAGATATGACAACAGTATTTCATGCATGGTCGAATGGGTGATTGGGGCACAAAACCAAATGTGGCAGAGAGAGAGAGAGAGAGAGAGAGAGAGAAAGAGAAGGGAGAGAGAAAGAGAGTGACACAGATAGACGGATAGAGAAACAGTGGAACAGACACACAAATGTTAAATGAAAAATATGTACATTCAGAGAGAGAGAGAGAGAGAGAGAGAGAGAGAGAAGAGAGAGTGAGAGAGATGTCTGAGTCTTACATTTTTTTAATTGTAAGCACACGTAGAATTTCCATTTCGGTCACACTAATTAATGCCTATATCTACGACTCTTAGATTTATAACATTTCCAATTTTAAATATTGCCCATTTGTTAATAACTTGATATTTGAATTATTTTATTTTCTAATTATTTTACTGTTTTTCACTATGTCGGCTCGCACGTAATGAAATTGCAAAACATGACAAATATCTGATCGGAACATTGAATCAAAATATGTTCAGAGATAATAATACACAAATAAAAACACTCATCAAAGGAACGAAGAAAAGTTAATCAAACCGCACGGAAAGAAATAAAAAAGCGAACCAAATAACAGTCGAAGAAATAAAAACATTCTCTAAAAAGTCTTCCTAGAAGTCGTAGGGTTCAAACCAGGATCTGGTATAGGAATGACAGAAGTGATACACACTTGGGCTTTCATGTCTCTTTCGAGACATGACTGACTTAAAAGAATTTACCCGCGGCAGGTTGTCATTACTTTCTGCGGTAGATCGTTTACCAACCAATGCTGCGGAATACAATCTGTCTTAATATTTAATCCATAGTTGGAGGATAAAGCGGCAGATTGATATCTTTCTCAAGAGTATTTGCGTGTAAATGAATGCCAAGAATTCAACTGGAATTTGAACTCGGCTCTCCGATTTCTCGTTCTCGTTCTACTGCCCTACAATAGCCATGATAAAAAACATTAGGATCTGGAAGTACTAAATACCAAATGCATCAAAACTCTTGGTCTATAAATCAATTAAAACAAATTTAGTATAGGGGATAATGAAATTAAATATAGAATACGCTGCACTTGAGGTAATTTCCCCACAACACCACAAAACCAAAACATTAACCTCTAACTCAAGTCTTCTTAAATCTTCATCATAATATTTGTATAACCATATCAAATCGGGAAAATATAAATTATCACTTGCGTACAACAGCTATCTCAGATCAATAATTAAATACGACTTTCAGTGAATGCAACTTAACAGAAAGTCTGGTCATCATCATCTTCTTCTCTGCTTCTTCTATATGACTTGTTCCTTCAGGACGTAGGCGATCATGGCTTTCCACGTCTCCCTATGTGGCTCTCAGCACGCTTTCTCCTGTTACACCATCTACACTTACATGCCAGTCAAGTATGTTACACGCTGTTTTCCCTGTCTCTCCTTCCCTCTATCTGGCCTGTTAGTATCAGTTTTTCCAAAACCTTCTTCCTCATTGCATGTTCCAGGAACTTTAGCTGCCTCTTTCTGATGCTTAGTATTAATTTCCTTTTCGTTTCCTTTTTCCAAAACCTCATCATTTCTCACATGTTCGATCCATGATATCTGCAGCATCCTTCTGTAGAATCACATTTCAGTTGTGTCAGCTTTTTCATTCATCTTCGATGATATTGTCTTGCATTCACTGCCATATTGAAGAACTCATATCACATAGCAACTCAGTACTCTCTTCTTTGTTTCCAGTGAAATTTTCATCTCTCTACTCAGCTTCTGGAATGCGTCCTTCACCATACTTCAGATTTCTTTGTCGCACCTTCCGTCTTCTGTTAGAACACTTTTCATGTATTTAAATTTTTCTACCTACTTGATTTTAGCAACCCGCACTTAGCAAGAGAAAATGCCCAATATGAGAGTTTAAAAATTGCGTATGTCAATATCAAGCAGGTGCAGATATTCAACTGTCTTGAATGTGTTTGAATAGTGGGTGCAAAAGGCGACACTGAAATTCAAACTACGCATTGGACTAGCTTAAGAATCATTTCAAAAGATAAGCAGGCTGATCGGAAGCGAAAAACATTTAATTAGAAACAAAGAAAAAAGCTCTGGATTGTGATGTGATACCAATGCTGTTATATTGTAGTGAATGCTGGATAATCTCCCCACGCATCGTGATTTTCCAGTTGTAGTTCAGATGTGTCACAAGCTCGAAATTATGGAACACCCATTTAGGATCGAATTCAATGTTTAGTCATAGATGGTCTAGAGACAAGCTTTTTAACCATTACATCACGACGAAGAACTCAATCTACATACAAATAGGGAAAAACTAGAAATGGAAACAATGTGCTTCTACATCTGTCAACTAAGTGGATAACCACACGTGATAACCGCTTAGGCGACCATGTCTTGGAAAAGACAAGAATAACTGGTAGAAAATTCTTTTTCAGTCGTTCACCATTACTTTTTGTGGTATAGTGGTTACTATCCAAGGCTACAGAACCCAATTTGTTACGTTAGCTGGAGGGAGAAAAGACAGATTAACTCTTTTCTCAAGGGTATTTGCACGTAAGTGAACGCAACGAATTCAACAGGAATTCGAACTCGGCTTTTTGATTTCTCGTTTCGAGCCGATATCCACAACGCAACGTAAGAACTTTTTAAAATCCATGAAAGAATGGAGGAAGCAACAAAGAAATCTAATAAAACCAGAACCCCCCCCCCCCCAAAAAAAAAAAAACACTTCTACACAGCACCAGGAAAAGTCATTTGAAATTCCTTGAAGAATATATCACGTGGGATTTGAGGCTTAGAATGTTTTTTCTATGTGCCTTGCTCCTTTCAATACGTAGGTGATGATGGCCCTCCACACCTTATTTTTTGTAGCACGTAGCACGTTTTCACTTGTTATTTCTCCAAAGCTTTTCTCTACCATCCACTTGCATACCACCCATCAAGAATGTTAGGCGTTGCTTTATTCTAACATTCTTTCATTTTATATCTCTTGTGAGTATCAGATTCTCCAACACTTCTTTCCTCATTATGTATCCAAGAAACATCAGTTCTCTTATCATTAAATATAAGTTTCCTTTTCTTTCGTTTTCATCATCTCCAAAACCATGTTGTTGCTTACATATTCAGTTAATGGTATCCTCAGAATCTTTCTGTAGAACCACATTTCGATTGCTTCAAATCTTTCCTTCATCTTTGATAAAATTGTCTAGCATTCGCTGCCATGTAGCAATACATATGTCACGTATCAGTTTCGTAGTATTTTCTTTGTTTCCAACGAAATTTCTCTGTTTCTTAATACTCTGCTTGGTTTGAGAATGCGTATTTCGCCATCAGTTAACCATTACGGGGTATATTCAAAGCAAGAAAAAAAGAATAAGGCGATGAACCACGCATCTTGAATGTCTGTGTGAATGGCTGGCAGAACGGTAGGCGAGACCCTCACCAAAGAGAAATAAACAAAAATTAAGAGATAACATAATGCAGCACAAACTAAAAATTGAAGGATGGCATCTTATGAATTATCAGTCCTTTTAATCTGGCAGAAAACGATGGACAATTTCTTCAAAAATGAAGATGAGACATAATGCAACAGAAAAATTAAATATTGATGAAAAGGTATGTGATAATTTTTATATATGGTAATGAATGCTTGACAGTTTCTACAGATTAAGAGTAGACTTGAAAAAACTAAAACTAAATCGATGAAATCCTATGAAATATCTGTTCTATTAATTACGCAGTGAATACTGAACATTTTTAGATGAAGAGGAGAATTGAAGAACGTCTTGGCGTACGGAGGAAGAAGAGCCTAAAATACGAACAAGGTCTTGAAGACGTCAGAATCAAGCAGAACAAAATAAATGTAACTGCCTGAAAAGTTGCTTTTTAACAAAAGTTGAAATCTGTGACACAAAAATCCAGAAGCTTAAACGCTATAAAATTTCTGCGGAGAAAAAGAGGAGTTGAATCATTAAAAACAAAAAAAAAAGTGCAGAAATCTTTATGTGATGAAGGTAATTTTTGGAAAATCACATATAAAAAGAATAAAGAGTGAAGAAATACACGCTTAGGCGATCATGCCTCGAAAGAGACATGACTGACTGGGCAGAAGATTATCCCGCAGTAGGCTGCCATTGATTTCTGCGGTAGATTGGCTGCCATCCAAGGCTATAGAACCCAATCTGTTCTATTATTTAATCCATAACGGGAGAGAAGACACGGATTAATACATTTCCTAACAGTATTTGCTCATAAGTGAATGCAAGGAAATTCAGCTGAAATTCGAACTCGGCTCCCCGATTTTTCATTCCAAGCTGATATCCACTGTAACACACCGCACATCCTGCACCACAACGCATATAAACTTCTTAAATAGCAGTGGATACTGGAAAATCTGTTCACTGATGAAGACATGAAACAGCAATAACAAACAGAAATAGGGACGAATCGTATATACCTTACTATATAGCAGTGATCGCCGGGCAACATTCTTCACAGATGAAGATATAACACAACAGAAACAAACAACAGTTATGAATTCGATGTAATCTTTTTACATGACAGTTAATGCTGTAGAATCGTTTTTAACGATAAAGAAAGAACTTGAAAAGCTAAACAAAGAACAGAGTGATGAAGTCCTATTTAATCTAGTGTAAAAATGTCCATTGGACAGACGGAAAACAAGTGAATCAGGGGAAAAAAAGCGAATAACCTATTCATTGTGTAAATAGATGATAGCAATTAGCCTGCGGTGGACATTAAGGCTTCGAAGAATACGAAGTTGTTGGAGAATGATGATTACAGACAGCCTGAAGATGCAATACACGTAAGGGAACAATTTAGATTTCGTGTTTACTTACCGGAACATTTTGATACTGCTTATATAGAGTAGTAAGGCAGTGCTGGCTAAAGTACTCGTATAACTGTCTGAATCTTGGGTGGCAGATATAAAGTTGCGGTGAGGCCGGGGTTTCATTTCATTGAGACATCGATGGTACATAGAACTTAGGAACGTCAATAATTCTAATGCCATTAACTTGCATCCATTTGGCATCGTGATGTAGGTTTATCTGTGAGCTTTGCTTTATCAGTGCAGCGAAAGAAGAGGAAATAGAGCGACAAAGGAAGATGAACATGAAGAGGCAATGAGAGACAAAAGGAGATGAACATGAAGAGGCAATGAGAGACAAAAGGAGATGAACATGAAGAGGCAATGAGAGACAAAAGGAGATGAACATGGAGAGGCAATGAGAGACAAAAGGAGATGAACATGAAGAGGCAATGAGAGACAAAAGGAGATGAACATGAAGAGGCAATGAGAGACAAAAGGAGATGAACATGGAGAGGCAATGAGAGACAAAAGGAGATGAACATGAAGAGGCAATGAGAGACAAAAGGAGATGAATATGGAGAGGCAATGAGAGACAAAAGGAGATTAAGGAATTAACAGAAGGAAATCAGAAGGAGCTATAAAAGTAAAAAATGAATTAGTAAAGAAATAAGAACATTTAGGAAGAAAACTTTTTAAAGATATTAAATAAAACAAGTATAATAACAGCAATAAAAAGAAGAAGAAGGGGGATGAGGTAGAGGAAGTGACCATTTTTTTAGTAAAGGTGGAGAAAAGCTATGATGTAGTAGGAAAACATTAAGAAGAAGAAGAGGAGGAGGAGGAGGAGGAGGAGGAACCGGTTACGGACGATAATGTAAACGTCTTTTAGTATGGATAGATAAGAAAGAATATGCTGTAGAAACAAAGATATTAAAAAGAAGAAGAAAATGTGAAGGAGAAATAGGGTGTAGCGAAGAGGAAGAAGAATCTATTTTATTAAAAATCGAGAAAAAAATCTTATATAGAACAAGGACATCAAGAAGAAGAAAAAGAAACTGAAGAATTAGAAGATAAATAACGTAAAGAAGAAGCAGAAGAAGAAGAAGAAGAAGAAGAAGAAGAAAAGGATGAAGAAGAATGGGAACGTCTTTTATAAAGATGCAGAAAGATTATGATATAGATAAAAAAAAAACAGCAAGAAGAACGAAGAGAAAAAAAGTGAAAAAGAAGAAGATGGGACATCATTTAATAAGATGTAGAAAAAGTATGATATAGAACAAAAAGAAGAAGAAGTAAAAGAAAAAAAGAAAAAAAATAGTTGACAGAGGAGTAGAATGAGGCAAATGAGAGGGTTAATGTCTGTAACAAAAGATGGAAAAATTATTGATATGAAGTCCTGATCAATAATAGTAATATTAATAATAAGTAGAAGAAAAAGAATAATAATAAAATTAATAATAAGAAGAAGAACAATAAGAAGAAGAAGAAGAAGAAGAAGAAGAAGAAGAAGAAGAAGAAGAAGAAGAAGAAGAAGAAGAAGAAACCCGATTGGGTGGCGTAGTCTTTAAGTAAATATGGAGGAGAATGAATAGGAAATGGAAACAAGACATTAAGAAGACGCAAACGTCAAAAGATAAAAGGCAAAATAGAGAACGAGAAGGAAAAAGCAAATTTTATAAAATTAAAATATATTTTTATTTAGAACCAGAAGAACCATACAAAAATATAAATAGAAAAAGGGATATAAGGAGCGTGGTATAAATAGAGGAGCAGTAAAAAGAGTTGGGAATGAAGAAAAATTAGCAGCAGAATGAAAAGATGAAGAATTCTCAGCAAATAGTAGAAAAGAAGGATCGTTACTTAACAACAGTAACAGAAGAAGAAGAAGAAGAAGAAGAAGAAGAAGAACCATAGAAAAAAAGCTAGTGAGGGAGAAAATGAAGAAGAAAAAGTTACAGCAGATTTAGAATGTCGGACAAATAAAGAGATCAGCAGTAGCATTGGAAGAAGATCAGGAAAAAGAAAAAGGAGGAGAAGAAAGATTTCAATAAAATCTCCAGAAAAGCAACATTAATATTACGAATTAACGTCGAGAGAAGAAGGAATAGAAGGAGGCGAGAAAACATTTCAACGGACTATCCAAATAGGCCACATTTATATGATATATGTACACCGTGAGAAGAAAAAATAAGAGGAGGAGAAGACATATTTCAATAGAAAGGGCAGATAAGCCACATTAATGATTCATTTTCGTCGAAAGAAGAAAAAATAGGAGGAGGAGGAAAATACATATTTCAATAGAAAGAGCAGATAAGCTACATTAATGATTCATTCATGTCGAAAGAAGAAAAAGTAAAACGAGAAGAAACACTTCAATGGACTTTCTAAATAGGCCAGATTTATATGATATATTTACATCGTGAAAAGAAAAACATAGGAGGAGGAGAAAACCTATTTCAATGGAAAGTGCAGATAAGCCACACTAATGATTCATCTTCGTCGAAAGAAGAAAAAGTAAAACGAGGAGAATAATCATTTCAATGGACTGTCTAAATAGGCCACATTTATGACATATTTACATCGTGACAAGATAAATAGAAGGAGAAGACATTTCAATAGAAAGTTCAGTTAAGCCACATTAATATGATTCATTTTCGTCGAAAGAAGAAAAATATGAGGAGGAGAAGAATCATTTCAATGGACCGTCTAAATAGGCCACATTTATATGACATATTTACACCGTGAGAAGAAATAATAGAAGGAGCAAAAGACATATTTCAATGGAAAGAGCAGATAAGCCACATTAATGATTCATTTATGTCAAAAGAAGAAAAACTAAAACGAGGAGAAGAATCATTTCAATGGAATGTCCGAATAAGCCACAGTAATATAATTTATTTACGTCACGAGGAGAAGTATTAGATAATATAGAGGATATACTTCAATGGAACGTCCCGATAAGCCATTAAAATTGATGTTCTCATTCATCTATTTATTTTCCTTTTGACGTAAATAAATCATATAAATGTGGGGAATTTGGACATAACATTCAAATATTTTTCTCCTCATTCTATTCCATCTTCTCTCGACGTAAATAATTTGACTTCTCTTGTCGTCCCATTGAAATGATTTATTTACACAGTCGATTTATTCTCTTCTTGACGTAAATGGATCATATTAATATAGCTTATTTGGACATTCCATTGAAATATTTTATTCTTCTTTTTATCTTCTTCTCTTGAAATAAATAAATAAGTAATAATAATGTGGATTATCTGGACATCCCATTGAAATGCTTTTTCTCCTCCTTCTATTTCTTCTCTCGACGTAAATAAATCATATAAATGTGGCCCTAGACGGACATTCTATTGAGATGTTTATTCTCATCCTTCTATTTCTTCTTCTATCGACGTAAATAAATCATATAAATGTGGCCCTAGACGGACATTCTATTGAGATGTTTATTCTCATCCTTCTATTTCTTCTCTCGGCGTAAATAAATCATATAAATGTGGCCCTAGACGGACATTCTATTGAGATGTTTATTCTCATCCTTCTATTTCTTCTCTCGGCGTAAATAAATCATATAAATGTGGCCCTAGACGGACATTCTATTGAGATGTTTATTCTCCTCCTTCTATTTCTTCTCTCGACGTAAATAAATCATATATATGTGGCCCTAGACCGACATTCTATTGAGGTGTTTATTCTCATCCTTCTATTTCTTCTCTCGACATAAACAAATCATATAAATGTGGCCCTAGACCGACATTCTATTGAGATGTTTATTCTCATCCTTCTATTTCTTCTCTCGACATAAACAAATCATATAAATGTGGCCCTAGACGGACATTCTATTGAGATGTTTATTCTCATCCTTCTATTTCTTCTCTCGACATAAACAAATCATATAAATGTAGCCCTAGACCG
Organism: Ascarosepion bandense; assembly: GCA_037127315.1. NCBI lineage: Eukaryota > Metazoa > Mollusca > Cephalopoda > Sepiida > Sepiidae > Ascarosepion > Ascarosepion bandense. The sequence goes on along the minus strand of JBBBDQ010028907.1, from coordinate 268,304 downwards.
ACATTCTATTGAGATGTTTATTCTCATCCTTCTATTTCTTCTCTCGACATAAACAAATCATATAAATGTGGCCCTAGACCGACATTCTATTGAGATGTTTATTCTCATCCTTCTATTTCTTCTCTCGACATAAACAAATCATATAAATGTGGCCCTAGACGGACATTCTATTGAGATGTTTATTCTCATCCTTCTATTTCTTCTCTCGACATAAACAAATCATATAAATGTGGCCCTAGACCGACATTCTATTGAGATGTTTATTATCATCCTTCTATTTCTTCTCTCGACATAAACAAATCATATAAATGTAGCCCTAGACCGACATTCTATTGAGATGTTTATTCTCATCCTTCTATTTCTTCTCTCGACATAAACAAATCATATAAATGTGGCCCTAGACCGACATTCTATTGAGATGTTTATTCTCATCCTTCTACTCCATCTCTCGACATAAACAAATCATATAAATGTGGCCCTAGACCGACATTCTATTGAGATGTTTATTCTCATCCTTCTATTTCTTCTCTCGACATAAACAAATCATATAAATGTGGCCCTAGACGGACATTCTATTGAGATGTTTATTCTCATCCTTCTATTTCTTCTCTCGACATAAACAAATCATATAAATGTAGCCCTAGACCGACATTCTATTGAGATGTTTATTATCATCCTTCTATTTCTTCTCTCGACATAAACAAATCATATAAATGTGGCCCTAGACCGACATTCTATTGAGATGTTTATTCTCATCCTTCTATTTCTTCTCTCGACATAAACAAATCATATAAATGTGGCCCTAGACCGACATTCTATTGAGATGTTTATTCTCATCCTTCTATTTCTTCTCTCGACATAAACAAATCATATAAATGTGGCCCTAGACCGACATTCTATTGAGATGTTTATTCTCATCCTTCTATTTCTTCTCTCGACATAAACAAATCATATAAATGTGGCCCTAGACCGACATTCTATTGAGATGTTTATTCTCATCCTTCTACTCCATCTCTCGACATAAACAAATCATATAAATGTGGCCCTAGACCGACATTCTATCGAGATGTTTATTCCCATACTTCTACTCCATCTCTCGACGTAAATAAATCATATAAATGTGGCCCTAGACCGACATTCTATTGAGATGTTTATTCTCATCCTTCTATTTCTTCTCTCGACATAAACAAATCATATAAATTTGGCCCTAGACGGACATTCTATCGAGATGTTTATTCCCATACTTCTACTCCATCTGTCGACGTAAATAAATCATATAAATGTGGCCCTAGACGGACATTCTATTGAGATGTTTATTCTCATCCTTCTATTTCTTCTCTCACATAAACAAATCATATAAATGTGGCGCTATATGGACATTCCATTGAGATGTGTATTCTCCCCATTCTATTCCGTTTTCTATCGATGTAAATGAATCATTTTAATATGTTTTTTATCTGTACATTCCATCGAAATGTTTATTCTCCTCGTTGTATACTTTCTTTACTCGACGTAAATAAATCGTATAAAAGTGGATCATCGGGTCATCTGTCTGAAATATTTCTTCCCCTCCTTCTATTAATTCTTTTCCAGACGTAAATAAATCATATAAACGTGAATTATCTGGTCATGCCAGTGAAATATCTATTCTCTTCGTTCTAATCCCTTTTCTCTAGATGTAAATGAATCATATTAATGTGGCTTATCTGGACACACCGTCGAAATAATTCTTTCCCTCTATTTATTAATTCTTCTCTCGGCGTAAATAAATGATATAAATCTGGGTCATTTGGATATTCTATTGAAATGTTCCCTCTACACTTTCTCTTCCTTCTCATTTTGACGTAAATGAATTATATTAATGTGGCTTATCTGCACATTCCTTTGAAATATTTCTTCTTCTTCTAATTTTGTTTTCGACATAAATGAATCATAATAATATGACTTACTTGGACCTTGTATTGAAAAGTGTAAATGTAACATTCAAGGAAATGTTCACATAAGCTACATTAATATGAGTTATTTACGTTGACTGAAGAAGGAAGAGAAGGAAGAGAAGAAATATTTCAATAGAATGTCCAGATAAGCCTTATTCAGGTGATTCATTTACGTCAAGAAAATAAGGAATAAAAAGAGGTGGAAAACATTTCAATGGAATGTCCAAATAAGCCACATTAATATGATTTTGTTTTACTTCATGATAAGAATGAGGAAGGGCTGAAATACTTAAATGACTTGTCCAGACAAGCTGCGTTAGTCTGACTTATTTATGTCAGAACAAGAAGAAGCAAATGAAGGCCGATTTAGAAGAGAAAGAAAATTGTATTGAATTATTCCTGTAAGCAACATTAATATTATTTATTGAAGTTGAGAGAAGAAGAAGAAGAAGAAGAAGAAGAAGAAGAAAATAATACAATGAATAAACTAGATAAGCCATGATAATATGATACATTTACGCTGAGAAAAAAGTCGGAAAAAAGAGGGAAAAAGGAAGAAAAAAGAACAAAAACAAAAAGAAGCAGTAGAAAAAGACGTTGAAGATGAACAGACGAAGAATGAATATTTCAATGAAATTTCACGATAAGCCACATTAATATCATTTAAATTCAAAGATCATAAAGACGGTGATGATGAAGAAGAAAAACAACCAATTCCACATCAATAAGAAGAGGAGCAGGAAGAAGAATAAGAAATATTTGAATGAAATGTCCCTCAAAGTCACATTAATATGATTCATTTAAGTGGAGAGAAGTTAGAAGAAGAAGAAAAAGAAGAAGAAAAATGAGAAGAAGAAAAAGACAAATGAAAAGAAGAAGAATAAAAAGAAACGTTTCAATGAAAATCCAGATAATCCACGAATTATTTCGCCGAGATAACCAAAAAAGATAAAAAAGAAGCAACTAAAATGAAAGAATAATAATAATAATAATAATAATAATAATAATAATAATAATAAGAGCAACAACAACAACAATATCGAAGAAGAAGAACAAGAAAAACAAGATGTAGTGAAAGAAAACGATTTCGAGGAGGAGAATGCAATAGAAAATCACAAAACTACTGAACCTCCCGTAACTGATGGAAAAGAGACATGAAAAGAAAAGGCTAGAACCAAAAAAATACAAATAAAATCTTAGAAAAAATCAAAATTAAAGAAAAAAAAAGCAACTAAAAAGAAAGAATAATAATAATAAGAGCAACAACAACAATGTCGAAGAAGAAGAAGAAGAAAAACAAGATGTAGTGAAAGAAAACGATTTCGAGGAGGAGAATGCAATAGAAAATCACAAAACTACTGAACCTCCCGTAACTGATGGAAAAGTGACATGAAAAGAAAAGGCTAGAACCAAAAAATATAAAGAAAATCTTAGAAAAAATCAGAATTAAAGAAAACGTAAGAAAGAAGATGTAGTAAAAAACAAACGAGGTCCTAATACAAGAAAACTAGCAAAAACAAATAATAAACAACAAAAATGTAAAACTTGGAAGAACACTTGATTGGCTTCCAGCGATTTGCTTGGCAATCATAGTATTCACCTGTAACGGATAAGTGATGTCTGTAGTTACTAATAATACCTGTGGCCGGTGGGCAGCTATTGCCAGAATCAATGGGAATTACGTGATAAGTTTTAGTTTATGAGCAAGGACAAATCCGCGGGCCACACCATCACTTCAAACGGCCGGCCGAACCACTTCTTGGCCCCACTCTTTCCCGGCTCGCCTGAGTCGAGTTCTTCACTTCATGATATTAAGGCGCGTGTGTTGGACTGCACATGCGCGTGAGCTTTTTAAATTGTCGAACTTTACAAACGCTCACGCATTTCTCCACGCATGTTCGTGAAGCTCGCAGCCTGACCAGATTGTTGTCTGTGTTGTAGACCTAAGAGGTTTAAGGCAGCCAAAAACTCGTCGTGATTCACTCATTTATGTAAATATAACATTAAAAGCGACACCTCTATAAAACAGTAAAATAGTTTTTGTACGACAACGTCACTATTAACTCATTCATTAAATTAAAGATGCTGTATAAATAATATTATATAACTATATAAAAATAGAAATTACATACAAGTCGAAAAGCAACACCCCTATAAAAATACACCAAAATAAGTTGCCCTTCAGATTAGTGCGAGAGCGTCGTTATAAACTCATTCATTTAAATATCTGGAACTTCTTCCAACAAAAACTGAAAGTGCGACAATTTTTAAAAATCTTGCTATTTTTCTTTACAGCTGTTATCTCCCCCACTTACTTAATTTCATAAATATTTTAGAAATTAAATTCGGATAACAAAATTCTTTTTAGTGAAACGCAGTACTTCTTATAGGATATAAATCATCTACTTTTTCAAACAGTTATTCTTTTCTCGAAAATCTTTTCTAAATAGTAAAATACAAATCTATGACATTATTTAATTAGATAAGCTTTTAATTGCTTTGATAAATAATATGATATTATACTCTGATGTAAAGTTTATTTTAATGAATAAAGTATTTTTACAGGAATTATTTTCAAGTTCTTTTTAAAATTCTTCAAAACTTTTATCATATTAAGGTTTTAAGTTATTAAGTAATGATTATATTTACTAAACTAAAATTCAAAAATGATTATACTTACTAAACTAACATTCAAAAGCTTAATACAAATCATTACACACTAAGACTTTTAAAATAATTTTTAACTTATTTTTACGTGTATAAAGCTGCCCGTTTGGAAAGTGTGGATGACTATACACGATAAAAGAGCAGCCCAAAATGCCAAATACAGGTGGGTGATACTAAAATTAAGCGTTGCGGCGTAATAGATATCGGCTCGTATTGAAAAATCAGTTGAGCCGAGATTAGATTCCAATCAAATTCATTTTATTCACTTACGCACAAATAGCGTTAGGATTATATTTTCCCTCCAGCTATGGGTTGAATAGTAGTACAGACTGGATTCTACAGCCTTAGTTGGCAACCGGTCTACCGCAGAAAGCAATTATTTTCTACTGTGGGATAATATTCTGCCTAGTTAGTCATGACTCGAAAAGACATGATCAAACATGTAATAATTAACTGACTGAATGTTATTTTGAACTTTTCAAGTAAATATTTGTTTTAAATAGGATTAATTATACTTTAACTCAGATAATATTCTTCAAATAAATTTTCAGAAAATATATTTAATTTTTGGAATATCATTTAATGAAGAAATGTTGTTGAGAAGAATACATTTATCGAGAATACGACTTGAACGCGTCAGAGAAGCATAAATACTGCCGAAGTGTGCTAGAGAAATAGAAAGCAAGTTAGTGAGCGCGAGCCGGAAGCGAACCTGATTTGCTCATCGCCAATTTCACCGAAACTAAATCAAATACAAGCAATATTATATTCCTTGATTGTATTTCAATACAACGAAGTCATGACAAGAAAATTAAGAAGATAGATGAATGAAAACGAGCGTTAATCATCTATTAGCCAAAAAAAAAAAAAATCAATAAATATTTCAGTTTTAAAACGTATTTTGCTTACTGAGAAGTACACATTTGATCCTTCAGCTTTCAATTAAAACTAAAATGAAAATCTCTAAAAAGCTATTTACTTTTTAAAATTTATTTTAAACCTTAAATATCGCTAATTAGTGAAGGTATCTATTTTATTTTCCTTATTCTTTGAAATGTGCTGTTCTTAATTTCGTTTACAAATTCCTGTTTTTTATTCCCTACCTTTCCACAAATCACGCTTTTCGATTTTCTCAATTATTTTACTTTGTCTTCTGACTTTTTTTTTTAGATATATTTTAGTTATTTCTTTTTTGTTTTGTTTCTTCTTCTATGTGTCGTGTTTCTTTCAAACGTAGGCGATCATGGCCTTCCACATCATTGTATACATTGAGGCTCGTAAGACCCCTTCTCTTGTCATCCCTCCAAAACCCTGCTCTACCATCCATTTGATCAAGTATGTCATGCGCTGCTTTCTCTTGTTTCTTTTTCCGTCTTTCTGCCATGTGTATATCAATTTCTCTTAGCCTTCCTTCCTCATTTCTTCAATTCAGAAACTCCAACTGTCTTTTTCTCATATGAAGAGTCAGTTTTACTTTCGTTTCCATCCTCTTCAGACCCCAATTCATTTCACGGTATCCTCAGCATCCATCTGTAGAATCACACATCGGTTGTTCCATGTTTTTCCTTCATCTTTGATGAGATTGTTCAGTATTCGCTGCCTTATTGAAGAATAGACATCACTTAACTATCCAGTACTTTCTTCTTGTTTCCAGCAAGATTTTCCTGTCCCTTTATACTTTACTTAGCTTCTTTTTTTTTTTTGGGCCCTGCCAATACGCCAATACGCTTTTGGATCAAAGTGTCACATTTTTCCGTCCTCTGAACATATTTTAAATTCTGTATCTGCTTGACTTTACCATCTTCGACATGTAGCTGGCGTTTTGGGTTCTTTTTTCTGATTACCAAGTATTCATTTTTTGTCTGTGGCTTATATATAGTCCTTATTTTCCGCTTTCTTTAGCTACCTTGTAGTTTTCTTTCCGTATTTACATTATTCGGACTATTGTCCTCATCTTCATTGCCATTTGTGCGACATTTCGGCTGTTATACGCTCAGCCTTCTTCAGGGGATATGAATTTCGAACCGAATCCTTTATCACAATCACTGGGGTTTATGAACTCCATTCCTTGCATAGTGGTGCCTCTTTTTGGTATTCATGAGATATCTCCCTCTAACCCTGTAAGTTACTTATTCACCACCGCTGTAGCCTGTTACTGAACTCACAATTCTTTCGTTCAAGTCACAGGGACGAACCAACGTTTATATCCACTGAAACATGTCTCCTTAAGGAAGAAGGCCGGAGTGTACAACGGCCGAAACGTCGTACAAATGGCAATGAAGGTGAGGACAATAGTCCGAATAATGTAAAAGCTATAAATACTTCTTCATCTCAGATATATAGAGAAATATTTTATTTCTGTGTCTGCTATCAGCATTGTATATTTTGTGTATACTATATTGTTCAGACTGTGGCCGCTAATGACACATTCCTGTAATGACCTATATATTTTTCTTCTTTCTCTTGTTTTGTATGAAGTCTCATCACATTCTTCCCCTCCTTCAACTCTCATTTTATTTCCTTTTCAACTTCTTACGGTTTTATCTTTGTTTCTTCATCTTTCCCAATTTGCTTCTTCTGATTCTCATTCGCTGTTTTATTCTATATCTCCTTTCTTTCCAGAATTCCAACGTCATGACTACTTTTTTATGATCACGGCCTTCCACGTCTCCCTATCAATAGTGGCTCTTAGCACGCTTTCTCCTGTAACGTCTCGCAGCCGCCGTTCTACCATCTACCTGCTCAGGTGCTTCACATATGTTATCCGCTGCTTTCCTCTGTCACTTCTCTCCTGTACCTGGCCTGTTAGTATCAGGTTCTCGAAGCTTTTCTTCCTCATTGCATGTCCCAGGAACTTGAGTTGTCTCTTCTTGATGCTCATTATTAATTTCCTTTTCGTTTCCATTCTTTCCAACACCTCATAATTGCTCACATGCTCGGTCCACGATATCCGCAGCATCCTTCCGTAGAACCACATTTCAGCTGCTTCAAGTTTTTCCTTTATCTTTGTTGATATTGTCCAACATCCACTGCCATATTAAAGAACTGACATTACATAGCAATCCAGCACTCTCTTTGTTTCTAGTGAAATTTTCCTGTCTCTTAATACTTTACTCAGCTTCTAGAACGCGTCTTTAGCCATGCCAGTTCGCCTTTGGATCTCTGTGTTGCCCTTTCTGTCTTCAGTTAGAACACTTTCCAGATATTTAAGTTTTCGTACCTGCTTGATTTTAATATCCCCCACCTGTATTTGGCACTTGGGACTGCTCTTTTTGCTGATGACTATGCATTCGGTTTTCTTGCAGTTTATAAAAATAACTCTCTTCAGCTATCTTCTGCAGGAGATCCTGCAGTTTCCTTTCCGTGTCTGCAATCAACAATAAAACCCGAAGAGGAAATCTTGAACAAAAATCAGCTTAGGGACCAACATTTACTTAATTATAAACTTCCGTGATTCAGACACTACAGAAGTAAATTAGATATGCATTGGGTAAGCTTTGAAATCGCTTTGAAATCGGTTGAAATTAATATTAAATATACTTTTAGTTTTCTTTTAATATTCGAAAGCATTTCAATTTTAGTCTGAAAGTATTTTGATTTTTTTGTTATTCGAAAAAGAGAACTAAAGCTCAATTTAACACTTTCTTTTTAAAATTTCAAAGGCGACTTATCGATTCAACAAATGAACGAAGATTTTCTCACAAGTACGAAACAACAGATTGGCTCCTGCAGCACCAATTCTAGAAAAGATGAATGACAGTAAAGAGGTAGGTTAAGAATTATTGAATTGGCCATTAGTCATATATAACAGAACTCCCTACAAGTTAGGATTATTTGCTATCATAAGAAGGTTGGAAAAATATACCTTTTTATGTTTAAATAGAAATTTATTAATGAAAACGAATAACATGAATTGGTAGAAGTTAATATTCAATGAGAAAAAGTATTAGGAGTTAAGCTGTATCAAGAGTTTGTCGTATTCCTTGCTAGAGTGAGTTTATGTGTACGTCAGCATAGGCGTATGTATATATGTATGAGCGTTTGAGGGCAGAAGCGTCTTTGAAGTTATCGCTCAGGGTGAATGGTGAAAAGGTAGGAGAGGGGAGAGTTAATAATAAGACAATAATAGCGATCGCTTGACGTTTGTCAAGGGACGTGTTAATTACGCTTGTCTCATTTCTCTCTAGTGACTGTCGAGCTTGCACCGTCTTTTATTTCGTTTATGAGGGTTCCGAACAGATCATTTGGGAATTCACTCCCGGATGTGATTCTGGTCTTTATATTTTGTTTTTAGATGGATTCTAGTCTTCTATTGACAGAAAAAAGTTTACATCGAGGTGTGAATCTTTACGTGTGTGTGCTAAGCAAAGGTTTTTGTAAATTTTGAAAATTCGTTTATTTCTAGCAAAATCAATGAGTCCGTGCCTAGTGTTTGAATTTTTAATTCTAGAACTTGTTTTGTTCACTACAACAGAATGCAGTAAATCAGTCGTGTTGGATATGAGACTGTATATATGCTAACCACTATGGCCGAAATCAGTAGACATGCGCGTCTCAGAATTGAGCATCGTATATGGGAAAGTATGTACTTAGTATAAGTACCATTGACTAGTCCTGAATACAAAATAAAGTCACTCTGAAAGAAAATATATGTAAAAAGATCTATACACAACATGAATTAATTGAACTTCTTTCTTTAACTAGTCTAAATTATAAGAACCTCTCAGCAATAGTTACGATCAGCATTCGTTACCAGTAGTCAGAAGAATGAAATTCTTTGCGTTTTCGACATTTTGCAGAGACAAATCTTTTGACTGGCTTTGGTTAACTCCAGAAGATCTTTGATATACTGACACGGAACTGGTGGTGGACGCACGTGTTTTTATTTTTTTGGTAAAGGAAGTGGGAAAAGAGAAATGAACGCTATAAATATTTTTACATTAAAGAAGGGAGAGATAAAATATTACATTTTAAATTCAATGTAAACCTATTCTTTTAAAATCTTGAGACAAAGAATACAAAATAAAGTCACTCTGAAAGTAAATATATGTAAAAAATGTACACAACATGAATTAATTGAACATCTTTTCTTTAACTAGTCTAAGTTATAAAAACCTGTCAGCAATAGTTAAGATCAGCATTCGCTTACGCACAAATATCATTAGGAAAAGTATCAATCCGTCTCTTCCCTCCAGTTATGGTTTAAATAATAGGACAAATTGGGTTCTATAGCCTTGGCTGGCAACCAGTTTATCGCAGAAAACAATGGCAACCTACTGCGTGATAATCTTCTGCTCAGTCAGTCATATTTCTTTCAAGACATGATCACTCAAAGAGGGTTTTACGTATGGCACTTAACTGACTGATTTTTAGATTATTTAGAGGTGTATAAGTCCGCAGTCGAACCACATTAGTGTTGCTATTTTTGTTTCTGTATTTGCTGATCCTTGGCCTATCTAAACCCACGTTCAACCAGTTTTAACTTAATTCCTTCTCCTAAGCAGATTTTTAGTCTACGTCGCTAGTTAAACCATAGATTGTAGGGGAGAAGAAGGAATTGATTCTTTTGCTAAAGTTATCTGCGTGAAAGTGAATGCAACTAACTGTGCTTGAAATTTTATCTTGGTGCGCCGGTTTCAATTTTCACGCCGATAATCATTAGCCAACGCGCATAAAGAGGATAAAGACAAGGGTACATTACTTAATGGCAGCATTCTACAGCTATGTCAGTGTCATCTTCCAGCAACAACACTTGCGGCGGCATACTTCACTGATTGTACGGATAGTATAAAAACACGAAGTCGAATCCTGTTTTATTGAATATTTCACCAAAATATATTATTTTTTATTATGGACGATTATGACGTGTTGCAATTCACTCTGGAGCAACTCTAATATATTTCTTAACGTTTAAATAATGTATTTTGATGGTTTAAGTAACCGATTCCTGAAAAAATGTCCCAGAGGTTTATAAAATCCATGCCTAGTGTAAGTCCATGGAGAAACGGTAACTTATTCAGAATTTTGGTTCGTTTTAGGGTTCATGTTTTTCATGTATTTTAAACTAGACTATTGTCAATAATTTTATAAAATATGACCTAATGTAATACGCGCTATGAACCAAATTTTTCTATTCTTATTTCTTCCTCATTTGTATGGAAATATTAAACCTTACTACTTCCTTTCAAACTCACGAAAAAGGCATACAGACCTCTCTCTCTCTTTCTCTGTCACACACACACACACACACACACACACACACACACACACACACACACATTACATTTCCCGGTGCGGCATTTCCATATCCTGAAAAGAAAGTTTACATTAATAAGAAATAATGTCACATAGAAAAAAATTACAGTATTTACATTATTCAGACTATTGTCCTCATTTTTGTTGCCATTTGTACGACGTTTCGGCCGGTTGTACGATAGGAATTTCGAACAGAACCATTTATTACAATCACTAGCATCTGAAGAAGGCCGGAGCTTACAACAGCCGAAATCTCGTACAAATGGCAACAAAGATGAGGACAGTGGTCCGAATAATGGAAATACACGAAATACTCCCTCATCTCAGAAATATAGACAGAAAAAATTACTAATTTTTTTTTTGTTCACATTTCCGGTACGTAAATGTTACTTGATATAAATAAAACAAAAAAGGCCTAAAAAGAGATTTATATTTCGTAGACGGTGTTATGGAGCCTTTCCCTACAGTTAAGATTTCCTTACGCAAAACAGTAACGGCACACTAAATATGGTTTTCCGGAAAAAAAAAGGATTGAATGATAGTACTATTCTTTTCGTGCGGATGTCGAAAATCTATGCTGTAATACAATAATTTTACTGTTAGGTTATTGAGTAATTAATATAGACATAGAGTTTAATAATTTCATTACAAGCAAGGAAATGAAACGCAGAAAACCGCTAGTGTTTACTAAGGGTGCGAGAATCTGAAAATGAATATGAACAGATAATTGACATTACATTTAAATCGTTGAAGATCAAAGTTCACTCGGAAAAAGAAGTCGGAAAAGAGCGATGGAAGAACCTTTAATATAGAATTTGCGGTTGCATCGAGACTTTGTAACTGTATAAGGACCAAAATATCCTGCTAATCTCGTATTGCATTTAAATTCCTAAACTTGAGGTAACCAAGAGGAAATTTTATCTGAACAATTACTAAAAATATGTGTATAGAAAAGACGCAAAGAATTCTATGTTAAGCGGCTGAATATGACTGCCAGGCCAGGACCAACAATATTGCGTATTATTCTTTGTATTTTATTAAGAATCTTTTCGATCTGGAAACGTTAAATTTAACAAGCCATTTCTTTAACTCCGCTAATATATATATATATATATATATATATATATATATATATATATATATATACATATAGTCATCTACAGACAGATCTGTTTTGCTGTATCACAGCTCATCAGTACGGTTAGACATACGATTGCTTTTAGCCAGGATTGAAACCCGAATTGACCTCTGTCAGCGATTCTCCGAGCTATGGGCGCTCGGTAGAGGGAGGCGGACTTAGAATTACTCATTACTGAATGAACCATGCGTAGATGCGTGAGTAACTACAGTTTTTTCAAAGTCTACCATAGCTAATTAATTAGACCAGTACACAGTTTTATTAAAAAGTGTTCAAGCCGAATATTTTTTTATTTGGAAACGAGTTATTTCGCGACCTAGGTTTCTCCATTTCGATGTTTTTAGACGATGTACAATAACTATATATATATATATATATATATATATATATCTGAGGTTAAGATGGTTAAATAGAATAAAGACAAGAGGAAAACTGTATTTTAAATCGCCTACGCGTTTCGTCCTGTGATGGACTTTATTTCATCATTTTGCTTCGATAAAGTCCATCACGGGATGAAACGCGTAAGCGATTTAAAATACAGTTTTCCTCATGTCTTTATTTCCTTCAACCATATATATATATATGTATATATAATCTATCCAAAAGTTTTGGAAAGCCAATTCCTTTGATTTTGTTGTTCACTAAAGTCATTTTGGTTTATGATCAAAACTGAATACGAGAGAATTTTTCAGAATTTTACATATTTTTCATGTTATTTGCATTTAGATATGTTAAACAAATTAGAACATACCACCTTTTGTTTGAATGGAGCCAATTTTTAAATGCGTAAAACTGGTGGAACAAATAACTGAGAGGTGTTTTTGTTGCACTGTTGTTGTGTTCAGATTGAGTGTTTAAACATAAAAAAAAACTCTGAATGAATACTCCTAGTTTTATCCTTAGGTTTAATCTGTAAGGGATCCATTTCTTGTTATTTTGAGAGACGAGATAGATGTCTATTAGAGAAAGTCCGAAGTTTTGAAGCTGAGAAAGTAAGGATAATTGATCAGAGTAATTGAATAAACATTAAGCAAAGCCAGCGCAACAATTTGCAATATTCTAAAAACAAAAGTCATTTACTGATGTACTGTGCAACAGATAATAAACAGGTTGGTCAAGGAAAACAACGGCAGTTGATGAAAGAAACATTGAGCTGTGGGGGGAAGAAACAACCCCAAAACAACAACTTCCACAGCGTAGGGATGAATCTTTCACAATATACCGTTCGATGGAAGCTTCAAGAGGATAAATATAGAGGCGAAGCCAGAATTGGCTAAGCAGTAAGAATTGGAATTTGCAGGGAAGTACAAAGATACGCGTCAGAAATTATTGAAGAAAGTTTTATGAACATTTGACACCATGGTTACTTTTTATCAATGTGACTGAACAGCTAAAGTGTTTTGAAATAAAAAGGATATGAAAAAGGATGAAATAAAGGAACTGCCTATGATCCAAAGCATAGAAGCTCGTCTGTGAAGAAAGATGGAGGCAGTGTCTTGATTGGGTTCGAATGGACGCTTTTGGAAACAGTTAATTCCTCTTAATTTATAGTGTAACTCATGATGGTAGTAGCAGAATGCATTCAGACATCTACATAAATATTTTTCTGCCAAGGTTCAGGTAAATGCATTCAAATTAATAAGGAGTATGTTCAACATGCAACAGGAAATTGACCCATGACATATTGCCAGCACAACAAAGAAATAGAGACACTTTTAGACTGTCAAGTCAATCAACGGATAACAAAACAATACAGAATGTATCTCATCTCCTGAAAAAAGCACTGAAGAAAAACGCTTCTTGGAATAAACAAGAACTGCAAGTGTCTATGTTGGAAGTCTAGAAGAGCATCTCAAATAACGAATGCGACGGTTTGGTAATGTCAATGGATCGCACGATTAATGAGGTTATTGCAACAAGTGTTATGCAAACAAAACCCTCTTATTTACATTAAGACTACATGTTCCTTTAGTTTTTTTTCATCTAAAAATTGAAAGTTTTTATACAAAAGGCTGAATTTTCTAAGCTGTTTATAGCATCTACATGTAAATATTAGGAAATATTGGGTACAATTCTTAACACTTGTGACATATTCATATTTTCATTTTAAACCCAAATGTTTTCAGTGAAAAACAAAAACGAAGGAATTCGTCTTGCAGTCTAATACTCTTGGATGTAATTGTGTATATGACTATAAAATATTTTTACCCAAAAATTCTTGAAAAAGTTTGATGGGGGGGTTAATTCTGCTAAAAGTTACATGAATATAACCTCTGAACATTTTGATATAATCCTACATTTCCGCAAATCAATACTTTTCCACAATGGTAAAACATGGATTAAAAAATCAAACAACGGCATCTTTGATGTACCACAAGGATTGTATGACGCAACCGAAATTTCAGAATTGATGGGTATATATACATTTTAAATAAAATCAACAAAGTAATCCACATAGACAACCACGGATTATACAGAGATGACGGATTAATGACAGCACTAGACAACAAAAGAGAAAACGATAAAATAAAGAAAAACAACTATTCAAATTATTCAAATAACTAGATTTTCAGATAATAGTAGAATCACATAGGAAAGTAGTCCAATACATACATGTGGAATTAAATTTACAAACTAGCAATGTCTATCCATACATAAAAGGAAACACAAATGTAAAGTACATAAACGCAAGATCTAACCATCCCGAATGCATAATCAAGCACATTCACAATGGAATAGGACATAGGCCATCAAAAAATTCGTCAAATAAAACAGTATTTGATGAAAAGAAAATAAACGATGAAGATGCATTATTAAAACAGTTTAGAATACAATACCAAAACTAATAGACTAATAAGAAACGATGATAGAAAACTAAACAGTATCTGGATAAACCTACCATTTAACTTAGAGGTAAAAACCAAAATATGACAAATATTTTTTAAATTGACCAATAATCACTTTTCAGAAAGCTCAGAACGAAACAAAATTTTCAATAGGAATACAGTCGAACTGAGTTATAGCTGTACTAGTAACTAAGAAAATTTCATAAAGAAATAAAACGACAGAAATTTATATGGCATTGTACAAAGTAAGTTCATTAATAAAGAATATAATTGTAGGGACGAAAATAAAT
This sequence comes from Ascarosepion bandense, assembly GCA_037127315.1. Lineage (NCBI taxonomy): Eukaryota > Metazoa > Mollusca > Cephalopoda > Sepiida > Sepiidae > Ascarosepion > Ascarosepion bandense. Next base: position 253,171 of record JBBBDQ010028907.1, on the reverse strand, counting down.
GTCCACTTCAAGTATTTTATAATAAAAAGAAATCATTTACAAAGCAAATGTACATGATTTAAATGGTCAAACCAAAACATATTTGGGATCAACTAAAGACACTTTTAAGACCAGATGATTTAATCAGAGGCCTACATTTAAAATAGAAAACTTACAAATTGTACAAAATTGGCTAGCAATGTGTGGAAATCGAAACTAAAATATCGAAAATATCCAGACATAATGTTGAGTATTGTGAAAACAGACAAGCCTTACAACGGTGGAAAAATCTGTAGATTGTTCGTGGAAGAAAAGTTAGCTCTTATGTTGTTTCCAAATAGAAATGAATTACTGAATGAAAGAATAGAAATTAGAACGATACAATAGAACACTTATTACATTTATACAAACATGGATGAAAATTATATACATTTGTCTAAAAAAAATAAAACACACAAAAATATTAATTAATAATCGCAATTTATTTTTAAAGGCGCAAAATACTACAAAAATATTAATTAATAATCGCATTTAATTTGTGATAGACAGTCTCCGACAGGTAAACCTGCTCAAAACATGCTGAGCATAAATATATAACAGGAATCATTTCTACCCAATTGTATCAGACGTTGAGAGTTGGATGTTTCAATTTAAAAGTTAATGTAAAGCCAACATTTTTCTTGATGTATAATCAAAGTGGATGTTTGTTTGTTTGCTTGGTTTGTTTGTGTGTGTGGTGGTGGTGGGGTTCGTTTCATGCTAGTCAACAAAAAAAAAAGAAAAAGAAAAAAAGAACCGGACAAAATGCGTAACAATTTTTTTTACGTTTAAGGAAGATTATAATTTTAAAAAGTTACCTATTGCTTACTCAATGTATTCCGAAAAAATAGTACCTCTACAGAGGTATCCAAAAGCATTCTTCTAGTGTATACGGATGCTTTGGAGTCGTGAACATTGTTATCTGTATTCTACACAATTTTAAAAAAAGGTTATTGTGACATATCCAACAAGACTTTTTCCAAATAAGCATTTGCTTGGTATCTGGTAGAAGGCAAAAATTGTCGTCAATTACGAACACTTGAAACTTGTAAGGACAATTACTGCAGTTATTGTCGTCGAAGGTGTTAGATTTTAAAGAGAGACATTCAGTAATAAACACTTCAATATTACTAAAAACGTTTATTATAAATTTCTTGAAAAAGCAAACTACATTTATTTATTTTGTTTCAATTACGAATAAAAGATAAATAGTAATTTGAAAAAGTAAAATACATAACTATAAAGCACTCAGTGAAACAATTACAAACGTTCATAAAAAAAAGGTATAATCGTATTTGCGCCTTTAAAAATTCCTCGTTACATGAGTTTTCAAAGCATTCCCGTTACGTTAGCGTTCTTAAAAAAAATAAAGGTAAAAACAATTATTGCAAATCACCTGAAGACACCACATGGTAGAAACTTAGGTCGCGTAACAACTCGTTTACAAATGAAGAATGAATATATATATATATATATATATATATATATATATATATATATATACATATATATATATATATATATACATACATATGTATTCATTTTGTTTTTCTGTCTTTTTGTAAAGCTTTCTTCTTGAAATTGTCAGATTTCTTTATATATTATTTTTAGGAAAAAAAAAAGTAAAGTAGAGGGAGGGGAAAAGCAAAACTCCCCATCCATTCCCCCAAAACAAAGAAAAAATGTGTAGTCATAATAAGAGTGTATTTGTTGGTAGTAGTGGTAGTTGAGTACACAACCTCATAAGACTTTCAGTTGAGGTGGGGGATGGGGGCGGAGGAATGATTGAAGGGGTGATAAAATATATATATATATATATATATATATATATATATATATTTATTTATTAGTAGTACAAAACTGTATTAAGGCCAGAAATAAACGAAATTTAATATTTACAGGTGTTTTGGAAGAAAAGATGAACAATAAAAAATATAAAAATAAAGGGAGAACGACTGACCGGTTTCAATCCCAACCTATTCAGGGTCATCTGGGAAATTTATTAGCTTTTTAAAAATTATATATATATATATATATATATATATATATATATATATATATATATATGTGTGTGTGTGTGTGTGTGTGTGTATATGTTGTGACTTTTTATTTTCTAGACACAGAATCGTTCCTAATGCATACATTTACACAATGTATGTTGTACGTTTTCTTAATGGGTATTGATTGGGTATTCTCTATCAATACCGTCACATTCATTCTGAATTCGACACCAGAATTAACTATTAGGGTCTACCGCGAAAGAAAACCCTAAGGATTTAGAATGTGGACTCTTACGTATCACGAAAACAAAAATCTGTGTCACAGATCCACGGTTGGCATAAAGAAGAAAGCACATACACACACACACAGAGAGAGAGAGAGAGAGAGAGAGAGAGAGAGAGAGAGAGAGAGAGAGAGGCGCAGGCACGCACATGCAAAACGGGAGAAAAATATTCCTGCTACCGCATGACATCTGAGGAGTTCATGATATTTTTTCAAAAGCTAGTGTTCAAAGAAAAGTAGAATTTATTTGAAATGTTTTTGTATTTTCCTTATAAATTCTTTTCTAACACTTTTATTTGGTCTTTTTCCACATTTTGTCGGAAAGAGATTTTTTGTAACTTGATAAATTTACTAAACGAAGCTAAAAAAAATAAACTTAAAATTAATTAAAACGGACCATCACACAATCTTTAGAGAACCTTTCTAAATATATATTTCGTAGTTCTACAAATAATATATATATATATATATATATATATATATATATATATATATAATCACAAGTCATTAAAAAATGTACATTATAAATTTTCTTGTTCATTTTATATCTAATATATCAGTCTGTATAAGTCTTTCTAGTAAAAACAGTTTTACAACTATTCATTTATTAGTTTTACAATATGAGCTCTGGTTACTGTGGCGCACATCCAATAAGTAACATGTCTTCTCTTCCATTTTAGTCTTTCGAATTTATCTAATTTATTGACTTAAAATATTTTTTTAATTTACTTTTTGTATTCTTTAGCCAAAAGTCACACGATTCAAGTTAAATCATTTTTGTAGCTTTAAAAAAAAATCGAAATATATATAAAATGGAAAATCAAAAGTTTTCAAACATTCAAAATCGGTTTGTTATATTTGTTTAGATAAAAATGCTTTATAGTATTTAGATTATTCGGACTATTGTCCTCATCTTTGTTGCCATTTGTACGACGCTTCGGCCGTTGTACGATCCGGCCTTCTTCAGATGCTAAGAATTTCGAACTGAACACTTTATTATAATCACTGGTGTATATCATCCTCATTCCTTGTGTAATTGTGCCTCTTCTGGTAGTCATGAGTTGTCTCTCTCTAAACCTGTAATTTACTTATGCACCACTGCTAAAGAGTTGTGAGTTCAATACAAGGCTACAGCAGTGGTGAACAAGTAACTAACAGGGTTAGAGGGAGATAACCCATAACTACCAGAAGAGGCACTACTACACAAGAAATGAAGTTCATATATCTCAGTAATTGTAATAAAGTGTTCGGTTCAAAATTCCTAGCACCTGAAGAAAGCCGGAGCGTACAAGGCCAGAAACGTCGTACAAATTGCAACAAAGATGAAAACAATAGTTCGAATAATGTAAATACTGCAAATACTACCTCATCACAGAAATATAGACAAAAATGATTTAATTGAGCTCTGCTCTTATTCTAAATGCCCACCTGGAATTTTCGCATTTGTGTGAGATACCAATGCACCCATATTCTATTGTCAGCAAATTCCGTCAAAATTTCACTTTGAATATAAAGATTATACCTATTTTTTTATGAACGTTTGTAATAGTTTCACTGAGTGCTTTATAGTTATGTATTTTACTTTTTCAAATTACTATTTATCTTTTATTCGTAATTGAAACAAAATAAATAAATGTAGTTTGCTTTCTCAAGAAATTTATAATAAAAGTTTTTAGTAATATTGAAGTGTCTATTACTGAATGTCTCTCTTTAAAATCGAACACATTCGACGACAATAACTGCAGTAATTGTCCTTACAAGTTTCAAGTGTTCGTAATTGACGACAATTTTTGCCTTCTACCAGATACCAAGCAAATGCTTATTTGGAAAAAGTCTTGTTGGATATGTCACAATAACCTTTTTTTAAAATTGTGTAGAATACAGATAACAATGTTCACGACTCCAAAGCATCCGTATACACTAGAAGAATGCTTTTGGATACCTCTGTGAGTAAGCAATAGGTAACTTTTTAAAATTATAATCTTCCTTAAACGTAAAAAAAATTGTTACGCATTTTGTCCGGTTCTTTTTTTTTTTCTTTTTTTTTTTGTTGACTAGCATGAAACGAACCCCACCACCACCACACACACAAACAAACCAAGCAAACAAACAAACATCCACTTTGATTATACATCAAGAAAAATGTTGGCTTTACATTAACTTTTAAATTGAAACATACAACTCTCAGCGTCTGATACAACTGGGTAGAAATGATTCCTGTTATATATTTATGCTCAGCATGTTTTGAGCAGGTTTACCTGTCGGAGACTGTCTATCACAAATTAAATGCGATTATTAATTAATATTTTTGTGTGTTTTATTTTTTTTAAACATCGGTATGTAACATTTTTATTTGATTTTTTTACGCTTTTAGGGGTCATCACAAAATTCCACGTCTTCCCACTTCTACTTTTTTTTCTCTACCTCCTTCCAAACTGATGTATCATTATTCTTTATGTGTGGATAATATTAAAGCGGTTTGGGCTTCTGTTCCTTTTTATACCTCGCCACATTTTTGCTTATTTTTATTTCTCCTGTCATAGACAATCGCTCCTACTCCTCATTAGCGTGGAACAGGCTAGCCTCCCTGAGAGTAAAATATCACGCCTTCTTGGCCTCACACTCTCAGCGGACCTCAAGCGGAATGACTATATCTAATATATTGCTAAATCCGCTGCTAAGAAGGTCGGTTCACTGTGCAGAGCCAAGAAATTTTCCCGTTTAAGTCCATCCATGTACATATATAAATCTACCATTCGCCCGTATATTCAATACTGCTGCCACATCTGGTCGGGTGCGCCTGCTATTTACCTCGGGGTTCTTGACAAAATCCAACGGAGAAACTGTAATGTGATCGATCCGGACTTGGCAGCTCGGTTGCAGTCGCTGTGTCACCGTGGCTTCCCTGTGCCTCTTCTATAAATATTTTCACGTTTTCTGTTCCAATGAACTTAGATCACTGGTGGCCCCTAGGTATGAATTAACACACGAGCTACTACATTAGCAACTAAGCCCCACCCTTTTACAGTGAAACCGCTAAAATATAACCGCAATTTCTACTCTAACAGCTTCTTTTAACGCACTCCCCGCCTGTGGAATTCCCTTCCATATACTTGCTTCTCCGACAGTTACAATGTCCAGAAATTTAAATGTAAGGTCAATAGACATCTCCTATCACATTAACTCGCGTCCATTCTCTCAAGCTCTTTTTTCATCTACTCTACCCCCATCCTCGGTATACTCATCATTTCCTATAACTAACTCCTCTTTCTCATCACTTTCCCTTTAGTAACCCCCCTGCGCAACAGTGGCAGTAGAATGCCTTGTTTGGAGAGAGATGATTAAAAAAATATGTTTCCTGGTATGAATTTATCGATGTGTTCATCTTCCCAAGTCATAAAATCTTACAAAAAAAAAAAAAAAAATAAAATAAAAAGCTGAATATTTTAGTCTCCGTATCGTTTCTTCTGATTGAAATCGAAGCGATAATTCTATAAATATTTGATTGATCCAACTGATCGAATATATTCTATATGCGACAATCCTAATGCCTAAAATAATTTTTTAACATCCATATTTTCATTATAATTTTTTATCCTATTCTCAATCAAAACCAAACTTATTTATGAATGGAACTTTGTGTGTGTGTATGTGTGTGTGTGTGTGTGTGTCCGTTACCGATAGACTCCAAAACGGCTGAACCGATTTTCTTGAAAACTTACACAGTTGTACTATAAGCGTCTGCGAGTGTTCTTAGCTAGGTTTTGTGTCGAAGTACCTCCGATAAATATCGAAAATCGATAATCGACTAAATCGGGATATAGAAGGAGTGGTCCGATTTTAATCAAATTTGATACACTCATAAACAAAGAAATAAAAAATGATATTGAGAAGTTTCAACGTTGCAGTTCGTACAATAGCGCGGAAAATCGATAATATATATATATATAAAAGGCAAGATGTGTGTGTGTCTGTTTATCTGACTGTAAGCCTGTATTTTTTCAGCCCTATTATTTTAGTTTTTGCTTCGGGTTTGGCTCTAAGTAGGTATAATTGTAGTTCTTAGTCTCAGCCATGATACCATTTACTCAGAGGACTTATTTAGCCTTCAAAATTCAGTTTACGACGAAAAAACTTATCTGATATCTGTAGCAGGAAATCAAAATTTGACTTACATCCATTCATTTTTCTTTCAGTCTACGCTTTCATTTTAACTGGAAACAACTATTGCGTTTTAATCTTTCGTGCCAACGTCTAAAGAGTCTGAGCTCCAGGACCATGGATTAGTTTCTTTTAGTTTTCTTATAATACACCCGAGCAATGCCGGGCTATACTGCTAGTTTAAATATATAAAAAAGGAAAAGACTAGGCTGATCATTTGTCCTACAATATCCCTGGCTTTGAATGTGAGTCGCCTGTAAACTAAATTCTATCTTTTTTGTATATTATAGACTGGAATCTATCAAGCTCTGTCTAAATAGAGAGTATTACGAAACGATAAATAAATACCATTATTGATTGACTGAACTCTGTATTAGGAGTGGCTTCAAAATTATAAACCTATTTCTATACTACCTTCCTTTCAATATGTTCCATGTTTTTCAGGATGTGAGCGATGATAGTTCTCCAAAATTTTGTATTCTTTATTGCGCTAAATAATACGTCCTAACTCTAAATCTACTAGAAAGCTCCAGGGTGTGGAATCTGTAAATACTACTATAAGTGCCGTGCCTCTTAAAGGCGTAGGTAATCACTGAGTTTCACTTGCCCCTGTCCCTTGTTGCTCTTAATATTTTTCCTCTTGGTATGCACCTTCTTTTTCAGCTTTCTACAGTTCGTTTCTAACTAGCTTGTACTCCTCACTCTTTTCTAATTAATCTTTTTACATTTATGTAACCCCCTGCACGTCAGTGGCGTTTCCGCCTTGCTCGGGGTGAAATGATTAAAAAAAAAAAATCTCTCCCAAACTCTGCCTCCCCATCCATTTGCTCAAGCCCATGAAATTTGTCTGACGCTGCTTTTCCCTACTCTCTTTTCCCCTCTATCCGTCCTGTGAGTATCAAATTCTCCAAATCCATTTTCCCTATTACTTGTCTCAGGAAACTCAACTGTCTCTTCCTGATGTTAAGTATAAGTTTTTTCTCAGTATTTACATTATCCAAAATATTGTCCTCAGCTTTGTTGCCATTCGTAGGAGGTTTCGGCCGTTGTAATTAAGAGTACGGTTTGAAATTCCTAGTACCTGCCGTAGCGTACAAAAGCCAAAACGTCGTACAAATGGCAACAAAGATGAGGAGAATAATCCGAATAATATAAATACTGTAAATACTACCACGTCTCAGAAATATAGACAAATACTAAGGTTTTTCTCGTTTGCGTCTTTTCCAACATGTCGGCACTGCTCACGGGCTTGTTCCATGTTATCCTCAGCATCCTTCGGTAGTACCACATTTCAATGCTAAACCTTCAAAATACCTCAATGTCTGGATCATTTATAATCAATTCAATAGAGAAGATGGAGAAATTGCAAAGAGAATGTGCTGCGGGCGTGGCGGTGGTAGTTTCGTACATACCCGCAAGTTAATAAAATTTCAAAACCGCTAACATAATGACACTCTTAACAAGTCACGTCAGATGGAAAATTTTTATGTGGATGTCATGTATGACACCAACCTCATTTATAAATATCTAAACTGTCAACTGCATCCTGACACTTTTTCAGATCTATTATGAAAGGCGATTTCGAGCGAATGAAATCTGCGCGTTTTAGAGAAGACCACGTTTCTTCGTAGCTCGTGGGATGGCGCAACAGAATTGAGTATTTTCAACTGAAGCATGAATTGCAATTGATAAACTTATATCCACTTAGAAGTCCTTGACAAAATCCAACCGAGAATCTGTAATGTGATCAATCTCGATTTGGCAACTCAAATACAGTCACTTTCTTACCGGCGCAATGTAGCTTCCCTGTGTCTCTTTATAAATATTTTCACGGCTTTTGCTCCAATAAACTCAGCCCACTGGTACCCCCTATATATAAATTTCCTCGAGCCACAAGATTAGCAAATAGGTCCCACCCTTTTACTGTGAAACCAATAAAATGTGAATTCAAATTCTACACCAGCAGCTTCTTTTATCGCACTTCCTGCCTGTGGAATTCCCTTCCGTTTACTTGCTTCCCCTACAGCTACAATCTCCAAGAATTTAAATGTAAAGTCTATAGTCATCTCCTATCTCACTAACCGGCATCCTCTCTCTCATGCCCCTTTCTCCGTCCACCCCATTCTTATCAGTATTTTCATCCTTCTCTTACCCACTTCCTGACATTTCTCACAACCTGTCACTCTTTCTCATGACATGTATGTAACCCCCTGCGCACCAGAGTAGTTAACTGCCTTGCTTGGGGCGATATGAGTATTTAAAAACAATCAACGGGCAAATAATGACATAAACAAGATGTTCATGTTTCACAGTTAGTTAAATGTCATACGTGAAAAGCTTTTAGGCGATCATATCTCGAAAGAGACAAAACTGACTGGCCATAAGATTTTGAAAGGGTAGGTTGCCATTACTTTCTGTTGTAGATCGTTAGCTAAATCAAGGCTATTATAGAAGCCAATCTGTCCTGTTATTTAACCCCTAGCTGGAGTGAGAAGAGATAGATTAATACGTTTCCCAATTCATGCAAATGCAATTAATTCAACCGGAATTCGAATGCAGTACTACCTATTTGATGTTCCACACTATTTCAAACAAAAGTTTAGGAAGGAAACCTTCATTATTTAGAGTGATTAGTGGACGGAGAAGCCGATTTTTTTTATAAAGCGATTTAAGAAAAGGATTTTACAAATTTCAACTGCAAGTAAAAATGGATGTTTGGTCAATGAATGCCCAATGTTTCCTCATGACTAAAAAGATAACTACCAATAAACATTCGGCACTTTTTCTGTTATACAGAATGTGATGATTAAACTTTCACCAATTTTTACTATTTAATTTTGTTCATTGGCATTGCTTGCATTTAATTTTGTTGACGGCATAGTATAGTAGGGTCAGTTGGGAACCGTCTGAGAAAAAGAGCATGATGACGTAGTTCATTCCGCATTAAATTTTGAAACATCTTACTGTACCGCGTGGCGTTCGCACCGGAAGCCTCAATAAGAACATTTCAGAGTATTTAGCTGTCAATCTGAGAACTGTGCAAAAGAAATAAGAAAAAAATAATGATGATTACGAAGGTGTCTGAAGTGATCATTAGTGATGGCGACGTTATGGCACCATTCCTCTTCCAACAGAGCCTCAGAATCATCACGAAGGCCTACATCAACTTTCTTGAGGAGGTAGTAGTACCCTGGGTCAAAATGGAGAGTGCTAGAAGAGCCTATGTCTGTCACCAGGACTCTGAACCATGCTTCAGAAGCATAATAACCACTCATAGCTCTGTGACACGATAACTAGGCGTATATTAAGGTGCTATGCAAAATATGTATTTTATTATAATAGATTAAAATAGAAAATGTTTAAGAATAGAAAATAGTTTAAAAACATGTGTTTCGTTTGACAAAAGTGATAAAGAGGAAGAAAAAATAAATAAATAAACGCTTTTTCTTTTATACGGGAAATTGTGGAAAAGAAAAGGGTATCAGATTGCTGTTACATTCTACCAGTCTTCCGGTAAATATTTCACTCAGTGATTTAATGTGATAAGAGATAAAGTTCAGGAAACAGGTTTTTGAATGACCAGGTCAAAAACTGTCTTTTACTGTATCTTGACCACACATTAAGAATTTTCCGGTGGAAGCCTTATTAAGATAAAAAGATAAAAAAAAACCCCCAAAAACCCCCTGGAAACCGGATGTCTGCCGGGATGTTTACACATCAAAAGAAGGAAAATTTAAGTACCCTGAAATTTCGGTCTTACAGTCGCCAATGCTTATCACTCGGTGGTCTAAAGCATTTCCGGATTTCCGGATTAATTTTGAATAAAAACGTGTGATTTTTCCGAGCCGATCAGTGAATCAGTGAGTTGAGTTAAGTTAGTCAGTTAGTTGAGTGAGTAGAAACTCCGTTCGCTTTGAGTTCGTCAGTTCGGATTTGATCTCCATTAATTAGAGTTAGAGCTAAGTGTCACATTCGCCTGCCCCAACCGAAAAGGCTAACTCTAAAAGAAATAAAGCATCGTTCAACTCATCCAAGTTGTGGAAGTTCGTTCCTTATAGTTTAATCTTGTACCTCCAGCTTGAGGCTCTGACTTTTTCAACAAACCCCGGCAAAATCACAGCGTGGAGGACGGCCGCCGGAGAAATTGTTCAGACCGTACACTGGGGTGTTACAGCTCTAAGACAATTTCTCTGACCATATTAACTATTATATCAGGTTACATTAATCCACAGATTGAAAACTCCTGATTATTATGTATTGGGCGTAGTTAAGCAAGAGAAAAAAAACATCCACCATCAGCGACAATTTTAACTTGTGTTGACATAAAATATTACTAGGCAACGATAACATTTTACCAAAAATAGCAAATGCTCATGGTGGATGTTTTATGTTAACGTCCTTGTAGCCTCTTTGAAGATGACTCCTGTGAGCCGAAAAGCTTAGAACCAACTTAATAAAAAAATTATCCAAATGTTGGATATTTTATTTTCACCTGAAATTAAATCTAAAATACGATGTTTAGAACGGCTCATGATTAAACATAATAGACATTCATTGTATCTTATATTTAACAGTAAATGTTTAGAAAATTATCTGCTGCCTCAATACACTATATATATATATATATATATATTATGTTGTAATTTTCTGTATCTTTTTACTGCCATGCTGGTAGTCGATCATGATGTCATTTCTCAACCCTAAAATGCTATCGTATCCTGTTAACTTCTGCACGGCTTAGAGTTCAGATTAGTAATTATTTTTAATTAGCTGCCACTGAGGGTTAGACAGAAAACAATTCACTCTAGTACCTGATAGGAAAAAGGGAGAGATTCATGCTTTTTCCAGTTTTATTAGTACAAAAGTCCACACAATAGACAAGCTTTGTAATTGAACTTGGCTTGCTGATTCCATTTTCCGATACCTGTTACATTCCCCGTATATCCGTTACAATATTATATCAGTCTGTCAGTTAAGTGCCATACGTGATACACGATTGGGCGATCCTGTCTCAAAAGAGACATGACTAACTGAGCAGAGAGAAAAGCTGAGGAGTGAGAAGAAGGAAAAGCTCGTGTAGAGAGTATGTTATCTTTCTTCAGTGGTGTAACGGACGAAAGAACTAAGTAACTAAGGAAGGAACAAGCAGAATTATTATATGATCCTTTTCTATCAGGTTGATAAGATAGGGGATGGATTACCATCTTACCCAAGTGTATCTCTATAGAAGAGAACGAAGCAAACTTGCTCAAAATTTGAAATTGGCACGTCGATATCGCTTTCTGCAACGATATCATTAAAAATTTGCTGTGCGTTTTGATGCAACATTTATCGATTCCGAATGAGAATTCAAAGAACCGAGTTCGAATTCTGGTCGAATTCGTTTCACTCACTTAGGCACAAATACTCCATTTCTTATCTCTCGAGCTATGTGTAGAATATCAGAACAAATTGAGTTCTATAGTCTTGTATGGCAACCAGTCTACCAAAGAAAGAAATAACAACCTACTGCTGGAACATCTTCTGCCTAGACAGTCATGGGCCAAAAGAGACATGATCACCCAACCGTGTATCCTGTATGAAACTTAACTGACTGATGTGGGTAAAAGAATTGAGTAGCAGGACAAATTAGTTTCTATATCCTTGGTTGTCAACCAGTCTACCACAGAAACAAATGGCAACCTACTGCTGGAACATCTTCTGCCTAGTCAGTCATTGATCGATAGACAACTGTTCATCCGAGTGTTTATCACGTATGGCAACTAATTGACTGATTAGTACCAACATTTATTAAGAATTGATACATTACGATTGAATACTAAAGACTTGTCTTTCAACTTTAGTATTTTATTAATATAAATTTTCAAATGATTATTTTCATGCAAATTTTTAGGCTACCATCTTTTGTGCAACGTTATGCAAACCTTATAAATGCTCTTAAATTTAACTCGGCTCTTTATTCGTTGTAAAATTACTTCGTTTTCAAACCTTATAAAAAATTCAACTGTTAAGATAAATGGCTTCCATTTGGCCTTAAAGAACGGACGATTAATCAGCGTTTAAAAACTTTTCGTTTCTTGCTTGACGTTGATTTTGAAAAAGTGTACTTATTTATTTATTTATCATTATTATTATAATTTTTTTTCATTTCTGATTTATGCGCATTTCTTTCCGAGTCCTAACCAGTGACCTAAGTTGGAAAATGTCTTCATGGCATTTAACACAAATCACTTAAAAAAAAAATAAAACAATGAAAACTAAAATCCTTTACATTTTACGTAGAGTTTTTCATAATGTGTGATCTGTACTTATGAGCACATTTTTTGGATTTCTTTTAGTAAGCTAGCAAGAATCTTTCAATGAGTTTATTGGAATATTTTTCAATCAATCCGCGGGCCCCAAGTACAACTAAAATGATTGATGTCTTCATGGACTACATTTTTGAGATTTTCAATTCAAGATCCTGAAATGTTGATAGTCCTTTGATAATCTTCAAAGAGGGCCAGGAAGTTCTTCCCTTCTGAATCCATCCTGTGCATATATAAATCTACCATCCGCCAGTGTATTGAATACTGATGCCACATCTGGTCGGGTACCCTTTCTATTCACCTTGGGGTTCTTGACAAAATTCAACGGAGAATCTGTTATGTGATCGATCCCGACTAGATAACTCAGATGAACTCAATTTCTCGCCGGCTATTTGCATTGGCAATAAACATATGAAAATACCCGTTGAACAATACGCACCTCAAAATGTCAGTCAAATGTTTCTGACTATTTCATATTTCAACATGATAATTTCAAGAAAACTGGTAGGGTGATGGAACCCTATAAATAAGCTCAGTGGATTTCAAAAAGATTGATGTTTTGAAGTGTGATTGGGGATAAGAGATTGATCATTCCGGAAAATTCTAAAAGATCCGATCAATGGATTGATCACGACAGAGGACATAAACACTTGCCAAAATCAAAATTGAACAAAGAGAAGATTATTGTGATTGGATGCTGATCCGCCATTGGCGTTAGTCATTATTTATTTATAACAAGAATATGTAACTACCAAAATGTAGAGCCACAACTAGTCGAAAAGCCCATTCAATTAAGCAAAATGCAACTGCACTGGATAATTAACAAGGTTCAATTCTGCTTCATAACAATGATCTGTCACGTGTTGCCAGAACGACCCTGCAGAAGAGCACCGACTTGAATTTTATTATTGATAGAAATAAAAAAATAAAAATAATGTTTGTAAAGCAGGTCATGGTTTTCAAATTAAGTGAAGGGAGAGATGTGTGACACTAAAATCCGAAGACGTATTGCCATAGCCAGAGAAGTTTTCAAAAAGCCAAAGAAAATTCTGAGAAATAGGACATTTTCGCTAGAGACAAAGAAAATAGTATTAAACTGTTATGTGATATCTCTCCTCTTGCATGGCAGTCAATGTATTTGACAGTCATCATAAAGATAAGATTCAGAAGAGAATGGAATCAACATAAATGCGGATTTACAGAGCGATGCTGAGAATATTGTTGACCGAATATGTGAGCAAAGACGTAATTTAAGAGAAGATGGGAAGAAAAAGTAAAGTCAGAGTTAGCATCAGTAAAAGGGAGTTTAAGTTTCTTGGACATATAACGAGGGTGTAAGGCTTGGAAATTTTTATACTCCCGAGACAGATAGATGCCAACTGGGGCAGATTAAAATAACGAATAACATACTTATTGAGATTGAGTAATGAATTGGCGGAATAGGGTTAAAGAAAAAAAAACAGAAAGAGAAATTTTATTAATAGGTACAGCTGCGGTAGAGTACTAATCCCCTACGGTATGAGGTGAGACAGCACATGAAGACGCAGTTTGTTAGTCTTCACGCCTGCAAATCGAAACCTTCTGCCTTAATAATCTTAAAGAATATTTTTCGTGCTTCAATCAGTCTGGTTTTGCGAAACATTAGAAGAGTAACTCGTTTTGTCTTTTTGGCTATACGATTTACACTGACATGAGTTATTTTAGTTTGAGTTTTGTTTACCGGCAAATCAACCTTTGTGAATTATTTAATGCCAGCATGTAGGCTTTTAAGATATTTTTAAATGTTCTATTGTAGTGAGAAGGTTGATTTAGTCAGAATTTTGAACAATTTTTTTACTTTTTTATTTTAGAAAATTGAGGATGTCTTCTAGTTTTATATTAAAAATGTATTACTGGAAATAATTTTTTCCTTCAAAGATGTATTTTAGCAATAATTGTTTTTGTTAAAAAATGTGTTATGGTAATAAATATTTTTCTTAAAAAATGTATATTTTCTATAAAAGTGTATTTTTATGTATGTATTTCTATAAAAGTTTATTTTTATGCTTTAATAGTGTTTTCATTCCAGTTTGGAGAGTTAACTATTTGCTCATAGCAGGGACTCTAACAGGTGTTACCACTCCGGGCCCGGGTAGACCTGGGAACAACAGCAATTAAGAGATGGTTCCATGCTCCTCACAACCTCCCAATCAGAAGCCTTACTGCCGGATGCAGTTTACCGTCATACCCAGGGCCCTAACAAATATACTGAATCCATTACTAAGGCCGCTGCTAGAAATATCGTTTCAATCTGTAATGTTAGACATCTTTTGCCAGAATATACGATACTCATTTATAAGTCTACCGATCGTCCGTACACCGAAATTTGAGGCTACATCTTAACTTGACAGAGAAGTCTGCGATATTGTCAGTCCTGCTTTGGTATCTCGTTTTAAGTCATTCATCTACCACCGTACTGTAGATTTCATGTAAATTCTCAATACATATTTTCCCTTGTAATCGTTTGGATAAACTTTCTTCATTCGTGCGACGATTTTACAAATAAAAGGGAAGAACTAGATTGGTATCTAGGTTTCATAATTTCATTGGTGAAATTTATTTTTTTTTTAATCGTATCACCCCGAGCAAGGCGGTAACGCCACTGATGTGCAGGAGATAGGAGGAGAGTAAAGAAAAAGATGAACCAGTTAGAAAGGAGCAAGAGAAGGATGGGAGTACAGGTGTGATGACAGTTTGCAAAGGTGGAGAGAAGGAAAGGATATACAGGGTGGTGAAGAAAGAACTAGAGTCAAGTGGTTAAGAGATGAGTATTGACGTTGCATTTAAATTCCTGGAGGTTGTAGCCATCAGGAAAGCAAGAATATGGAAGCGAGTTCCACAGGCGGGAAATGCGAGAAAAGAAGCTACAGAAGTAGAATTGTCGTCTGTATTTGGTTAATCTAACTGTGAATGGGTGGGACCCAGTTGCCAGTCTGGTTGCACGAGTAAACACCTGTTGCAGAGGCACCAGTGACTTCAGTTCGTTGGAGCAGAAACCATGAAAATATTTATAGAACAGACAAAGGGGAGGCACATCTCGTCGGTGGGGTAGTAGCTGTAGTCGAGCCGCCAAGTCGGTACCTATCACATTCTTGATTCTCCTTTGGAGCCTATCACCAAATGTTTATTATCCCGTATATTTCACTTGTTGAACTCTCTTCCACTTTTTTCACAAAGCATCCACGACCAACATATGGATACTCAGCCAGTTAATTTCCTTATGTGAGACACACATGGGTGAACATGTCACTTTTAAGTCATGATTGACAAGGCAGATTTTTCTGGGTTGCTAATTCTTTCTGGCGCAGACTGGTTGCCAACCAAGGCTATAGAACTCAAATATATTCTGAAATTTAATTTTTTTACCTAGATTAGCAATTTAAGCGTTATACGTGATATACACTCGGGTGATCATGTCTCTTTCGAGACTTGACTAATTAAGATTTTTCTTACAGTAGGTTGGTAATTTTTGCGGTAGGACATGCAATTAAAATTAAATTAACTAATATCTCGGAGGTTGTTGCGGTATTCTTCTTTGTGCCGTGTCCTTTCAGAACTTAGGCGATCGTGGCTTTCCACATCTTCCTTTCCCTAGATGCACTTATCACGTTTTCTCCTGTTAATTCACACACATGCCGGTGCAGCATCAAATTGCTCAAACCCGTCAAGTATGTTATGTGCTGCCTTCCCCTGTAACTCTTTTCTTTTATCTGATCTGTGAGTGTTAGATTCTCTAAGCCTTTCTTCCTCATTTCATGTCGCAGGAATCTCAGTATTAGTTTCCTTTTCGTTTCCATCCTCTCCAAATCCTCATTGTTGCTCACATGTTCGGTCCATGGTATTCTCAGTATACTTCTGTAGAACCACATTTTAGTTCAGTTAAGTTTTTCTTTCATATTTAATGCGATTGATCAGCATTCACTGCTATATAAAAGAAAAGACAGCATACAGGCGGTCTAGAACTTTCTTCTTTGTTTCTAGCGAAATTTTCCTGTCGGTCAATACTCCACTCAGTTTATGAATGCATACTTGGTCATTATCGGAAATAATTAGCTCTTATAGTGGAACATCCTGCCATACCCCATAATGGAATGCTCTAGTCTATGAAGGACGGTGACAAGCGGTACGAGGTGAAGCAAACATCTTAAGCGAAGGCTTTCTCTATTTGATAGTTTATTCCACTCCTACTCATTGATTGCTATAATGTATCTTATTGTTAATTGTACCTTAGTACAATAAATCCGTTATATCGTATTTCTGTGTCGACTACCATTCTTTTTATTCTGATATTCCTTTCCGGGATATATCATTAACTAATCTAGATTATTCCATGCTAAGAAATAAATTGAATATAAATCAATATACAACTGAGGTATTTTATTTTTTGAATATTGGAAAAGGTAAATTTATAAAATAGTACACATCAGATGGTATAAGAAATAACATGCTTTACATATAAATTATTTACTTCTAACTTCAGAAAGGCAATATTGATTTATTCGAATCGCAAGAAAGTCAATTAAAAAATACTGTTTTATTTTATTTTTCTTTCCGAAAGAAAACCATTCAGAAATCATAAACATATTCTAATTTATAAATCCCTAGCAGTATAGCCCGGCGTTGCTCGGGTGTAATGAAATCTTTAAAACTGATCCATGGTCCTGGAGCTCAGACACTTTGGACGTTGACACGAAAGACTAAAAAGGAATAGTTGTTTCCAGTTAAAGCGAAAGCGTAGACTGAAAGAAAAATGAATGGAAGTAAGACAAATTTTGATTTCCTGGTATCGATATCAAATAAGTCTTTTTCATCGTAAACTGAATTTTGAAGGCTAAATAAGTCCTCTGAGTAAATGGTATCATGGCTGAGACTAAGAACTACAATTACACCTATTTAGAGCCAAACTCGAAGCAAAAATTAAGATAAAAGGGCTGAAAAAATACAGACATACAGGAAGATAAACAGACACACACACAAATATCTTGCCTTTTATATATATATATAGATATATATATATATATATATATATATATATATATATATATATTATCGATTTTCTGCACTATTTTAAGAACTGCAACCTTGAAAGTTCTGAATATCGTTTCTTATATCTTTGTTTATGAGTTTATCAAATTTCATTAAAATCGGACCATTCCTTCTATAACCCCATTTTTTCGATTATTGATTTTCGATATTTATCGGGTGTACCTCGACACAAATCCTAGCTAAGAACACTCGCAGACGCTTAGAGTACAACAGTGTAAATTTTCAAGAAAATCGATTCAGCAGTTTCTGAATCTCTAGGTAACACACACACACACACACACACACACACACACACACACACACACACACACGCACGCACGCACGCGCGCGCGCACACACACACACACACGCACACACACACACACACACACACACAGACAAATTTCCATTTATAAATAAGTTTAGATTTAGATTTTAATCGATAATTTTATTTTGGAGAAAAAGTAAAATGAAACTAAAACCATCGCTTCCGTTTTTTTTAATGAACTAGTTTTAAATTTCGTGGGTGATTATTTATCTTTACACGTTATACCAGGTTGATTCTTGTGGTTATTTCCATAGGAGGATTTAAGAAATTGGAAGAGACAGCTGAAGTTCCTGGGACACGCAATGAGAAAGGAAGACCTGGAGAACCTGATACTAACAGGCCAGAAAAAGGGTAAAAGAAACAGAGGAAAGCAGCGAATAACATACTTGAAGGACCTAATCAGGTGGATGTCGGAACGGGGGTTGCATGGTGTAACAGGAGAAGGCGTGCTTAGAGCCACCAGGGATAGGGAAACGTAGAAAGCCATGATCGCCTACGTCCTAAAGGGAAAGGGCACATAGAAAAAGAAGATGGTAAAAACAGATATTAATTGAACATTTTTAATTAAAATGTAAATTGTCAGTGCAACTCAATTTATTATTATTTCCTAGAGAAATATTTTTAAAACGTTTTATTTAAATGAATAAAAACGTAAGATAGTGCACACACGATGTTTTAAATATACGAAATAAATTACAAAATTAAAAATAGGAAATCTTTTTATGAATGAATAGAAAAAAATTTCAATGAAATGGTGGATAAATTGTTTGACATTTTGGCTTGCACATGACAACTCGCAGTTCAAAGATGCTGTAAAATGTTTAAAATGTTATAAAATCTAATTTAATTTTTTATATTCTGTTAATAATTCAATGTAAGCTTAATCTTTTTTGCAAGTTTTCAAAGACAGAAACAATATTTGAAGGAGCAGAGAGATAAAGTAGAACCAAAGGTAATTTTACTGCTTGATTCTGTAGATAAAAATGCCGTTAAAAAGTATTAAAATATTAAAGTATTAAAATAAAGTATTTAAAATTCATACAGAGGAAAAAAACAGTTAATTCAACATTTGCATTCGAATCTTCTTTATGTACGGTATCCCATCAGGACGTAGGCGATCATAGATATCTATTTATCTCTATCTCTTGTCACACTTAATATCTTCCCCCGCTCTGCCATCTACCTGCTCAAGACTATCGAATCGGTCCAGCGCTGCTTCCGCCGCCTCTCTGTCAGTTCCGTTTCTATGTCCTACTTCCTCACTCTTCTATGTGCCATGTTACTTCAAGATGTAGGCGATCATGGCTTTCCATGTTTCCCTATTTCTGGTGGCTCTTAGTTTATCCTGTTACTCCGCCCAAAACCCTCTCTGCCATACATCTACTCAGGCCCTTCAAATATGTTATCCGCTGCTTTCTCCTGTCTCGTTTTTCTTCTATTTGACATATGAGTATCAGTTCTCCAAGCCTTCCTTCCTCATTACATGTCCAATGAACTTCAGCTGTCTTTTCCTGATGCTCGGTATTAATTTCCTTTTCGTGTATATCCTTTCTAAAACTTCATCATTGGTCACATGCTCAATCCATGATATTCGTAGTATCCTTCTTTAGAACCATATTTTAGTTGCTTCATGTTTTTTCTTCATCTTTGATGATATTGTCCAACATTCAGTGCCATATTGAAAGACAGACATAAAACTTCAGTTGTCGTTTTTTGATGTCTAGTATAAGTTTTCTTTTCGTTTGAGTACTCTCCAAAATCTTGTCGTCGATCACATGTTCCATCTATGGTATCCTCGTCATCCTTCTGTAGAACAACGTTTGTGTTGCTTCAAGTCTCTCTTCATCCTTGGAGAGAATATTCGCCCAGTATTCGCTGCTATATAGTAGGACAGATATTACATAACAATCCAATACTCTTTTCTTTGTCTCCAACGAAATCTTCCTGTCTCTCAATGTTGTGCTCAGCTTTTGAAATGTCTCATTGTCCATGAGAGTCTGTCTTTGAATCTCATTGTCGCGCTTTCTATCATTTGTTAAAATACTTCTCATTTATTTTCACTTTTGTACCTGTTTCATTTTTGTGTCCCGGACGTGTAGTTTGTATTCTAGGGACCACTTTTTGCTGTTGATCATTCATTCGGTTTTCTTGGAGTTTTATATTTAGCTTTTTATCTTCAGTTTTCTTTGTAGCGTTCACTTATTTTCCATAGTCATTGGGGAGAGAAGAAACTAGTAATGGATATTTTGAACTTTGTGGCCATCAAATAAATATTTACAATCTTCTTACTTCAAAAATATTCTCTTCAACTAAGAAAGACAGATGTTTCTTCTAATGTCGGAGCATCCCTTGCTAATGCACTCCTCTTGGGTTTACAAGCGATGGGCGGATTTTAACCAAGATTTTGATTTTAAAAATTATAATTGATAAATCAAAAATAGATAAAGACCAGACTAAATTAAAAGTAATGACACGTGAAAGACACGCTGAAGGTATTAAAAGCTTGACTATTTAAGAGTTGATGAGAAGGTTAATAAAGAAACTTTGTTGGATAGTCATGGGGTAGAGGGTGATAAAAACTGAGATTGAAAAAAACATGACTCCTAGAATGGTTCCAGCTACAGGTGCCACTGGTGTTGTAACAAGCAGAAGATGATTTTAGCGTTCTGAGAGAATTTGATAGTATAGATGGCCTTAAGGCTGTTCTTCTGGCTAACCCAAATGTAAATACTATGTGTAAAGCAGCCTTTATAACAGCTCCAGAGAAGAAGCCCCCGGTGAAAATTACATGCAATAGACTGTTCATTACATTAGAATTAGTTGCTATTTAGAAAAGTTTTTAAATATGTTGCTGTTAGAAGAAGAAACTCGACTTACTTTTACACACCCACTGGTCAAATTGTGTAAATTTGAGAAACGCAGTATATCAAATATTTTCTGCAATCATCAAACTTGCTTTATTTAAGAGTGGAAATGGAGTGTTGAAAAATATTTTGTTTAAGTAGAAAAATGCGCACGATATTTCCAGTCTTGCTTGAAACGTAAGGAGTTGGAATGAAGGCTCTATATTTAGAGACAACACAAACATAACTGACTACGTAACAGTCAAAACATAAGGAATTATAGTCGGGTTAAGACAGGGAAATCTTTGAAGTAATTCACTTTTAGTAGTGGGAGGTAGGTAGCTTGACCATTTGGCTAGTACTAGTTGGTAGGAGGAAATTGTTAATAATTCACCAAATTTCAAAATCTAGTTTATATAAAGGATAAATTTTATTGTGAATAAATAGAAAAAGAAGATAATTTTTTAAATAATTGTCCGGTGACGACACATACTAATGATTTCCTTACGTTTATTCAGAAGAACATTCTGATATCGAAATTTCAAAAATCTTTATTTTTTTTCGTGAAACATAGATTACATCTATCACCTAAGCTATTAAGAGTACGTGTCTTGTCTATAAGCTTCCACTTTATTTGTGAATTTAGATCATTCTCTTTCATTTTCTTTTACCTGTGAATTTAGGTCATTCTGTTTCAAATCCAATTATATATATATATATATATATATATATATATATATATATATATAGGCGTTAGAAGTTTTCCTCATTCATTGTCTAAACGGGGTTGATAATACATGTCTTAAACTGACATTTTCAAAATGGCTATTCACCTGTAAATTTTATCTGAACACACACACACACACACACACACACACACACACACACACACACACACACATATCTCTTCAGGACGTAGGCGATAATATATTTCAATTTCCCTCTAACTCTTGTCACTCTTAATATCTCCACCCGCTCTGCCATCCACCTGCTCAAGCCTATCAAGTCGGTCCAGCGCTGCTTCCGCCGCCTCTCTATCAGTTCCGTTTCAATGTCCTACTTCCTCACTCTTCTTTGTGCCATGTTCCTTCAAGATATATATATATATATATATATATATATATATATATATATATATATATTCTCGCTTATCGAGAGAGTACATAAGAGAGGAGTAGATTACATGTAAACAGTAATTCATTTTCGCGTTACGCTAGGTATTTTGGTTACTAAATTGATTCCTGTTGGTTCAGTTATCCTATTGGACACTCTCAGTCATCGGGGTTTGTTAATAAGCCTGTCGTTATGCAGATAGCTCAGTGGTAAGATGTTCGTCTAATTACGGATTTCGATCCCGGCGTAAAGATACACGATTAATCTAGCTGCACCGAAGAGCTGTGTTACAGCAAAGTCTTGCCTGCAGATGATTATATATATATATATATATATATATATATATATATATATATATATATATATTCTGTTGTCATTTTCTGTATCTTTTAAACAGTACATTAGAATTTTCACTGGTCTTAATCGCTTGAGAATCTCGATGATGGAAATATGCAGGTTGATGCTCCGATTCTTGCCGGAAGATAAATATTTTTTAAATAAGATTTCTTGAGCGATTAAGGCCAGTCATGTTTTACGGGTGTCCATTAAAAAATAATAATGTTAAAAGAAATTATAATTGAAAAAATAAGAAAATCGTAATTGAATATATATATATATATATATATATATATATATATATATATATAAATCAGAGAAAATTTTCAAAATTCAAAGCTGTCGGATGTACATTTCGACATAGGATCTCTAACATAGATTCAACGTGTTTTGTTCCAAATGGCGAAGGCCCTGGGGTAAAGTGGGGAAGGGGCCAGGTTAGCAACGGTCACAAAATAGAAAAGGACAGAACTGGTAGTGGCGAGGTTACAGGGTGTAGAGACAAGAGATAGACGGGGTATCAAATATCAAATGGTAGAGGCTAGTGAATGTTTACAGGGGTTTGAAACGGTATATTTAGAAGGGGGAGAAATAGATTTAAATGTAATATCTTAAAATTTTTAATTAAGTGTATCCATTACAGGAAGTCATGAATTTAAAGTTATTAAAGAAATATATATATATATATATACACATGTGTGTGCGTTAACAAAGGAAAAGAGGGATTTGGTAAAGGAGTTCATATTTTATAAAGATAGACAACTAAAGGAGTTAAATTACTTTTTTAGGGTTATGATTTTGAGCTGTTTGAAGAGGTGTATTTAGGGGGAAGGAATGGGTTTCAATATAAGATTTTAAAAAATTTTATTTAGGTTTATTTAATTAAACCTTTGTAATAGATGCCATTACAGGAAGTTATCAGTTTAAAAGTTATTAGATAAAAATAATATATATATATATACATATATGTGTTAACCAAGTAAAAAGAATTTTATTAAAGGAACCCATATTTTCTAAAGATAGGCAATTAAAGGAGGTTTGGATAAGAAGGTAGGGGGGTTAAAATACTTTTTAAGGTTAACGTTAAAGTAAAATTATGATTAAAACTTAAATTGAATCTTTTAATTGATATTCTAACAGGCCAAACTATCGCCCGTTTCACACTCCACCCACGTCTATTGAACAGGTGAAGTGGCTCACCCCTTGTTCCCTGTTTAGGATCTGGTTTCCGGCTTTCTCTTTTCCAATCTTTTCACTCTTTTATATATATAATTCGAGTAGATAGACTAAACTATCGCCCGGTTCACACCCCACCCACGTCTATTGAAGAGGTGAAGCGGCTCATCCCTTGTTTCCTGTTTAGCATGTGGTTTCCGGTTTTTTCTTTTTCTCTTTTCCAATCTTTTCACTCATTTATTTTATTTTATTTTTTTTATTAATTGGAGTAGATAGACTAAACAATCGCCCGGTTCATACTCTACCCAGGTTTATTGAACAGGTGAAGAGGCTCATCCCTTCTTTCCTGTTTAGGATGTGGTTTCCGGTTTTTCTCTTTTCCAATCTTTTCACTATTATGTAGCCCCCTGCGCATCAGTGGCCTTTTCACCTTGCTTGGGGTGATATGATTAAAAAAAAAAATCTAGTTAACTGGGATTTAAATTCTAAATTTAAGTATTCAAAAGTTTGCCTTGTGTCGGCACTTACTGATGAATTCCATCCTAAGATTCAGTAGCCGGTGTTGGTGTGGGTAATTTAATATTGAAACTTTTTTCAGTAAACATAGACAGCACCTGTCACGAAAATTACTCGGAATACGGACTGAACCTATTAGTTTCCAGCTAATTTCAGGATCCAGCCCTTCCTCTTTCATTTTCTAGAATGCCAGCGAAAGGGCTGTCTGGTACCTCTGACCGGGGTTCGTAAAAGAGTACCTGTGGTTATACAGTCTTTGTTTTGAAAGGACCGGCGGACATACCGATATAGGTCTGGAAGTCGTTTTTTTTGTTTGATGGAGAAATGCGGGCTTCATAAATCACCTGGGTGGATTTGCATTTTCCCTCCACCGGACCGGCGTTCACAGAATTACAGCTGGATTCGTTTAGAATTCCGGACCTAGATTCAGCATTGCGCAAATTCACCAGAATACTCCTATTATGGGAACCAATAAGGCTGTCCATATTCGCGGTGCAAGGAACAGGTGTAGAGGCTCATCCCTTGTTCCCTGTTTAGGATGTGGTTTCCGGCTTTCTCTTTTCCAGTCTTTTCACTTTTCCTTATTTATTTCTCAATTGAAGTAGATAGACTGAACTATCGCCCGGTTCACACTCCACCCACGTCTATTGAACAGGTGTAGAGGCTCATTCCTTGTTCCCTGTTTAGGATGTGGTTTCCGGCTTTCTCTTTTCCAATCTTTTCACTCTTACGTAGCCCCCTGCACACTAGTAGCCTTACCGCCTTGCCCGCGGTGATATGATTTAAAAAAAAAAAGAATAACTAATTTTAAGGGTGTACCTATTAAAAATCTTCTGTAGAGTGTTACTGTTATTAAAATTTTTGTCTATTAAGAAAATATTTACCAATATTGATGTTAGTTAGTTTACAATAAGTGGGGTTAAAAGAAATTATCTTTCTTTTTCTACAGTTTCCTTTATTTTTATTTTTGGATGATTCGGAGTCTCTTGTAGGTTTATTATATGTTAACTTGTTCTTATGTCCGCTTTTTTGAAGGGCCTTATTGTAAATATTTTTACTTGCGTTGAAAATTTTAATGTTGGATGAGAATTGGTTGATTCTATTATTCACTATATTGGGTTTCTCTTTTATAATATTTTTGGGGTGGTTGGATGAAATATTAATCTAAGTTGGGGAACTATTTTCTTTGAGAAATGGTTGGTAGGATCCATCATTTAAGTTAAGGGTGATGTCTAGATAGTTTACAATTTTAAGATTAGAGGTGACTTAGACTTTAAAACCGAGGTACTTCAGGGCTCTAATTATTTTTTGTGTATCCTATTTGTGTAGGGCCCATTGGAATTAAGGATAATTATTAATCCATCGTCCCGATATAGTCCTAATTGTTTTGGGTCTAAAAATCTGCTTCGAATATCTAAAATGTAAATTCCCACAATATCTGCCACCTAAGTTCAATCATATGCTCCCATTGGGACGTCAAAACCCTCCCCCGGCCCCTTTGTCCATGTGGAATCATCAAAGGTGAGAATAGATTTTCTGTCCACAAAGATAATTTCGTAGTCTTTATCCGAAATGTTCACGTAATGCTTAGCAAATCTTAAACAACTCTCAAGAAGGTCCCTTGACATAGAGGAATAGAAATCGACAAAATCGAATTTAAGGAAAGTGGATTTAGATTTGTTTTTGATGTTGTTAAACCAGTGTCTCGTATCTGAAGAACTTTTACAAAGATTTGGTTGTAGATTCAATAGTAGCATCTCTATTAGGTTTTTTAGAATTTCCCTGGAAATTATGACTAAGTCACGTTTTGTAGGATTAATTAGCCTGGTTTGTAATTTGTTTTGGAAATTTGGTTTGTGGTCCTTAAATAAAACGTAAGCTTCTTTAGTGGCGATTTTGCCAATTTTGTCACAAATATTTAATTCTTTGGCGAATTTGGCTGTGTCTGTATTAATTTCAGATAATGCTAGGTTCCTTCTGTCTACTTTGTAAATACTAGTTCGGCTATTTTTAAGGACACATGTAATTTAAAGGATCACATTTATAAATGTTATTAGATTTGTCGAATTTAACACACAGGTGCTTAGATTTTTTCAGGTTACTAATATCTAATTTTAGTAAGTTCTGGAATTCATTTGAAGCCCCACAGAATTTGATTTTGGGGATCAGGTCGAAAAGGTCCTTCTCGAAAAAGTTCAGAAATCTGCATACAAGGGGTGTGTGCTGGGTCCTCAGATTAAAAAAATCCGTGGAATGATGTGCAGAGTCTGTAGAGCGGAGAAAAAAGTGGGCCTTCGATTGAAGTCTCCTTACCAAATCCCTCTTTTTCTTTTTTAACGCGCACACATGTATATATATATATATGTGTGTGTGTGTGTATGTATATATATATATATATATATATATATATATATATATATATATATATATATCTTTAATAACTTTAAATTCATGACTTCCTGTAAGTAATGGATAAACTTAATTAAAAATTAGAAGATATTACATTTAAATCTATTTCTCCCCTTCTAAATATACCGTTTCAAACCCCTGTAAACATTCACTAGCCTCTACCATTTGATATTTGATACCCCGTCTATCTCTTGCCTCTACACCCTGTAACCTCGCCACTACCAGTTCTGTCCTTTTCTATTTTGTGACCGTTGCTAACCTGGCCCCTTCCCCACTTTACCCCAGGGCCTTCGCCATTTGGAACAAAACAATGTCGCTGACGTGACGTGGAATCTCTGTTACAGATACTATGTCGAAATGTACATTCGACACCTTTGAATTTTGAAAGTTTTCTTTAATTTATATTGACTCTGTATTCTTAATACATTGAACTCTCTGCCTGCATCACTTTTTAATGTTAAAATTTTGTTAATACTAATTAGGATCTGGTTCTTGGAATTTACCTTCCTACTCTTCCACTTTGGATTAAAGAAAAACAATATATATATATATATATATATATATATATATATATATAGACAAAATAAGAATTAATATATACACTCATAAAGGAAAAATAACCTATATAGTAAAATATAAATTACAGTCACAAGTAATTAACTATCATAAAAACAACAGATGAAAGAAGTAAAATAAAAATAAGAGAGCATATTCACAATATCAAAAAAACAGCTGAAATTGCTAGAACATTATTAGTAAGGAAAAGTTCTGTGTTGAGAAACAGATAATTTAAATTTATTTTTGTGACGGCGGCATTTATATCATTTCATTTCGTTGCTTTAAAAGCTGGTTATTTCCACTAAATTCAATTAATTTTTCCACTTAAGCAGTTTGTGATTTTCTGGTAATTTTTTTATTTATTCCCCGAAGGCCTTTATCTCTTCAATTTTTGCTAAAACATCCTTATTTCCGTGAAAATGTATATGCTGAACTCAAATCAATAATTATTTATTAAAGGAGCCTACATTTATTGAGTTTAATAACCAGAAAAAAATCGAACTTCTTCTCGCTGTTTATCTCACCCCCAACCACCATTGAAATATGTTATTCACTGCTGACTGATTTAAGGCGTAGTAAGCTAATTTTAAGTCTATTTACTTCCTTTGTGCAATTACTACGCGATTTGTTTTGTTTTGGAACTCAATTTCCGCTAAAGGTTGTGAGTATTTGCATTTTTTTTCTCCTTTTTGGGCTGTACAATTTTTTTTAAGAAAATTAACATTGAAATAGAAATTTAGGGTTAGGGTTATTGCTTTTTTTTCTTTTATTTTTCTTGGTAATGAATTTAAGAAAGCTGCGTGGATTTAATTTGAGAAGAAAGTTAACTTTCAAATATATGAAAATAAGTGATAATTGGGTTAGGTTTAGTGTTAGTGTTATTGCGTGTATTTATTTTTCCTTTTTTGGTACTTATATATTTGGAGGCTAATTTTTTTTTTAATCGTATCACCCCGAGCAAGGCGGTAATGCCACTGATGTGAAGGGTGCTACGTAATAGTGAAAAGATCGGAAAAGAGAAAGCCGGGAACCATATCCTAAACAGGGAACAAATGAATGAGCCTCTTAAACTACACTTGTCACTTATTTTCATATATTTGAAAAGTTACTTTCTTAAAAAAAAAACTTCTATATTTTCATATATTTGAAAGATAACTTTCTTCAGAAAAAATTAAGTAAACCTACAATTATCACTTATTTTCATAAAAAAAAACACGCAAATATATTTCCATATATTTTAAGTTTAAGTAAAACTACAGTTATCACTTATTTACATGAAATTGAAAGTTAACTTTCTTCTGAAATTAAAAAATGAAAAAATTTTGATTTATTCCCCGATTTTTTTCCGATGAAAGTTAAATTTCAAATATATGAAAATATGGAATTTTTTAAGAAAGTAAACTTTCAAATATATGAAATTCAGTGACTAGTGTAATTTAATTAACCTTGAAATATATAAGTGACACAAAAAAAGGAGAAAAAAAATACACGCAGTAACCCTAACCCAACCCTCTAACCCTAACCCAATTAACACTTATTTTCATATATTTGAAAGTTAAATTTCTTCTCAAATTAAGTACACGCAACTTTCATAAATTCATTACCAAGAAAAATAAAATGAAACAAACACGCATTAACCCTAACCCTAAGCCTAAATTTCTATTTGAAAATTAACTTTCTTAAAATAAAATTCTACAGCCCCCCAAAAAAGAAAAAAAAACTCAAATACACGCAAGTTTCAGCGGAAATGGAGTTCCTAAACCAAACAAATCGCTTAGTAATTGCACAAAAGATGTAAATAGGCTGAAACAAACATCCTACGCCTAAAGTCATTCAGCGCTGAATAACATTTTTCAACAGTGGTTACGGGGTTAGATAAACAGCGAGAAGTTTTCTGGTCGTTAATATCAATAAAGGTACGTTTCTTTAATAAATAATTATCGGTTTGAGTTCAGCATATACATTTGCACGGAAATACGGATGTTTCGGAAAAATTTGAATGGGTAAAGGCCTTCGAGGAATAAATAAAATATTTACCGATTTTCCTGTAATCTTCCATTAAATCTGAGAAGAGAAGACTCTGTCCTTTAATTCCCAGGAGTATTTAGGTGTGGGGGGGATCTAGAGAAGGAATATTTATGATTATAAAATCTGTTTCCAAGGTTATGCAGAAATTTCAAAATATACTTTTCTTCTTTATCATATTCTATAGGAAAAATAGTTGCTTTGTATCGCAGACTTACCCACCAATATTATTACGTCACTACCTCCCTTAAAATAGATCGCTAGTTCATTAGTTTTTATTTAATTGAAAATGAAGAAAGTTCAGAAAGCTTATCTTTCTGACTTGAAGATTTGCAAACATACCGCCAATTAATGTTTATAAATTCATTCGTTAAAAAGTAAAAAAAATTCTAAAAAGTATCCTCATTTTTTACTTCAAACAAATTTCAAACTTGTTCTGCCTTAAAATGTCATAACGTGAGAATATCCAAATAAAAAAAATTCCTGTCAGGTAAAATATTAAACTGCAGTTGTTAGATCTTAATTTTTTATACTTTTACTGTTAATATTTATCTTTTAAATAAATAACTTAAAAGGACTTTGGGTAAATATCTGAGATATAAAAATGGTACGTACTGGATGTAGCAAATATATATATGATTCATTATTTAACCATAAATTGAAATATATGTATTCGTAAAAATAGTTTTCACTTTTACATAACAATTTCTAACATAGTTTTATTGTTTAGAGTTTACTTAAATAGGTCTAGTGGCATTATAAGGTTAATGATATGAATAGTTTGGCTTACTTAAATGTTACGGTTAGATCCTCTGTTTTGGCAATGGTTATATCAATGTTTTGATGTGCGTTGTGGTGCAGTGGATATCGGCTCGGAACTGAGAGATCGGGGAGCCGTGTTCAAATTCCAGTTAAATTCATTGCATTCACTTACGCGCAAATACCCTTGGGAAAGGTATTAATCCGTCTCTTCCTTCCAGTTATGAGGTAAATAACAGGACAGATTGGGTTCTATAGCCTTGGCTGGCAACCAGTCTACCGCAGAAACCAATGGCAACCTACTGCGGGATAATTTTTCTGCCCAGTCAGTCATGTCTCGAAAGAGGCATGATCGCCCAAACGTGTTTCACGTATGGCACTTAACTGACTGACTGACTATATCAACGTTTAAGTTTTATTTAAGGCTTGATTTAGGAATAGGCTTAGATTTACTCCTAAATGTAAAGCTGGGGTTAGGTTTAGTTTTTAGTGTCGAGTTACAGTAATGCTAGTGT
This sequence comes from Ascarosepion bandense, assembly GCA_037127315.1. NCBI lineage: Eukaryota > Metazoa > Mollusca > Cephalopoda > Sepiida > Sepiidae > Ascarosepion > Ascarosepion bandense. Next base: position 222,759 of record JBBBDQ010028907.1, on the reverse strand, counting down.
TAAGCATTGGATTAATTTTAGCTTAAAGTTTTAGAATTATGTTATTTATAGATTCATTTCTAAGTTTATAATGAGGCTTATTGTTAGGGTTCGGATTAGAACCTGGGTTTCGATTAAGGTTAGTGAGATGGCTAGTTATAAAGGATTACTAAAATGTTTTGGGATGATGTTAGAGTGAGGTTAAATTTAGTGCTAAGACTAATGTTAGTGTTATCCTTAGGTTAAATAGTAGTGTTGGTACGGATAATGCATCGGGTTAGGTCTTTGATTAGGCTTAATGCTAGTATTAAGAATAGTTTTAACGTTATGTTTAGGCTTAGGTTTGTGATATAACTGGTATTAGGATTAAGGCTAGGTTTAATGCTATGATTAGTATTAGGACTACAAGTATCAGTCAGTTAAGTGTTCATATGTGATACACGCTTGGGTGATCATGTCTCGAAAGAGACATGACTGACTGTGCAGAAGATTATCCCGCAGGAGATTGCCATTGCTTTCTGCGGTAGACTGGTTGCCGACCAAGGCTACAGAACCCAATCTGTCCTGTTATTTAATCCATAACTGGAGGGAAGAGACGGATTAATACCTTTACCAAGGATATTTGCGCGTAAGTGAAGGCAATGAATTTGAACTCGGTTTCCTGATTTCCCGTTCCGAGCCGATATCCACTGCACCACAACGCACTACAAGTATACCTCACCCTAAGTCAGTAATTCGTTCCGGGAAAGACGACTTAAGTCGAAAAACAACTTCAGTCAAATTTACTTGTCTCCAAATTTACTTGCTACCTGGCTAAGCTATAACTAGACATTACAAGTCCTGTATTTATTTATAAATGCATTTTAATAATATATGGTCAATAAGAATCTGCTTTAAGCTTACCAACAAATAAATTTTAGTTTTTGCTGCAGTACAGAAAAAGTAATCTAAATTTATGAACGTACATGCTTGTAGATGTTTAAACTTCGGCGATCTTTACAATACATCATGGAGTCTTTATATGTGAATGTAGTTTGCTGTAAGGCATTACAAAATAAAATAAAATGATTTTGCAAAGTTAAATAATAATACATTTATTAAATATTATTTTGCGATAGCAGAAAATAAATGAATGGCAAGTTTACCAATATTTACATATATGTTAGGGATCACCCCTGTTTTACACATAAGAATGGACTCGCGTGATGTGTACATATAATCCCGCCTATACAAAGAATTGAAGTAGCAGTAGTTGTCGAGTTGCCTACAATAGTAGTCGCAAATCTGCTACTATTGACACTGTCAACTCTCTGCCTTCTGGCGGAGAGCGCTCTCTGCCCGAAGTCAGAGGGCACTAGCCCAGTCGAGGCTCTGCCGAAGGAAACAATAGACAGTTATTTTTGGCCGGGCTATATGGCCCGGAAGGCCCACATATAACTGACCTTGTGTCACATGTTGCCTTAAGTGGGAGGGCCAACTAAATATTGTAGTAGTAGTTATAGAGTTGCCTACAGCAGTAGTCGCAAACCTGCTACTATTGACACTGTCAACTCTCTTTTTCCGTGTATAGAGCGCTCTCCCTTAGGGCAGGGCGCACTAAGACAGTCATGGTTCCGCCGAAGTGTAGAAGCACGAGTGGGTAACGATAGACAGATATTTTTGGCCAGGCGATATGGCCCGGAAGATCCACATAAAAATGGCCTTGTGTCACATGTTGCCTTAAGTGGGAAGGCCAATTAAATACTGTGGTAGTTGTTGTGGAGTTGCTTATTTGGTGCAGGGTAAGTTGAAGTTACTTGGCTATAGACTCATCACCCGGACATACCATTTCACTGCAAGATTGTATATATTGATTTCTACTAACAGTATTCTTGAATTGACTAACCCGTATTCCAGTTTGTATATTTTTGTTCAATATAACTTAGATTTTTTACCTCCATATATCATCTTGGTTTTGATTATTTTGTGTGGTATCGTAACCGGAATCCACAACAAAAAATATGTATATAATTTTTTTATTTACATTGAGATTATAGATGGCTACACATCATCATCATCAACAGCTGATTCTAGCTGTTGTTGTTGTTGTTGTTCAATACTCTTTTTAATAAGAAACATGGTTGAGTTCCTTGAACTATGTTCTTCTTTTCTTCAATGATTACATATATTTTCATATTTCGTACTCTAGGAGTTATGATGATTATATTGGAATTTGTTGTAAATATACGTATTGTAATCTGATTTTATATGCTTTTATCCGGGTGATTTATTATGCAGTAACACAATTTTATGTACTTTTAAGGCTTTTCTAGTGATAACACTACTTCGTTTTTTGGGGGCGGACAGATGTAAAGTTAAGTTTGATTTTTATACGTCCATATATTTTTAACAAACAACGTATACTCGGGAAAGGCTTAACTCGAAACGACGTAACCCAAATATCTGTATTATTCGCTTTTTTTTAACTGCATGTTAAGTGGTTAAAGTTAGGATAGATTTACGTTTCAGATTAGGATTAAGATGTTTACGGTCAAGATTACTGTTACAATTACAGGTTAAGATTATATTTAGGGTGAGATTTAATGACTAATGTCAGAGGTACGGTTATGCTTAGTGACAGTGTTACACTAGGGAAAGGGTTATATTTAGGATCAGGGCTATGGTTTGAACTATAGTGATCGTTAGTGTTAGGTACTATTTGTAGGTTAAAACGAGAAATTTAAATTTAACAAGAAACTTTAAAATAAACCTGGCTGTAAACATATGCCTAAACTAAGACCTAATCTTAATCCTAAACCTAACTTTATACATATACATACTAGGTTTAGGGAGATATATTTTGGCATATGTATAAAGTTAGATTTAGTTGCCTACATTATTTTCTACGCTTAGTTTTATCATAGTGATTCAACTTTTCATCACCGGTCACGATACGATGCAAAAGATATTTTCCGTTCTGCCGTTGAAGCAGCTGTTCCCATGTGACAAAACCCTGTTCGACATCCCTCGGCTTCGTACGCCACACACATACACAGTTTTGGGAGACACATCTCTTGAAATCCAGCGATAACTTATTTAAAGCCCTAATAAAAACGTTGATCATACCAAATGTAGAGCAGACGATTCGAACCCCCGATACTCGCCTTTGCCACCGAGATTGATGAATGGCCAGGCTTACTCCATTATTTTCTACGCTTAGTGTTATCATAGTGATTCAACTTTTCATCACCGGTCACGATACGATGCAAAAGATATTTTCCGTTCTGCCGTTGAAGCAGCTGTTCCCACGTGACAAAACCCTGTTCGACATCCCTCGGCTTCGTACGCCACACACATACACAGTTTTGGGAGACACATCTCTTGAAATCCAGCGATAACTTATTTAAAGCCCTAATAAAAACGTTCATCATACCAAATGTAGAGCAGACGATTCGAACCCCCGATACTCGCCTTTGCCACCGAGGTTGATGAATGGCCAGGCTTTAAATATAACAATCTCACCTTAACTTGAGGTGAACCATAGATATAGCATTAACCCTAGACATAACACTAAGATCATTTGCCGTAACTCTCTATAGTGGGGTAAAATTGAAGAGATACATTCGTACCTTTCTCAGGAATATTAGCTCGTAAATGAATACGACTTGAATTTGTACTTAGGTTCTGCAATTCCAGAATCCGAGATGCTATCATTTACACAACTGCAGGAATATATTTGTGAATGAGCGTAAAACAAACAAACAAAAAAATTCTGGAAGAACGGTTTTAGAAAGATATGCAAAAACATCTAGTAACTTTATTCATTTCTTTGAATGTGATAAAATGTGATAAAATAATTTGAAAAGTCAGTAGGATGAGAAATTGTTTTAAAGATAAAACTGAAGATAAAATTAAACCTAATTTTGTCTGTTTTAATATTAAAAACATAATTCATTTGTATATTGACCTTTTAATTCAATTGTTTCAAATAAAATATTTAAATTTTTAGCATTTTAATGTATCCTTTAAAAAAACAGAAAGAATACTGAAGGCAATATATTATAATAAAATTACAAACTAAATATTATATCAATATTTCAAATGTGTTATTTGAAAGCCCCTCAGTATTAATGCTATGACAATGTCCAACGCTATTAAAGGAGGCTTAAGGAAAAATGTAAATCGAATTGTTTCTTTCTCTCTAAACATTTATATTATTAGAACCTTGAATAAGTTCTCTTCGATTTTTTATGAAAAGTGATGTTTTATTTTTAGAAATTACTAAAAAATATTTTACTGAAAGTATTGTCGATCGATAGCCACTACGTTTTTCAATCATTCTAAATTCCTTGTCGGAAAAACAACATGTCTTTTGAGGCAACACGAGTCATCCCACTTTTTTGTCCATTTCACAAGAATAAAAGTGCTGTTCAGCCAGACCATGTGTCATCGATCTGAATAACTGATAATTGGACGAAGGAATGTATGGTAAATACGGTGGGTATTGTAGACCATCCCACTTAAGCGTTTCTTAAGTGTTTGACTCGTTTTACAAAAGGTAGCCTAGCGTTGTCAAGGCGTAAAATTTATTTTATCGTGCCTTTGATCGTTTTTTTCTTCAATGCTTGACTCAAACGTATTGATTGTAGTCGATAGCGCTCTCTTTTGATTGTTTCGGTCAGTTTGAGCCGCTCATAATAAACTACATTCATTTGATCATACCAAATATAGAGCAGACGATTCGAACCCCCGATACGCGCCTTTGCCACCGAGGTTGATGAATGGCCAGGCTTACTCCATTATTTTCTACGCTTAGTGTTATCATAGTGAGTCAACATTTCATCACCGGTCACGATACGATGCAAAAGATATTTTCCGTTCTGCCGTTGAAGCAGCTGTTCCCACGTGACAAAACCCTGTTCGACATCCCTCGGCTTCGTACGGCACACAGTGTCCTTACTTTTGAATCATTCTTAAATCTTTTAAAAGTTTCGAAACTACTATCTGATCAACTACTAATGATTCTGCAAGTTCAGCTTGCGCTTGACACAAGCCTTCATGAATCGAGATCTTCAATTCTTCCTCTACAACCTTTTTTTCGGTGTGCCAGAGCGTTCTTGATCTTCAACATTAAAGTCATTATTTTTTAAGCTTTTAAACCAATCTCTGTATGTTGCTTCCGACGGAGCACGGTGACTGTCAGTCTCAAGAAGTATCTTTCTGCTTCGGCTGCCAATTACTTTAGAATAATATAGTGCAGTAAAATTCCCTACAGATACAGTATCTTTGTCACGAAATACGGCACATTTACACATTTTACACTTAGGCGAAATGAGATGAACTGAATTTCAAGCTTGCATGTATTACTTCTTTATAGATGTATTGCTGTCTGAATATGTGTGGTAGTGCAGTGAATATCGGCTCGGAACGACAAATCAGGAAGCCGAGTTCGAATTCCAGTTGAATTACTTGCATTCATTTACGCACAAATAGCCTTTGGAAAGGTATTAATCCGTATCTTACCTCCATGTATGGGTTAAATAATAGAACATATTGGGTTCTATTGCCTTGGCTAGCAACCAGTCTACTGCAGAAAGCAATGGCAATCTACTGCGGGATAATCTTCTGCACAGTCAGTCATGTCTCTTTCGAGACATGATCACCCAAGCGTGTATCACATATGAACACTTAACTGACTGATACTGGTAGTCCTAATACTAACCATAGCACTAAACCTAGCCTTAATCCTAATACCAGTTATATCACAAACCTAAGCCTAAAAATAACGTTAAAACTATTTTTAATACTAGCATTAAGCCTAATCAAAGACCTAACCCGATGCATTATCCGTACCAACACTATTACCAACAGTATCCGTACCAACACGATCATGTCTGTTTCCAGACATGATCGCCTAAAGCGTGTATCACGTCTGGCACTTAACTGACTAACTGTCTGAAACTACAAACATACACAGTTCTGGGAGACATATCTATTAAAATCCAGCAATAACTTATTTAAAGCTCTAATAAAAACGTTGTTCATAGTCAATAATGCTGCTATTCAAATCTCTTCTTTTTTTTCATTTTTTCCAATTTCATTTGATTTATGGTTAGATTTAGTGTAATTTAGTATTAGGCTACACTTTTAAAATAAATTTCAGCCCAAGCAAAGCGAGAATATTACTAGTGCACAGGGGAATCACAAGGAGTGAATGTAAAAGAGTAGACTGAGAAGAGGGAGGATTAAGTAACAGTCAAAAATATGAACGAAATTAAAGAATACAAAAGATGACAATTTGAACCTTTGAAGATTGTAGATAACAGGAAAGCACTTAAATAAAAAGGCGTTTCACAAATGAAAATTGTAAGAAAAAATGCTGTTGGAGTAGAAGTGGCGAATACATTTATCTATTTCAACCATTCTTTGAACTTTTTAATGTAGTCACAGCTTCTTCGTCTATGCCCCTTGTCCCTTCATGGTGTTGCCGATCAGGGCTTTCCACAAATTCCTACCCTTTTTAGCTCTTATTAGTATTTTTCGTTTTGCCGTTCATCCAGATCAATCTTCTACCAACATATGCTCGTTGAGTTGCTTATTCGCTGCTCTCCTCTGTTCATCTTACATTCAATATGTCTTGTCAGCGTCAAATTTTACAGGACTTATTTTTCATGATGTGCTTTAGAATTTTTCAAATGTGTCTTTCTGGTTCTAAATATAAGTTGTGTTCCTGTTGGGACCAGAAATAAAAACACAAATACGGAAGAGAATTAAACAATTGTATTTCAAAGGAAGGTTACAAATATATACCAATGAGCGATTATTAGCGTGACTGTTCAATCTGGCTGTCAGAGTTATCTGCTAGAAAATTTCCGCTCTTACTCACTGCTCTCTATCAATATCTTACTTTGCTTTTACAAAGCAGAACTTCTACACACACACACACAACACACACACACACACACACACACACACGCGCGCGCACACACACACACATATATATATATATATATATATGTAAAATTTTTGCTTATATATATATATATATATATATATATATATATATATATATATTGGACGAGTTCATGTCTCATATGGGCAAGTGTCCATAACAATATAAGCTTCTTTTTTTTATTGTTTTCCATAAAATCCTCTCATTACTGACAGGATTCGTCCATGGTATTCTTCATATCTTTCTATAGAAACGCATCTATGCTACCTCATTTCTCTTCTTTACCAATCCATCATTCGCTGCCAGAAATGTAAACATAAAATATTACATAACAGTTTAGCGTCCTTCTCGTTTTTGTAACAAAATTTTCCTGTTTATTGATAATTTGCTTAGATTTTGGAAGGCATATTTTTGCTCTTTCAGCTCACTCTCAGATTTAGTGTGTTATATTATCTGTCCTTTATTAAACACTTCCCAGAATTTGATAGTGAAGATGATGTATCTGTTGAATAAAGAAAAACAGAAAAAAAAGTTTCATCGCCATTTTTACAGTAATTTTTATTATTATCCTCAAGGGCTCACGCAAAGGCCAGTACAGTGAGTTGGTAAGAGTCCCCATATAGGTTGGTCAAAACAGATGCAATATGTATGTGTAGCAATACATATAAAGGTTAAGCTGAGCGAATATGAATTATATATATATATATATATATATATATATATATATATATATATATATATTTCGTGTACAGCTCTGTTTAATTATACGGGCAAGAGACACAAGAAATAATAAATGTAATTTCTTAACTATTAGCCTCTGGCTATATAGTAGACACTTCCGCTACAACCCATTACTAGAGTATGTTTTGACAGACATAACCTTTTGCTAAAAGATGTTTATTCTACCTAAGATTAAAATATTATTCTGAATATTGGAATCGTCTTTTTATATGGGAGAGCTGTCTTAGTGCTTTAAATTTAAAAAAAATGTTTTTACATCTCAATATGAATGTTTGTCATATCTTAAATTTTAAAAATAGATTTCAACTGCAGTGCTTTCTGTCGAAGTTATAATTCCTTATAGGAAAAAGAGATAAAAATAAACACGTTTCGATACTACTTTAATGAAAGGCAAGCGAGTAATTCGACTCGTGTTTCTTCCCCCTGTTTTGCCCACAATCAAAAACAAGGTGTTCTAATTTGATCAGACGATTCCTTTGAGAATATAGAGCAAGCAATAAACAACATCCCAGGAGATATAAACATGAAGATTTAAACAAAAATTTGGCATATGATGGTCCACGTGCGACTTGTAGGTTTTCTCAAAACAAAAAATTAAAAATTAAAAAATCCGCACACCATCATCAAAATACATAGTTTGGTTTGGTTGTTTTGTTTTGATGGCATATCAACCTCGGTGGGTTATTTATTAACAAGTAAATGTTATTTATTGCTAGTAATACATTTTTCTTTCAATAATTTATTGTTGTTTTTATATAAGTTTTGTGTCTAGTAATACTTTTTCTTTTCGAGAGCCAAGATTCATTAGGATTTGTTTTAAGGGCAGGGTCCCCAAAGCCTACCCTGTTATTTAACCCATAACTGGAGGGAAGGGACCGATTAATACCTTTTCCAAGGGTACCAGTGCTTAAGTGAATGCAGGGTATTCAATTGGAATTCGAACTCGGCTCACCGATTTCTCTTTCCGAGCCGATATCCACTGCACCACAACGCACATCCGTCACTAAAGGCTTATAGCACCTGGTATTCCAAAGCGGTCACCCATCTAAGTACTAACCAGGCTCAACGTTGCTTAACTTCGGTGATCGAGCGAGAACGGGTGTATTCAACGTGATATGGCCGTAAGCCCCTAAATAAATAATAATTCTTTTTTAAAAATACGTAATTCTTACTCGCGGATGTGCGTTGTGGTACAGTGGATATCGGCTCAGAACGAGAAACCGGGGAGCCGTGTTCGAATTCCAGTTGAATCCATTGTATTCATTTACGCGCAAATACCCTTGGGAAAGGTTTTAATCCGTCTATTCCTTCCAGTTATGGGTTAAATAGCAGGACAGATTGGGTTATATTGCCTTGGTCGGCAACCAGTCTACCGCAGAAAGCAATGGCAACCTACTGCGGGATAATCATCTGCCCAGTCAGTCATGTCTCTTTCAAGACGTGATCGCCCAAGCGTGTATCACGTATGGCACTTACCTGACTGAATTCTTATTCGCGCGCATCTCTATATTCTAAATCATAGAATTTTTATTTACACTCGGAATAATATGGTAATTTTTGTTGCTATGGTCATTTAGCAATCATTAAGTGTCTGTAAACCCTGTCTGTAATACCCGGCCGATAAAGTAAACAAACATTCATTATGCCAGCGAGTTTGACGATACTTTTTTTAATCATATCACCCCGAACAAGGCGGTAACGCCACTGATGTGCAGGGGGTTACATAGGAGTGAAAAGATTGGAAAAGAGAAAAAACCGGAAACCACATCCTAAACAGGGAACAAGGGATGAGCCTATTCACCTGTTCAATTGACGTGGATGGAGTGTGAACCGGGCGATAGTTTAGTCTATCTACTCTAATTGAAAAAAAAGTGAGACGACTAGAAAAGAGAAAAAACTGGAAACCACATCCTAAACAGGAAACAAGGGATGAGCCTCTTCACCTGTTCAATAGACGTGGATGGAGTGTGAACCGGGCGATAGTTTACTCTATCTACTCCAATATATTTCCTATTAAAATTTGTTGCTGACTATTAGTCACTACAATTTCCAGACATAAAAAACAAAAACATTCATAGGTGTATGGTTAGGTCTTGAAGGCTGTCACACTGCGTTTAGTAAAATAAGGGAACATAAAGAAGTTTTGGGGTATTAGTTATTTATTACACATTAATATTTTGAGATTAAGATCTCATCTATCCTGAAATTAGAATTTGGGGTCGAATAAATAAATAAAGAAATAAACCTAATGTTCTTATTTTTTTTTTTATATCTGTTGAATTTTACTTTTCTGTCAACTTCTCATCTATTTCTTATTGATGCTGATGAAGACTTGCTGTCAGGATTGAGTCTTTCTGCCGCCGATTATCTCTATTTGTTTACTGAAGTCTTCCATCTGGTATTTAATTTGATGTAACGGGCTTAAACACTGGAGAAACAGGACTATCCATCACCGAGCAGTAATTAAAAAAGAATAAAATGAGATATCGACTGGCATGTGTAGAAGAAGGAATACAGAAAGCCCAAGAAATTTCGAGAATACTTGACTTTAAAGCATTCAATAAAAAGTTTTAAATATTGTATTGTAACTGTTTTCTCATTGTTTATGAATTTTCGTTCGGTTAAAAAAATCCGTCCCTATTTTCTTGCTTAGTGTAATTCCAGTTCTGCTAGAAGGGATTGAAATGATATAATAGTAGCCCTATCTTCCAAATGAAATTGGTTATCATATCTATAAAATAAGGATTCAAAAGTTTTGCAGATTGTGGATAGTCATGGTCACCAACATTTTGAAAAGATACGGTCGACAGAAGAAAAAATTGGCTTTTAGTGATTAGCTATCCCACTGTAATTTTGGAGTAAATTAAGTCCGTTGCTTTTTATTGAAGCCATAAGTTTAGCATCGGAAGGATAAGGATGCTGAGGGTTCAATGGTCTTAATATGTAAATAAATGCGAGGTTTTAGAGAAAACGAAAATAAAAATGAAACTTCTACTTAACATCAGGAAGAGACAGTTGAAGTTTCTGGAACGCGTAATGAAGAAGGACGGCGAATTCGATACTCACAGGACAGTTAGAGGGAAAGGGGAATAGGGGAAAACAGCGCGTGACATGCTTGTTGGGACTGAGCAAATGCATGGCAGAGCAGGGTTTGGAAGAAACAAGACAAAATTTATTCAGCGCTAGAAGGGACAGAAAGGTGTGGAGGACCGTCATCGCCTACGTCCTAAAAAAGATGGAACATAAAAGTAGAAAGAAGGGACTGAAAAATAACACCCTTTATTTTCTCCCTTTTTTAGTTTTATTCATTGTGATTTTTAATCATTTAAGCCCAGGTAGGGCAATAAATCTACTGAGAGTCAAAGAGGAATAAATATACTACTGAGAGGAAAAATATACTCTTAAGGAGAAAGTACAATTAAATAAGCAAAATTAAGAAGAAAGCATAGAACTTTCGGTTGCACCAAGCCATTTCAATTTTAAACTTTTAGACATTGCCGTGTTAACTGATTGATGCCTTTGGTTTCGTGAGTGCATTTTTCATAATTGTGTTTTAATGTGAGAGTAATAGTGTGGTTTTTTGTACTTGTGTTAGAAATGAATTCCCTTATACTAATTACGGTCATGTAACAGTTATCTCTGCAACGATTATATCATGGGTGTCTTGTCCTTACTACCACACGGTTTGTTTAGTCACGTAAATAGTTTGTATTTTTTTTTACTATAAATAAATACTGTGGATAATATTTTTTAAAATACATTAGTTATTTTTTTTATCCTTTGGTCCGATAAAAACTGTATATGAAGGATTAGGTAGGAATTTCTAGAGCAAATGTATAATACTGTGTTGTGCAAATTTTAAAGTTAAAATAATCAATATTCGAAAGAATGGGTCATTCATTTCAGCTGCTGATGTTAGAAAAAAGAAAAGCGAATAACAGTTTTCCCTCTCCATACCATTTTGTCCTACTAGCTTTGTTTGTACTCATTGTGTTATAAATATTGGCCATTCCTGGAGAAATTTGTTTGTCCGTTGTTTCAGCGTTTCTAGATTTTCAAACAAATCATCGAGTGTGAGCAGTCCAGTCTCCGGTAAACACACGATACATCACCAATTTTGACAAGGTTTTTTCCAAGATTCGGCCGATAAATTCTTTATTCTATGAATTGTTCGAACAAAAGCCTTACTTTTATCTGCAAAATCTAGTCTTCGGTAAATTCACTGTACACCGGCAATTTTATTCGAAAAATAAATGAAATTTTCCTCTTTACTAAGGTTTGTTTTTAACCATGCAAGGCGATAATCCCACTGTTCGACAGGGGGCTACATAAGAGTAAAAGGTAAGACAGAAGCAGAGTAAAGAGAAAGACGAAGCAGTTACAGGGCTTGTCAGAGAAAGGAGCAAGAGAGAGATGGGAATACCGGTATGATGCCAGTTGCAAAGGTAGAGAGAAAGGAAAAGATATACAGGGTGATGTAGAAAGAACTTGAGTTAAGTGGTTAAGAACTGGTTATTTACATTGCATTTAAATTGCTGGAGGTTGTAGCCATCAGGAAAGCAAGAATATGGAAGCGAGTTCCACAGGCGGGAAGTGCAAGAAAAGAAGCTGATGGAATAGAATTGGGTGGGACCCAGTTGCCATCCTGGGTGAACGAGTGTTTCCGCTGATAAATACTTTTTCCACATTTCAGAACGAGTAGTCTCATTACTCTCTTTATTATTTTTTCCCGAAATTTTTAATCAGTGAATTAGGACTTCATCAATATTATCTAAATTTCGCTGATATCATTGTTTATATAAAACATTCAGGCTAATCCGCATAATGTTCGGTGATGCATTCTGTTATCTCTTACAAATTTACTTGTTTATTCTAACAATATTTTTTAGTTTTTCTTTTTCATTCTAAAATAAAATATTAAGAAAAGATAAACAGTGGATATATTTAGTAATTGACAATTTATATGTCACAAATTGTGAGTTATTTTCTAAGGAGTTAACTGGACATTGAGCTACATCCTGGAATTTGAAGGATCCCGGAAGAAAACCAAAAGTAAGCTATATTACAGCAATGGTATTACTACCATTTATAAGCGGTGGGACGTTAAAGATTTCATTAAATTATGTTCAACATCAAAGTAGATTAGCCATCAAAGGAAAGGACGTATTCTGCAACAAACTTTGAAAGGTCAAAGCAGTATAAAAAGTAAACACGATCAAAAATTGGGTTACACTAATTGCCAACGGGGAAGATTTACATAATAGTGTTGTTGAGGGATTATATATATATATATATATATATATATATATATATATCTGTGTGTATGTGTCTGTCTGTCTGTGTCTGTATTATTTGGGGTGGTGGTAGATATCTCTAGATGAAACGATATTTGACGATGCGGTGGGTATAAACTGAAAATAGAAAAAAGTGTAGGTATTGGATCAAAATTTGGTTGATTGATTCGTTTATTATGGCTTATGAACGCTTTTTGGGTTCTCTAAAGTTAAATTATATTTTCATGTTGTAAGAATTTATCTGAAGATAATATAGCTTTTTGTGCGTTATGGTGCAGTGGATATCGGCTCGGAACAAGAAATCGGGCTGCTGAGTTCGAATTCCATTTGATTTCCTTGCATTCACTTACTCACAATACCCTTGGGAAATTTATCAATGGTTTGTTTCTCTCCAGTTATGGATTAAATAACAGAACAGAGTGGGTTCTATAGCCTTGGTTGGCAACCAATCTACCGCAGAAAGTATTGGCAACCTACTGCGGGATAATCTTCTTACCAGTGAGTCAAGGGTTTATCACGTATGGCACTTAACTGACTGACATATTAACCAATAACTGGAACGTAGACCTATACCGTTCCCAAGTGGATTTTAGCGAAAATGAATATGAGAGACTCCTCTAGAAATGGAAAATCGATGCATTATCTTTACGGTACCTGGTATTCCAAGTAGTCACCTAGCTAGGAGCTGGTTGTGGTTGTTTAAGATTGTTTATCATCCGTGATACTACGGGAATCGATGTTTAAACGTGATATTGCCGTAAGCATTTGATGATTAGATGACTGAGTAGGGATTTGAGAGTTTATTTGTCTAAAAAAGGCTCCTTGTTTGTAAGGGGTAAACCTTCATGGTTTTATTCGATAACATTTTTTCGTGTTTTATTAAGTGGCGGTATAATAATCTGTTTAATCTACTGTGATTAATTTAGAAAAAATAATAAAATAACCAAAAACTGATAGTGGGAATTAAGAGCAGATATTTTAAATAGAATAAAGAATTAAGTAAAAGGAAATAAAAAAGTCAAAAGAAAAGAGTGCTGAACTGCGATTTAATATCAATCCAATTTTATAGGAATGAGTGTTAAACAATCCCTTCATGCCTTTCATAAAATAAGCAAAGTATTAAGTAATCAAAAAATATAGTTCAAAACAATGAAAAGAGTGCTGAACTGCGATTTAATATCAATCCAATTTTATAGGAATGAGTGTTAAACAATCCCTTCATGCCTTTCATAAAATAAGCAAAGTATTAAGTAATCAAAAAATATAGTTCAAAACAATGAAAAGAGTGCTGAACTGCGATTTAATATCAATCCAATTTTATAGGAATGAGTGTTAAACAATCCCTTCATGCCTTTCATAAAATAAGCAAAGTATTAAGTAATCAAAAAATATAGTTCAAAACAATGAAAAGAGTGCTGAACTGCGATTTAATATCAATCCAATTTTATAGCAATGAGTGTTAAACAATCCCTTCATGCCTTTCATAAAATAAGCAAAGTATTAAGTAATCAAAAAATATAGTTCAAAACAATGAAAAGAGTGCTGAACTGCGATTTAATATCAATCCAATTTTATAGCAATGAGTGTTAAACAATCCCTTCATGCCTTTCATAAAATAAGCAAAGTATTAAGTAATCAAAAAATATAGTTCAAAACAATGAAAAGAGTGCTGAACTGCGATTTAATATCAATCCAATTTTATAGCAATGAGTGTTAAACAATCCCTTCATGCCTTTCATAAAATAAGCAAAGTATTAAGTAATCAAAAAATATAGTTCAAAACAATGAAAAGAGTGCTGAACTGCGATTTAATATCAATCCAATTTTATAGCAATGAGTGTTAAACAATCCCTTCATGCCTTTCATAAAATAAGCAAAGTATTACGTAATCAAAAAATATAGTTAAAAACAATGAAAAGAGTGCTGAACTGCGATTTAATATCAATCCAATTTTATAGGAATGAGTGTTAAACAATCCCTTCATGCCTTTCATAAAATAAGCAAAGTATTAAGTAATCAAAAAATATAGTTCAAAACAATGAAAAGAGTGCTGAACTGCGATTTAATATCAATCCAATTTTATAGCAATGAGTGTTAAACAATCCCTTCATGCCTTTCATAAAATAAGCAAAGTATTAAGTAATCAAAAAATATAGTTCAAAACAATGAAAAGAGTGCTGAACTGCGATTTAATATCAATCCAATTTTATAGCAATGAGTGTTAAACAATCCCTTCATGCCTTTCATAAAATAAGCAAAGTATTAAGTAATCAAAAAATATAGTTCAAAACAATGAAAAGAGTGCTGAACTGCGATTTAATATCAATCCAATTTTATAGGAATGAGTGTTAAACAATCCCTTCATGCCTTTCATAAAATAAGCAAAGTATTAAGTAATCAAAAAATATAGTTAAAAACAATGAAAAGAGTGCTGAACTGCGATTTAATATCAATCCAATTTTATAGCAATGAGTGTTAAACAAACCCTTCATGCCTTTCATAAAATAAGCAAAGTATTAAGTAATCAAAAAATATAGTTAAAAACAATGAAAAGAGTGCTGAACTGCGATTTAATATCAATCCAATTTTATAGCAATGAGTGTTAAACAAACCCTTCATGCCTTTCATAAAATAAGCAAAGTATTAAGTAATCAAAAAATATAGTTCAAAACAATGAAAAGAGTGCTGAACTGCGATTTAATATCAATCCAATTTTATAGCAATGAGTGTTAAACAATCCCTTCATGCCTTTCATAAAATAAGCAAAGTTTTAAGTAATCAAAAAATATAGTTCAAAACAATGAAAAGAGTGCTGAACTGCGATTTAATATCAATCCAATTTCATAGCAATGAATATTGCACAATCTCCTCTTGCGTTTCACAAAATAAGTAAAATATCATTAAAAAGATAATTATATATTTTTCTACTACATGTTTAAGAGAATGCGCTCTTTACCTCTCTCTGACAAAAGCTCTACTACACATGAAGACCTAACAAGCTCTATCCGTAATATATTCATTGAGAATGAAAATATAATTGCATCAAACCATGTGGATGATGCAATTATATTGTTATTTTTGTTTCAAATATTGGTAGATCTTCTCAGACGACTCATTTTCCCCGATATCGGAAATCGATATCTCCGATATTTTATCGAATCCTTTCAAAAACTAATATTCAGCCATCAATATGCCTTATTTTTCTCAAATTATACTCCGGATGGGTACGATAAATTTTCATAGACTTACTGAGGTTAGTATATCTTTGGATGACTTATGACTTTTCACAAAACTAAAAGTAATGTGAATATTATTACTAAAAAGTAATAGACTACATTCAACAATAGCAACTATGAACACTGCCGTAATGAGCTGAAATTGTTTGTGAAAAAATTCTTTGACACTAAATACATACAGTGAAACAACTTTTATACTCAGTTAAAATTAAAATAAAAATTCATCCATAAAATAGCAGACCTCTGTCGGTCAGGGTAGATATTGGGTAGCATCGTAGTTTGCTTGGCTGGGGCATCTGAGTCTGTTACTGTAGAAGCCGATGCAGTAGTGACAGTATCTGTTGCAGAGGCTGCATTTATGTTTTGTTTCTGATCTGTCGGAGCTGTCACTTTGTTTTCTGCGAATCCGCCTCTCCATGGCAACATGTATAAGCTGCTCATCCTTTGATTTGAGTTGTTAAGCCAGGGTTTCTCTACTTAGACCACTTGAGTGCTACGCTCTCCCATGATTCCCTGTTGATGCCCACAGCCTTCATGTCGCGTTTTACGATGTCACGATACTTCAGCTGTGGCCGCCCAGTGATTTTTTTTCCAGAAGCCATCTCGTTTACAGGACGCCTTTTGGAATGCGACCTTCTGGCATGCGGTAGACATGGCCTAGCCAGCGGATCAGCTCTGTTTGAGGAGTGTGAACAAGGCGTGCATATCCGCTGAAGACCGGACATCAGTGCTGGGCACCTTTTTATGCCATAAGGTTCCCAATATGCGGTGGATACTTCTCACATGGAAGGTGTTCAGACGCCTCCTTTGCATGGTGTACATGGTCCAGGTGTCGCTGCTGTATATCATTGTGCTGCTGACACGGTCATTGTACACTGCTATCTTTGTCTTCACACTTTGCGTGAAGTTTGTCCAAACACGTGTTGTGAGGCGCTCAAGGTTTGTGGCTGCCTTCTCAATTATCTTGTCGAGTTCTATATCCAGGAAGATGTTGTCAGTGATGGTAGAGCCAAGGTAGATAAACTGAGGGACTGCATGCAGTACATATTCATGATGATGACCGGTGGCGCTGCGGTATCTTTTTTCAGGATGCTTGTTATTTTTCGTTTTTTTTTTCAAACTAATGATTAGCCCAAATTTTTGCAGGCCTTAGAGAAATGATCCATCAGTAATTGAAGTTCACGCCTTTTTAGAATCCTGTCCGAGACTGGCTGCCCACCCAAGCTGCAGGGCTTGATGGAGTTCTTCCATAACGGTATGCGGAGAAATTTGCGGGTTCAGTGGGAACACCGCGGAGCCCTTCAACATCTGCAGCGGGGTTAAACACAGTTGTGTCCTCGCTCCAACTTTCTTCGGAATCTTCTTCGCACTACTTCTGATGGGCTACTTATTTTTTTCTATTTTCCTCTGATACTGGAAATCCTTACCCAATATAAAATCAGATTTGATCAAGATCAGGATCTCAGCCCTTTTGTTCGTGGTTCTTCCCGCAGAATTTGCTCTAACTTGGTAAAATTATAGTTTTTAGTTTCAAATATTAGTAGATCTTCTCAGACGACTCATTTTCCCCGATATCGGAAATTGATATCTCCGATATTTTATCGAATCCTTTCAAAAACTGATATTCAGCAATCAATATGCCTCATTTTCTCAAATTATACTCCTGATGGATACGATAAATTTTCATAGACTTACTGAGGTTAGTATATCCTTGGATGACATATTTGACTCCGATATTGGAAATCGAGACCCTGATATCCTATCGGGTCTGATCAAAATCAAGTTTTCAACCTTTTTGTTTTGGTTTTTACTTCGGGTTTTGCTAGTAGGTATAATTGTAGTTCTTAGTCTCAGCCATGATACCATTTGCTCAGAGGACATATTTAGCCTTCAAAATTCAGTCTGCGATGGCAAATTTATTTGGCATCGATACCGGAAATCAAAATTTGACTTACATGCATTCAATTTAGTAAGTTCTACGGCTTCAAGATCAACCTTTCAACAACATACATTTTTCGTGCCAACGTCCAAAGAGTCTGGGCTCCAGGATCATGAATTAGTTTTAAAGCTTTCATTACACTCGAGCAACGCCAGGCTATACTGCTAGTTTTATATTAAGTAAACATTTTTAGATTATCCTCTCCGTTTGTATCGCTGATGTGCACATTTTCAAGAGAAATACGATATAAATGTAACAATTCTTCCGTTTACTTTATATAAAATTATACTTTTGGCATAAAAAATACAATTTTTATTTGGAAGCTAAATAAATGTAAATATTATATGATATTTCATTTAGAAATAGTGTTGATAATCTATATTCATTGTAATACATACCCCCATATATATATATATATATATATATATATATATATATATATATATATATATATATATATAACTTCAACTTTATAAAATTCCCATCGGTACTTTTTTATTTCGAAACAGTTCTCTAAGGCAAATCCTCTCACCTCGGCAATTAGTCTAAACTCCGAGAACCCGGAGTCCAATTTTCCATAGAATTACTGTCGACAATACAAAAGAAAATTTATAAAAAACATATATTGATAGAAAAAAGATAATGATACTAGACTAATATATTTGTTATAAGAGAAATACTTCACCTCAGAATATCGAAAAATTTACAATACCAGGGTTACTGCTACCGCTACTGTTATTGAATAGACAAGAAAAGACATTATATTTGCGAAGACAGTTGTTGATATGATCAGAGCTAAAACACCGTCTAGCTGTGCGGGCTTTTGTAATCATGACAGAATGGGCGTCGGCAACCTGGTAACTGAGGAAATTGAAATTTTCTTCTTTTATGTGCCATGTCCCTTCAGAACGTAGGCGATCAAGGCCTTCCACATCTCCCTATTTCTTGTAGTTCTTAACACTTTTTTCTTGTTACCCACTCAAAATCTACTCTGCCATCCATTTGCTCAAGCCAATCAAATATTTCAATCGTTGCTTTTCTCTGTCTCTCTTTCCCCTCTATCTGTCCCGTGAGTATCAGATTCTGCAAGCCCTCCTTCTTCATAATATGTCCTAGAAAATCCTGTTGTCTTTTCTTGATGTTAAATATCAGTTTCATTTTGGTTTTCATCCTTTGCAAAACGCCGTCGTTGATTTCATGTTCCGTCGACATATCGGTTGTAACTCCCGCAATTTTTATAGTCACCATGACAGGGTGGAGTGTCGGGGTTAAATGCAAGAAATAATTAAAGAATACGGCTAATGAACATTAAGAACTCGAAAGTTGTTAATGTTCTTATCTGTGGGTTTACACACACACACACACACACACACACACACACACACACACACACACACACACACACACACATATATATATATATATATATATAAACTTATTTATAAATGGAACTTTGCCCGTGTGTGTGTATGTTTGTATCCGTTACCTATAGACTCCGAAACGGCTGAAAATTTACACAGTTGTACTATAAGCGTCTGCGAGTGTTCTTAATTAGGTTTTGTGTCAAGGTACCCCCGATAAATATCGAAAATCGATAATCGAAAAAATCGGGTTATAGAAGGAGTGGTCTGATTTTAATCAAATTTGATACACTCATAGACAAAGACATAAGAAACGATTTTCAGAAGTTTCAAAGTTGCAGTTCTTACAACAGTGCAGAAAATTGAGAATATATATGTATATAAAAGTCAATATGTTTGTGTGTGAGTCTCTTTATCTGCCTGTTTGCCTGTAATTTTTTCAGCCCTTTTATTTTAGTTTTTGCTTCAGGTTTGGCTTTAAGTAGATATAATTGTAGTTCTTAGTCTCAGTCATGATACCATTTACTCAGAGGACGTATTTAACCTTCAAAATTCAGTTTACGACGAAAAGAACTTATTTGATATTGATGCCAGGAAATCAAAATTTGACTTATATCCATTCATTTTTCTTTCACTCTACGTTTTCGATTTAACTGTAAACAACTATTACTTTTTAATCTTTCGTGCCAACGTGCAAAGAGTCTGAGCTCCAGGGCCATGGATTAGTTTTAAAGCTTTCATTACACCCGAGCAAGGTCGTGCAAAACTGCTAGTATATATATATATATATATATATATATATATATATATATACTACCGGCCTTAATTATTATGCCACTCCAGTATTTAAAAAAAATCATGTATTTCATACTATTTTTAGTATTTATTGCCTCGTGGATAATTCTTAAAGAAAATAGAATGATTCTTTTGTTATTATTAATTTCCAAATTTTACAAAGCAGCCAGGAAGACTTTGCTTTGGGCAGCCAATAAGAAGTAGAGATTAGCATAGGGAAGAGCTCACAAAAACTGCTGGACACCAAAAGAGTTTATTTGATACGCATATTATGCTGCAGTATTAAAAAAGAATCATTCTATTTTCATTTAAAATTATATACTTGGTAATAAATACTAAAAATTGTATTAACTGTAACATGTTTTTAAAAAAACTGAGGTTGCCTAATAATTATGTCCGGTAGTGTATATATATATATATATATATATGTATGTATATATATATATATATATATATATATATATATATATATATATATATGAACATTTTTGAGAAAAAAATTGTTAGGACCATATGTGTGAAAAAATTGTTAGGACCATATGTGTGGTTTGACAGGATTCGAAACTGCACCACCTAATCGCACAGGGGAAGCGTCTTAGATCGCCCGATAACGTTTAAACTGGAAAAAACATTAGTGGAAAGCGGTCTAAGACGCGTCAGTTCAATTGAGGACTTCCCTTGTGTTGTTAGGGGTTGAAGAATTGAATTCTGCCGATTGACACATATTTTCCTAAACAAATGTTTCGAAAATATTCAAACCGGTAAATATATATAAATATATTGTTTAATTATTTAATTAAAACACTGTATCTACTCCAATACTCTTAAATCTACTAAAATGAATCTTCAAACAAATAAATTAAAATATATTTTGATGTAACGACTATTGAGTATCTGATATTAAGCCATAAAAGAAGAAAAATAATCTAAATAACTGAAGTGTGATAGGAGCCACACACACACACACACACACACACACACAGATATATATATATATATATATATATATATATACAAACATACACTACAGGCCATAATTAATAGACCAACAGTAGTTTTTTAAAAGAAATTATGTACGCCATGCTATTTTTAGTATTTATTGTCAAATGAAAATGGAATGCTTTTTTGTTATTATTTCTTTGCAGAAATTTACAAGGCAAGGAAGCAAAGATGAACTCGTCCGAATTACCCTGAATTTTTTCATTCTATTGGTGAAACTGAAATATAGGTAATTATTAAATATTTATAATTTCATTAGATGCACATTTTATTGCGCAGTATTATTAAAAGAACCATTCTATTTCCATTTACAGTTATTCACTAGTAATAAATTTAAAAAAATAGTATGAAATACATCGTTTTTTTTTTAAACAGTGAGGCGCCCTAATAATTATGGCCGGTTCTGTATATATATATATATATATATATATATATATTCTTTACTACTCGACGACATAATTATTGCAAAAAATAGAGTAAGACACTGTTAAATAACAAACAATCAGCAAGATCTTTTGTAACTGATAGTAAATTTTAATAATTGAAAGTAAACAGAATGAACGGAGCCGATGCTGCGTGGCTATTGGCTCTCTCTCTATGAGCGTGACACGAATGAATATATATATATATATATATATATATATATATGCATACAGGTATATATTTATATAGGTTTTATTGAATAATATTGAAAAGTTCTGTTTATTTTGTGTAAGATCGTTTCGTATGATCTAATATACATATATATAATAGACAGGATTATAATTACTTCACTGGACAGCTTTTCTTTAAATGCCTTTCCTTGTTTTTGTTACATTTTTAATTGCTATTAATTGCTGTTACTCTGCTTCCATGAATTTAACTCGTAACTATGTCGTTCTCATCACATGAATTTATCTGGTTTCTCAAGGGCGTTAGTGCGAAAGAAAATATGACGGAATTAATTTTTAAACATAATTTACTGAATTTTTGTAATCATTAAACACGTTCTGAAGATTCATGATACGCCGAAATTAGTCCTGAAATTAGAATTTTTTGTAGTCCCGCTTTCAGTTCATCACATAGTACAATACGCAGTTGAACCGATAATAATCACTTTTTTCTGTTTATTAAATCACTATAAATAGATATAAATAAAAAAAGAAATGCATAAAGTCATGATTATCAAGAAAAACATTTGTATATATATATATATATATATATATATATATATATATATATATATATATATATATATTGTGTTCAATTTATTCTATGGAAATATACTGTAAATTCTCTCGCTCTACGGAAACCAAAATATAATGTGTATACATTTTTTTTTATTTTTTTATAAGTAAAATAAATTAAAAATAAATTCTAAAATTCATAATCTGAAGATCTTTTTTCATATATCACTATTGACTGATCACTGTACATTATCTTGGTATTGGACACTATTTTGACTTCCGTGTAGTGTGATCTGTTTACAATGGATTTACACTGCAAATTTGATCCCCTATTAACTTTTATAAATTATAGTGATTTTTTAAAAATGTTCATGATCTAGAGTTCTTAACTTAAATGATATAGAAATATTTTTTGAAGACACTAATTTATTCGCGTCAGACATTTATTTCTAGTTAATCGATATCGACTCATTAAACAGAGGTTTTTAGATTGTCGCTTTCAGAATATATCACAGGAATCAATTAAAAAGTACCACATGTTCTGAAAATAAAGAATGATTGTTATATTGAGTTTACCTAGTGAAGTAAACCTAAAAGCGAAAGCTTTCAATGCATAGCTTTATTTTCTTTGCTCTGGTCAACAATGATGAAAGCCGAAAGAAGGAATTGAAATGCAGGTACAGAAAACGGACTAAGCATCTGTCTTTTTCTCGCCATCCCATTAGTAATCTATAACAACAAATGGAAGGTGTCGTTAAAGGCTCGCATGCTTTACGGCAAGGCGGATCTATTTTTTTCTTCATCCCCATTCATTCAGACTAAATCGTTGACCGTTATTGATTTTGTGTCACTTGGTTAAGTTCATTGATCTGATCGGAACTTGTTTGTGAATCGACCCGGAAGTTTACCAAGCCGAATGCCTCCGACCTTAATGGTGATATTTGATGTCGTCTAAAAAAATTTGTTGATTCTAAAAACAACAAGAAAAACAAAATTTTAAAAAAACTTTTATTTGTGACTTTTTTATTTATGTTACGAAGTTGTTGAATGTGGATTGAGCAGGAGGGAAGACTTATCAGAAGCAAATCGAAAATATAATCTCCAAGGGAGAAATCCTGCATTGCTATATTGTTAGATTAGGTATTACATTCTTATAGGTTATGGGCTATTTTAGCTTAAGTAGAACTGCTATGTGACATTTGTCTTTCTGGATGGCAGCGAATGTTGGACAATGTCTTCAAGGAAAGAGAGGCTCGAAGAAACATAAGAAGGATGCCGAAGATACCAACTTGTAGCTTCTTTCCATGTCTGCTATCAGCATTGTATTGCTATATTGTTCAGATTGCGGTCGGCATCGATGAATCCTGATATGACCTGTAGGGCTCTTAGAATTGTCTCGCTTTAAAATTTTTTTTAAAACTGGGGTGGCCTAATAATTACGGCCGGTAGTGTATATATTAGCTGTAAATACGCGGCGTTGCACAAGAGGGGAAGAGTATAAATTTACTATTATTTATTTTATTCGACCCACATCTACAGGCATTAAATACAGAAAATAACACTTGTATTTTTGAAAGTATTATTCTCCATATAATTGTTACTGTATTGAACTTATCGTTAACAGAAAAAAATATAAATCCGAAATTAAAACAAAGATTAATCTGAGGACCATGCGCAACTTCTTTGTCTTTGTTGTGTAGAATAATAGATTTGCAGGAGATGTTTTCAAACAATCGGATGAAATGTGGGAGTGTATGTTAATATAAATTAGTGAGGATACACACGCAGATACACACACAGACTAACACACATATTCAATATATATATATATATATATATATATATAATGGGGATGTTACAGTGTTTCCAAAGTGAGAAAAGTGTATGTAAAAAAAAGGTAAGCGGTAAAATCAGTTATTAAATATCGCCTGAAGTCACCACAATTGATAGAAACCTAATAATTTGTTAACAAATAGAAAATCTTCAAAAGTTCTAAAATATAATTCTATTGAAAACTTTTTAATACATATGTGCACTGGTTTAACACAATTATGAATAAAAACTAACTATCAATCAATCAATCAATCAATCAATATATATATATATATATATATATAATGGGGATGTTACAGTGTTTCCAAAGTGAGAAAAGTGTATATTGTAAAGTGTATATTGTAAAAAATAACAGAAACTGCAAGTGTTCTTTTATAAAATATATTGTATTTTTTATTTTATACACCCCAGATTCACCAAGGAATTCATCATCGATAGTATAGAACTTTTTTCTTTTTTTTTTTTATAAGCGTTTCACCCCGAGCAAAGCAAGTCACTGCCACTACTGCGCAGGGGGCTACGTAGAGTGGAGAAAGGCTGATTAAATATAGGAAATGTCAGAGGGTGGGTGATAGGCGGGTAAGGATACTGAGAATGAGGGTTGGGTAGATGAGAGTGTTCTGAGAATAGTTGGGAGTTAGTGTGATAGGAGGTGTCTATTGACCCTACATTTAAACACCTGAAGATTGTAACTGTCGGGAAAGCAGACTTGTGGAAGGGAGTTCCACAGGCTGGAAGGGCGAGAAAAGAAGCTATTGGAGTAGAATTTACGTTTACATCTTATTTGTTTAACTGTAAAAGGGCAGGGACCTAGTTGCTAATCTAGTATCTCGTGTAAATTCCTGCTTAGGCGGCACCAGTGATCTAAGCTCATCGAGCAGAAGCCTTGAAAGTCCTTGTAGAAGAGGCACAGGGAAGCCACATCACGCCGGTGAGAAAGCGGCTGCAGCCGGTCTGCCAAGTCAGTATCAACCACGTTACAGATCCTCCTTTGTATTTTGTCAAGAAGCCCAAGGAGAGCAGCAGGGGCACCCGACCAGATATGTCAGCAATATTCAATACACGGGCGGATGTTAGAATTGTATATGTGCAGAATAGATTCAGGTGGGAAAAATTTCCGGGCCCTGCACAGGGAGCCGACTTTCATAGCAGCAGATTTGGCAATGGATTCAATATAGTCATTCCATTTGAGGTCCGCCGAGATTGTAAGGCCAAGGAGGCGTAGTATTTTACTCTCTGGGAGGCTAGCCTGTCCCATGCTAATGGCAGGTAGATGCGATTGTCTATGGTGGGTAATTGATAACAGCTTTGTTTTAGAGGCATTGAAATTTACCACCCCTTTCCCACCCGACCAGCCACTTCCCCCCAGACTTTTGTTTGTGTGGATTTTGTGTTGTGGGAGCTTAGTGGAGCATTTGTTCCTCCGTGTTATTTGTTCGCACTCTGTCTCTCGGACATACTGTTTTCCAGCCCGAGTTTATTGCTCGGGCCAGCGTAAAAGTAGTGTTCTACGGAACGCGAAACACCGGGAAGCAGTTGTCCACCTCGTGGCATGGCCACGGCCTAGCCACTTCCCCCCTGTTCGTTGGAAGAGCCTAGTGGAGTAGTTGTTCCGCAGTGATATCTGCTCGCACTTTGTCTCTTGGACAACTGATTTCCAGCCCGAGTTCATTGCTCGGGCCAGCGTAAAGTAGCGGTTTCATCGAAAACGCGAAACACCGGAAAGAAGTTGTCCGGTGATCGGTCACTTTTGTGGCATGGCCACAGAAGGACCGGGGGAAGTCGGCACTCCCACCACGGCGTCGGTGGGAGATTGGCAACTGTGTGACGCAGACGACGACGACGTCATAGCCCGCACCATGACCGAGTGGGAGAGCATGCTGTTCGGCTCCCCCACACCAGCGGAGGCGGCGGCGGCCACACTGTCAGCAGCGACCAGACCAGCAGCGGCGACTGCACCTGCAGCAGAGACCACCCCAGCAGCGGCGACTGCACCTGCAGCAGCGACCAGACCAGCAGCGGCGACTGCACCTGCAGCAGCGACCACCCCAGCAGCGGCGACTGCACCTGCAGCAGCGACCAATCCAGCAGCGGCGACTGCACCTGCAGCAGCGACCAATCCAGCAGCGGCGACTGCACCTGCAGCAGCAACCAAACGTGCAGCAGCAGCAACCAAACCTGCTCCAGCGACCGGATCTGCAGCAGCATCCAGACCGGCGGCAACTGCAGCAGCAACACCCCCACCGGCACGGACAGCAGCAGCAGCAGCAGCAGCAGCAGCAGCACCAGCGTCCCCCTTACCCTCGACCTCTGGGTGGAAGGGAGGCAAGAAGATCACGCGTAAGGACGAGGACTATTACCAGTCCATCCAAAAGGATTACGCGGACTACATCAGGGGGACGGAGCTCGTCTCGAAGCCGGACCACTTGGCGCAGATCGAGGCGAGAGTCATCACCCTGATCACCAAGGACCTGAAGACCAAAAAACTGATCGGCGTCCCCAGGGATACGTTCGAGGAGGGACTGCAGACACTGAAGATCAGAGCCAGGGCCGTAGCGAGGAGAAGCAACACCACGTGGGACGTCCTGCTCGGCTCCGCCGAAGAAGCCAAGAACTTGATCGGCGTGGTTCTGGAGACCAAAACGCTCCAGTTCCACACGGAGTACATGGGCACGAAGAAGGTGAAAATCACGCTGCACGGCGTCCCCATGGACATTGCTGAGGACCACGTGGGCGCCTTCTTCGTCCAATATGGAAGGGTGGCCGAAGTCTCCTCGCTGCGGTCGAAAGCAGGATTCCTCACGGGAGACATGACCCTGCAGGTGACCCTGGACAAGGAAAACATCGCCAAAATCCCCAACATCCTCACCTGCAGGGGTCGTGCCATCTTCGTCATCGTGGAAGGCAGGAAGCCGTGCTGTTGGGTCTGCGGGTCGGCGGAGCACGTGGCAAAAGCGTGCCCAACCAAGAATCCGGCCTCAAAGGCCCAACCAGCCCAACCAGTCAAGCAGCAACCGGCGGCACAGGCGAAGGATGGCGCAAAACAAGCACAACCCACACAGTCTCCCGTGAGCAACAAAGACGGCGAATGGCAGGTGGTGGCCAGGAAGAAAGCCAAAAAACCTTCCCCGGACAATGTGCCGCCACCTGTCAAGACGCCTGCCAAGCAGACCCCGGTGGGGCTGTCGACTCCTACCAAACCTAAGGAGTCCCCGGCGAAGGCGCCGGCAAAACCAAAGGAGGTGTCTCCTCCCAAACAGAGGAAGGCAAGAAGTCCTTCCCCCCAGCAAATGGAAGTACAAAGGACACCCTCCCTGAAACGTGGGAGAGAGGAAGAGGCAGAGGAGCAGCACAACAACACAAAGGCCAGGAGAAGGAGCCGGAGCAACGAAAGGAGGCCGCGAGCCGAAAAATGCAGCTCTCTACCAGTGTCTCCGGTTAAACAGACTTATGCACTAAAGGTAAGAAGTCTTCCTTCATCCCCGCAAAAAGCCTCCCAGTCCCCAGTCTTTAAACTGACCCCCCTGAAATCTTGTGCTTTAACCCCCACTCCCTCCCCTCCTCCTCTGTCCACTCCCTCTCGGGCAAAAAAGAAAAAAGCCCTGCCCCAAGGGGAAGCACTCCTTAAAGTGAGTGAGGACGTTGCCTTGCCTGAGTGGTCATCTCAGAGGCGAAAACTCTTAAAGCCCCTGCTGAGGCTGACCTCAGTGGAGGGCAAGAACACTGAAAATCCCAGAAACTTTCCCCAGGCCCCAGGTGTCATCACCCTGGTGAGGAACACCGGTGGCAACCTGAGGGTCTGGGACCACATCCACGAAGCAAAAAGACACTTTTCGCAAATAACTATGGTTCAGCACAACACACCTGAACTCAAAAAAATGGAAAAAAAATTGTTCGGGGAGGTCCCCTGTTTTACTCCACCCCAGTCTCTATAGGGTAGTGAAACTAACATACCCCACGGACGTTGGCGGCATTGTCCTAGACGGACGGATTACGTCCGATGTAGGAACGGGTTCCCTAGGACAGTCCGTCGGGGTCCTATCTGCTAGGGATTTCCGTCCCGTATGTGACTAGTACTTTTGTTGCATGTTTTTGTTGTTTTTTCCTTTTCAGAACTAAATCATGTCTATTAAGATAGCCAGCTTAAATGCGAATGGCCTGAGGGATCGGGGTAAGGCGGCTCGCCTGCTTCGTGACCTCTTGTCGTTCGGCGTGGATGTGGCCGCGATCCAAGAGACTCACTTTGTTTGCGAAGTCGACTCGTGTGTGCTGTCTAACGACTATGTCGTCTATTCAGCATATGGGAGCCGGCATGCCAGAGGTGTTTCTTTGCTGGTCAAGCGTACCCTGGATGCGAGGATCGACCTTGTCCATGTCGGTGCCGAGGGCCGGCTGATCGTGGCAGATATTGCAGTGAAAAGCAAGTCGTTCCGGCTGATTGCGGTTTATGCGCCCAATGTCCCAGGTGAGCGTGTCTCTTTCTTTCGGCTGTTGGAGCCCTTCATGGTGCATTCAACACGGCTAATCTTAGTTGGGGACTGGAATGCCGTCCTAACCCCCAAATGGGATAGAGGAAGGGGCGCTAGCGGGTGGAGTGGTGATCGTAGCCTGGTTGATCTGATCGGCGAATTTGGTCTCGTCGATAGATACCGGGTCGATCATCCGGATGGGAGCATGTGGACGTGGACGCATAGTTGGCCTTCTACCCGGGTATCCGCGTACCTGGATAGGATGTTAGTCAGAGAAGCCGACATAGACTTCTTAGAATGTCCAACGTTCCACTGGTTAGGCTACTCGGACCACAAACTCGTTTGTGCCCGGGTGGTGCTAGACTTTAGGCCTAGGTTGGCTGGTTATTGGAAGTTCAATCAGTCCTTATTGGACAGACGGGACTTTCGTGACCAGCTGACAAAACTAGTTCAGCGGGAATTAACTGGGCGAGTCATTGGGAGTAGGTGGTGGGTTAACCTTAAGGACACCATTAGGTCTTTCGCCACCAAATATAGCCAGCGGCTCAACCTAGATAAGGCTGCGGAGGCAAAGACACTTAGTGCTAATTTCACCCGGGCGGAGGCTGGAGGGGATCCCCTAGAGATAGCCTTAGCCAGGGAGGCCCTGGAGCGCTCGACTAGCGGGCGCTACATGGGTCAGGTAATTAGGGCTAAGTTAAGCAAGATGTCTTCCGAAGCTGTGAACATGGGCGCAGAACTGCGCAAGGAAGAAATTCGCCAGGCCGGCGACCGGTACATTCGAGAGGTACGCGACCCGGAGGGACATCTCCTAAGGTCCACCAACGACATGTGCGAGGCGTTCCGGCAGCATTTCGAACACCGATTTACCAAGGAGCCTGGACTCCGTGACGAGGAGTTTCGCAGCTATTTGGCTGACTTTCCCCGGCTTTTGCCGGCTGAAGCGGCTAGCTGCGAAGGGGAGATTACGGAGGACGAAATCTACGTGGCTTTGAAGAAGGTCGGCAGAGGCAAGTCGCCAGGCTTGGATGGTTTGCCCTATGAAATGTACTTGAGGATGTCGCACCTTTTTGTCCCGCTCTTGGCTGTCGTGTTCAACCACTGGTTTCGGCAGGGGTCCATCCCCGGTCGGATCACCAGGGGCGTGATCACGCTGTTGAGAAAAGGCAAGAAGGTTGGGAGGGAACTAGATGATTACAGGCCCATAACTCTGCTAAACACAGAGTTAAAGATTTTGGCCAAGATCCTGACGAATCGCTTGCAGCTAGTTGCCGAGTCTCTGTTGGGACCGGATCAGACTTGTTCTGTGAAGGGACGAACAATTCAGAGCAACCTGCACTTGATTCGCACGATCGTAGAGGGTGTAGAAGACGACGATGAGGCCGCGCTGATCAATTTGGATCAGTCCAAGGCATTTGATAGGATTGACCATGGCTACCTGGCTGCTGTCCTGCAGGCCGCCGGATTCAAACCCGACTTCAGCCGCTGGATTAGCCTTCTGTATCGCTCCCCCAAGGCTGTGGTACAGGTGAACGGGAAGCTGTCGGGCGCTTTCGCGCTGTCTAGGTCGGTCCGACAGGGTTGTCCACTGTCTGCTCTCCTTTACGTCCTGGCGTTGGAGCCCCTCCTTCGCCGGCTAAGGGACGAGACGGGCAGTCCGGTCCTACGTGGAATCGCAGTCCCTGGCGGAGCTCGAGCCAGGGTTTCCGCGTACGCCGATGACGTAACGACCTTTGTGTCCTCCCGCAGGGACATAGAGGCGGTACAGCAGGCGCTTGTACGGTACGAGAAGGTGACAGGGGCCAGAATTAACTGCGACAAGTCTTCCGGCTTGCGGTTAGGCGCTTGGAAGGGTGTTTCCCTCCCGGGGCCCTTCGACTGGACGGACGGGCCGGTCAAGCTCCTCGGAGTTTGGTTCGGTCCGGACTTACAGTTGGAGAAAAACTGGTCTGAAGTACTGGCAAAGGTCGGCGCGTCGGTCAAGGTTTGGCGTCGACGGGGTCTCTCCGTGAAGGGCTTGGCGGAGGTGTGCAACACATACCTCTTTCCCATGATCCTTTACCGGCTGTCAGTACTTCCCCTTTGTGACGATCATGAGAAGGCGCTCGAGCGTTTGCTATTCTCCTGCCTGTGGAGAGGACGCAAACACATGGTCGACAAAGGAGTCTGTTGCCTCCGTCCGTGTCAAGGGGGTCTGGGGATGCCACACTTGAGGAGCCACGTGCTCGCTTCGAGGTTGGCATTTCTCAGGCGCGCGTTGGAGGAAGATCGGTTGCTTGCGGGGGTAGTGAGGGACATGTTCCCTTGCCTTACCATCGCTCCCCCGACCCTATGGCTGACCGTCAGGCCTTGGGTGCGACCGAAATTCCTGCTCGAATGTCTGGCGGCCTTACAGGCCATTCCACGGTCCAGTGACCTTTCACAGCCTAGGAAACTCTTCTATCGGGGATTAGTGGAGGGTGCCGTGAAGGATAAGCTGTGGAGTAAGCTCGGCATGTCGAGAGTGGAGTACCGCTCTCATTGGTCTTGGGCGCCAGGTGCGGATTGGCTCAGCAACTCTGAGTTTTCTCTGACCTGGCGATTGGCTCGGAATGGTTTGTCGCTCAATGACAAGCGTTTCGCAATGGGCCTGGCGGATTTGCCAGATTGTGAACGTTGCAACCTTGGAATTAAGGAGACGTCGGCGCACGCCTTCTTCCATTGTTCGCGCGTTCGCCCGTTGTGGGCGCGTGTCGGCGAGTTGACTGCTCGTATCTCGCCGCGGGAGCTTGTGCTCATTGATCGCGCATACGCTGTGGACAATGTGTCGCCCCCGTACTCTGGTGTGAAGCGGATGGTGTTTCTGTCGCTACTGGCCACGGCTAGAATGGTGATTTGGATGACGCGTCTGGAGGAAGTCTTGCGGGGAGGTCGTCTTTCGGATCAGGATCTAATCCGATATTTTGAGCACCAGCTCAAAATGAAGATTAGAACTGAACGGAAACGGCTGCACCCGACAGACTTTAGCAAAAGGTGGATATATGCAGCGAGCCTGGTTCGTGTGACCGGGGCTAGCCTTGATTTTCTTTTTTAGTTCTGCCAAGTCACATCGGGGTGGATTCCTCTGGAACCCCTCCCGCGGTTAAGGTTAGCTTTCTTTTGTATACCTAGTTAATGTGAGTGAATGTATTTGTCCTAGCCTGTTCCCGGCTCCATTGCTTTTGTTATGATCCAGTTCGAGATTCCCACTGACCATTGTTATTTTGCCCCGTTTTATTCTCGGCTGGGTCAGCCTTATATATTCTCCAGTCCAATTTATTTTTGTACCCAGCTTCTCCATTCCCCTTAGAAAGAGAGCGGCTTGATTTTGTCTCTACAGGCAGAATACAGTGGCCTCTTTAATTACGAGGGTGTGTTTGGGTCTTATTAACATTTTGTATAAATATTCATTTGAAATTGTTTTTTGTTTTGGGGAATTTTTGTTTCTTCATACCCCTCCCCATCATATCATCTCATGTACAAATGTTAAAATCTATTTTTGTACTATAATTGTAAATAGTCACAAATTTTTATGTACAAATTTTAAAAATCTATTTTTGTAAATAATCACAAATTTTTATGTACATTTGGGGCGTTTTTGGTAGGTCCCCGGTATGTTTTCGCGATATTTTGGTGCTAGATAAGTACGAGTGTTGATGGACAAATTCTTATGGTGAATGAGAATCATTGTAACGTATGTATGGGTCGTGAATCTGATTAGCTAGGTATAGGTTATAGTAACTGAAGACCACCCCAAGTTTTGTTCCCCCTCCCACCTTTCGGCCTTGTGCCATAATTCATGTAAAAATGAATAAATAAAACCACCCCTTTCCCACCCGACCAGCCACTTCCCCCCAGACTTTTGTTTGTGTGGATTTTGTGTTGTGGGAGCTTAGTGGAGCATTTGTTCCTCCGTGTTATTTGTTCGCACTCTGTCTCTCGGACATACTGTTTTCCAGCCCGAGTTTATTGCTCGGGCCAGCGTAAAAGTAGTGGTCTTCGGAACGCGAAACACCGGGAAGCAGTTGTCCACCTCGTGGCATGGCCACGGCCTAGCCACTTCCCCCCTGTTCGTTGGAAGAGCCTAGTGGAGTAGTTGTTCCGCAGTGATATCTGCTCGCACTTTGTCTCTTGGACAACTGATTTCCAGCCCGAGTTCATTGCTCGGGCCAGCGTAAAGTAGCGGTTTCTTCGAAAACGCGAAACACCGGAAAGAAGTTGTCCGGTGATCGGTCACTTTTGTGGCATGGCCACAGAAGGACCGGGGAAGTCGGCACTCCCACCACGGCGTCGGTGGGAGATTGGCAACTGTGTGACGCAGACGACGACGACGTCATAGCCCGCACCATGACCGAGTGGGAGAGCATGCTGTTCGGCTCCCCCACACCAGCGGAGGCGGCGGCGGCCACACTGTCAGCAGCGACCGGACCAGCAGCGGCGACTGCACCTGCAGCAGAGACCACCCCAGCAGCGGCGACTGCACCTGCAGCAGCGACCAGACCAGCAGCGGCGACTGCACCTGCAGCAGCGACCACCCCAGCAGCGGCGACTGCACCTGCAGCAGCGACCAATCCAGCAGCGGCGACTGCACCTGCAGCAGCGACCAGACCAGCAGCGGCGACTGCACCTGCACCAGCAACCAAACGTGCAGCAGCAGCAGCAACCAAACCTGCTCCAGCGACCGGATCTGCAGCAGCGTCCAGACCGGCGGCAACTGCAGCAACAACACCCCCACCGGCACGGACAGCAGCAGCAGCAGCAGCAGCAGCAACACCAGCGTCCCCCTTACCCTCGACCTCTGGGTGGAAAGGAGGCAAGAAGATCACGCGTAAGGACGAGGACTATTACCAGTCCATCCAAAAGGATTACGCGGACTACATCAGGGGGACGGAGCTCGTCTCGAAGCCGGACCACTTGGCGCAGATCGAGGCGAGAGTCATCACCCTGATCACCAAGGACCTGAAGACCAAAAAACTGATCGGCGTCCCCAGGGATACGTTCGAGGAGGGACTGCAGACACTGAAGATCAGAGCCAGGGCCGTAGCGAGGAGAAGCAACACCACGTGGGACGTCCTGCTCGGCTCCGCCGAAGAAGCCAAGAACTTGATCGGCGTGGTTCTGGAGACCAAAACGCTCCAGTTCCACACGGAGTACATGGGCACGAAGAAGGTGAAAATCACGCTGCACGGCGTCCCCATGGACATTGCTGAGGACCACGTGGGCGCCTTCTTCGTCCAATATGGAAGGGTGGCCGAAGTCTCCTCGCTGCGGTCGAAAGCAGGATTCCTCACGGGAGACATGACCCTGCAGGTGACCCTGGACAAGGAAAACATCGCCAAAATCCCCAACATCCTCACCTGCAGGGGTCGCGCCATCTTCGTCATCGTAGAAGGCAGGAAGCCGTGCTGTTGGGTCTGCGGGTCGGCGGAGCACGTGGCAAAAGCGTGCCCAACCAAGAATCCGGCCCTAAAGGCCCAACCAGCCCAACCGGTCAAGCAGCAACCAGCGGCGCAGGAGAAGGATGGCGGAAAACAAGCACAACCTACGCAGTCTCCCGTGACCAACAAGAACGGCGAATGGCAGGTGGTGGCCAGGAAGAAAGCCAAAAAACCTTCCCCGGACAATGTGCCGCCACCTGTCAAGACGCCTGCCAAGCAGACCCCGGTGGGGCTGTCGACTCCTACCAAACCTAAGGAGTCCCCGGCGAAGGCGACGGCAAAACCAAAGGAGGTGTCTCCTCCCAAACAGAGGAAGGCAAGAAGTCCTTCCCCCCAGCAAATGGAAGTACAAAGGACACCCTCCCTGAAACGTGGGAGAGAGGAAGAGGCAGAGGAG
The DNA here is from genome assembly GCA_037127315.1 of Ascarosepion bandense. Lineage (NCBI taxonomy): Eukaryota > Metazoa > Mollusca > Cephalopoda > Sepiida > Sepiidae > Ascarosepion > Ascarosepion bandense. The sequence goes on along the minus strand of JBBBDQ010028907.1, from coordinate 188,163 downwards.
CAGCACAACAACACAAAGGCCAGGAGAAGGAGCCGGAGCAACGAAAGGAGGCCGCGAGCCGAAAAATGCAGCTCTCTACCAGTGTCTCCGGTTAAACAGACTTATGCACTAAAGGTAAGAAGTCTTCCTTCATCCCCGCAAAAAGCCTCCCAGTCCCCAGTCTTTAAACTGACCCCACTGAAATCTTGTGCTTTAACCCCCACTCCCTCCCCTCCTCCGCTGTCCACTCCCTCTCGGGCAAAAAAGAAAAAAGCCCTGCCCCAAGGGGAAGCACTCCTTAAAGTGAGTGAGGACGTTGCCTCTGAGTGGTCATCTCAGAGGCGAAAACTCTTAAAGCCCCTGCTGAGGCTGACCTCAGTGGAGGGCAAGAACACTGAAAATCCCAGAAACTTTCCCCAGGCCCCAGGTGTCATCACCCTGGTGAGGAACACCGGTGGCAACCTGAGGGTCTGGGACCACATCCACGAAGCAAAAAGACACTTTTCGCAAATAACTATGGTTCAGCACAACACACCTGAACTCAAAAAAATGGAAAAAAAATTGTTCGGGGAGGTCCCCTGTTTTACTCCACCCCAGTCTCTATAGGGTAGTGAAACTAACATACCCCACGGACGTTGGCGGCATTGTCCTAGACGGACGGATTACGTCCGATGTAGGAACGGGTTCCCTAGGACAGTCCGTCGGGGTCCTATCTGCTAGGGATTTCCGTCCCGTATGTGACTAGTACTTTTGTTGCATGTTTTTGTTGTTTTTTCCTTTTCAGAACTAAATCATGTCTATTAAGATAGCCAGCTTAAATGCGAATGGCCTGAGGGATCGGGGTAAGGCGGCTCGCCTGCTTCGTGACCTCTTGTCGTTCGGCGTGGATGTGGCCGCGATCCAAGAGACTCACTTTGTTTGCGAAGTCGACTCGTGTGTGCTGTCTAACGACTATGTCGTCTATTCAGCATATGGGAGCCGGCATGCCAGAGGTGTTTCTTTGCTGGTCAAGCGTACCCTGGATGCGAGGATCGACCTTGTCCATGTCGGTGCCGAGGGCCGGCTGATCGTGGCAGATATTGCAGTGAAAAGCAAGTCGTTCCGGCTGATTGCGGTTTATGCGCCCAATGTCCCAGGTGAGCGTGTCTCTTTCTTTCGGCTGTTGGAGCCCTTCATGGTGCATTCAACACGGCTAATCTTAGTTGGGGACTGGAATGCCGTCCTAACCCCCAAATGGGATAGAGGAAGGGGCGCTAGCGGGTGGAGTGGTGATCGTAGCCTGGTTGATCTGATCGGCGAATTTGGTCTCGTCGATAGATACCGGGTCGATCATCCGGATGGGAGCATGTGGACGTGGACGCATAGTTGGCCTTCTACCCGGGTATCCGCGTACCTGGATAGGATGTTAGTCAGAGAAGCCGACATAGACTTCTTAGAATGTCCAACGTTCCACTGGCTAGGCTACTCGGACCACAAACTCGTTTGTGCCCGGGTCGTATTAGACTTTAGGCCTAGGTTGGCTGGTTATTGGAAGTTCAATCAGTCCTTATTGGACAGACGGGACTTTCGTGACCAGCTGACAAAACTAGTTCAGCGGGAATTAACTGGGCGAGTCATTGGGAGTAGGTGGTGGGTTAACCTTAAGGACACCATTAGGTCTTTCGCCACCAAATATAGCCAGCGGCTCAACCTAGATAAGGCTGCGGAGGCAAAGACACTTAGTGCTAATTTCACCCGGGCGGAGGCTGGAGGGGATCCCCTAGAGATAGCCTTAGCCAGGGAGGCCCTGGAGCGCTCGACTAGCGGGCGCTACATGGGTCAGGTAATTAGGGCTAAGTTAAGCAAGATGTCTTCCGAAGCTGTGAACATGGGCGCAGAACTGCGCAAGGAAGAAATTCGCCAGGCCGGCGACCGGTACATTCGAGAGGTACGCGACCCGGAGGGACATCTCCTAAGGTCCACCAACGACATGTGCGAGGCGTTCCGGCAGCATTTCGAACACCGATTTACCAAGGAGCCTGGACTCCGTGACGAGGAGTTTCGCAGCTATTTGGCTGACTTTCCCCGGCTTTTGCCGGCTGAAGCGGCTAGCTGCGAAGGGGAGATTACGGAGGACGAAATCTACGTGGCTTTGAAGAAGGTCGGCAGAGGCAAGTCGCCAGGCTTGGATGGTTTGCCCTATGAAATGTACTTGAGGATGTCGCACCTTTTTGTCCCGCTCTTGGCTGTCGTGTTCAACCACTGGTTTCGGCAGGGGTCCATCCCCGGTCGGATCACCAGGGGCGTGATCACGCTGTTGAGAAAAGGCAAGAAGGTTGGGAGGGAACTAGATGATTACAGGCCCATAACTCTGCTAAACACAGAGTTAAAGATTTTGGCCAAGATCCTGACGAATCGCTTGCAGCTAGTTGCCGAGTCTCTGTTGGGACCGGATCAGACTTGTTCTGTGAAGGGACGAACAATTCAGAGCAACCTGCACTTGATTCGCACGATCGTAGAGGGTGTAGAAGACGACGATGAGGCCGCGCTGATCAATTTGGATCAGTCCAAGGCATTTGATAGGATTGACCATGGCTACCTGGCTGCTGTCCTGCAGGCCGCCGGATTCAAACCCGACTTCAGCCGCTGGATTAGCCTTCTGTATCGCTCCCCCAAGGCTGTGGTACAGGTGAACGGGAAGCTGTCGGGCGCTTTCGCGCTGTCTAGGTCGGTCCGACAGGGTTGTCCACTGTCTTCTCTCCTTTACGTCCTGGCGTTGGAGCCCCTCCTTCGCCGGCTAAGGGACGAGACGGGCAGTCCGGTCCTACGTGGAATCGCAGTCCCTGGCGGAGCTCGAGCCAGGGTTTCCGCGTACGCCGATGACGTAACGACCTTTGTGTCCTCCCGCAGGGACATAGAGGCGGTACAGCAGGCGCTTGTACGGTACGAGAAGGTGACAGGGGCCAGAATTAACTGCGACAAGTCTTCCGGCTTGCGGTTAGGCGCTTGGAAGGGTGTTTCCCTCCCGGGGCCCTTCGACTGGACGGACGGGCCGGTCAAGCTCCTCGGAGTTTGGTTCGGTCCGGACTTACAGTTGGAGAAAAACTGGTCTGAAGTACTGGCAAAGGTCGGCGCGTCGGTCGAGGTTTGGCGTCGACGGGGAGGTCTCTCCGTGAAGGGCTTGGCGGAGGTGTGCAACACATACCTCTTTCCCATGATCCTTTACCGGCTGTCAGTACTTCCCCTTTGTGACGATCATGAGAAGGCGCTCGAGCGTTTGCTATTCTCCTGCCTGTGGAGAGGACGCAAACACATGGTCGACAAAGGAGTCTGTTGCCTCCGTCCGTGTCAAGGGGGTCTGGGGATGCCACACTTGAGGAGCCACGTGCTCGCTTCGAGGTTGGCATTTCTCAGGCGCGCGTTGGAGGAAGATCGGTTGCTTGCGGGGGTAGTGAGGGACATGTTCCCTTGCCTTACCATCGCTCCCCCGACCCTATGGCTGACCGTCAGGCCTTGGGTGCGACCGAAATTCCTGCTCGAATGTCTGGCGGCCTTACAGGCCATTCCACGGTCCAGTGACCTTTCACAGCCTAGGAAACTCTTCTATCGGGGATTAGTGGAGGGTGCCGTGAAGGATAAGCTGTGGAGTAAGCTCGGCATGTCGAGAGTGGAGTACCGCTCTCATTGGGCTTGGGCGCCAGGTGCGGATTGGCTCAGCAACTCTGAGTTCTCTCTGACCTGGCGATTGGCTCGGAATGGTTTGTCGCTCAATGACAAGCGTTTCGCAATGGGCCTGGCGGATTTGCCAGATTGTGAACGTTGCAACCTTGGAATCAGAGACGTCGGCGCACGCCTTCTTCCATTGTTCGCGCGTTCGCCCGTTGTGGGCGCGTGTCGGCGAGTTGACTGCTCGTATCTCGCCGCGGGAGCTTGTGCTCATTGATCGCGCATACGCTGTGGACAATGTGTCGCCCCCGTACTCTGGTGTGAAGCGGATGGTGTTTCTGTCGCTACTGGCCACGGCTGAGTAATGGTGATTTGGATGACGCGTCTGGAGGAAGTCTTGCGGGGAGGTCGTCTTTCGGATCAGGATCTAATCCGATATTTTGAGCACCAGCTCAAAATGAAGATTAGAACTGAACGGAAACGGCTGCACCCGACAGACTTTAGCAAAAGGTGGATATATGCAGCGAGCCTGGTTCGTGTGACCGGGGCTAGCCTTGATTTTCTTTTTTAGTTCTGCCAAGTCACATCGGGGTGGATTCCTCTGGAACCCCTCCCGCGGTTAAGGTTAGCTTTCTTTTGTATACCTAGTTAATGTGAGTGAATGTATTTGTCCTAGCCTGTTCCCGGCTCCATTGCTTTTGTTATGATCCAGTTCGAGATTCCCACTGACCATTGTTATTTTGCCCCGTTTTATTCTCGGCTGGGTCAGCCTTATATATTCTCCAGTCCAATTTATTTTTGTACCCAGCTTCTCCATTCCCCTTAGAAAGAGAGCGGCTTGATTTTGTCTCTACAGGCAGAATACAGTGGCCTCTTTAATTACGAGGGTGTGTTTGGGTCTTACTAACATTTTGTATAAATATTCATTTGAAATTGTTTTTGTTTTGGGGATTTTTTGTTTCTTCATACCCCTCCCCATCATATCATCTCATGTACAAATGTTAAAATCTATTTTTGTACTATAATTGTAAATAGTCACAAATTTTTATGTACAAATTTTAAAATCTATTTTTGTAAATAATCACAAATTTTTATGTACATTTGGGGCGTTTTTGTAGGTCCCCGGTATGTTTTTGCGATATTTTGGTGCTAGATAAGTACGAGTGTTGATGGACAAATTCTTATGGTGAATGAGAATCATTGTAACGTATGTATGGGTCGTGAATCCGATTAGCTAGGTATAGGATATAGTATCTGAAGACCACCCCAAGTTTTGTTCCCCCTCCCACCTTTCGGCCTTGTGCCATAATTCATGTAAAAATGAATAAATAAAACCACCCCTTTCCCACCCGACCAGCCACTTCCCCCCAGACTTTTGTTTGTGTGGATTTTGTGTTGTGGGAGCTTAGTGGAGCATTTGTTCCTCCGTGTTATTTGTTCGCACTCTGTCTCTCGGACATACTGTTTTCCAGCCCGAGTTTATTGCTCGGGCCAGCGTAAAAGTAGTGTTCTTCGGAACGCGAAACACCGGGAAGCAGTTGTCCACCTCGTGGCATGGCCACGGCCTAGCCACTTCCCCCTGTTCGTTGGAAGAGCCTAGTGGAGTAGTTGTTCCGCAGTGATATCTGCTCGCACTTTGTCTCTTGGACAACTGATTTCCAGCCCGAGTTCATTGCTCGGGCCAGCGTAAAGTAGCGGTTTCCTCGAAAACGCGAAACACCGGAAAGAAGTTGTCCGGTGATCGGTCACTTTTGTGGCATGGCCACAGAAGGACCGGGGAAGTCGGCACTCCCACCACGGCGTCGGTGGGAGACTGGCAACTGTGTGACGCAGACGACGACGACGTCATAGCCCGCACCATGACCGAGTGGGAGAGCATGCTGTTCGGCTCCCCCACACCAGCGGAGGCGGCGGCGGCGGCCACACTGTCAGCAGCGACCGGACCAGCAGCGGCGACTGCACCTGCAGCAGAGACCACCCCAGCAGCGGCGACTGCACCTGCAGCAGCGACCAGACCAGCAGCGGCGACTGCACCTGCAGCAGCGACCACCCCAGCAGCGGCGACTGCACCTGCAGCAGCGACCAATCCAGCAGCGGCGACTGCACCTGCAGCAGCGACCAATCCAGCAGCGGCGACTGCACCGGCACCAGCAACCAAACGTGCAGCAGCAGCAGCAACCAAACCTGCTCCAGCGACCGGATCTGCAGCAGCGTCCAGACCGGCGGCAACTGCAGCAACAACACCCCCACCGGCACGGACAGCAGCAGCAGCAGCAGCAGCAGCAGCAGCACCAGCGTCCCCCTTACCCTCGACCTCTGGGTGGAGGGGAGGCAAGAAGATCACGCGTAAGGACGAGGACTATTACCAGTCCATCCAAAAGGATTACGCGGACTACATCAGGGGGACGGAGCTCGTCTCGAAGCCGGACCACTTGGCGCAGATCGAGGCGAGAGTCATCACCCTGATCACCAAGGACCTGAAGACCAAAAAACTGATCGGCGTCCCCAGGGATACGTTCGAGGAGGGACTGCAGACACTGAAGATCAGAGCCAGGGCCGTAGCGAGGAGAAGCAACACCACGTGGGACGTCCTGCTCGGCTCCGCCGAAGAAGCCAAGAACTTGATCGGCGTGGTTCTGGAGACCAAAACGCTCCAGTTCCACACGGAGTACATGGGCACGAAGAAGGTGAAAATCACGCTGCACGGCGTCCCCATGGACATTGCTGAGGACCACGTGGGCGCCTTCTTCGTCCAATATGGAAGGGTGGCCGAAGTCTCCTCGCTGCGGTCGAAAGCAGGATTCCTCACGGGAGACATGACCCTGCAGGTGACCCTGGACAAGGAAAACATCGCCAAAATCCCCAACATCCTCACCTGCAGGGGTCGTGCCATCTTCGTCATCGTGGAAGGCAGGAAGCCGTGCTGTTGGGTCTGCGGGTCGGCGGAGCACGTGGCAAAAGCGTGCCCAACCAAGAACCCGGCCTCAAAGGCCCAACCAGCCCAACCAGTCAAGCAGCAACCGGCGGCACAGGCGAAGGATGGCGCAAAACAAGCACAACCCACACAGTCTCCCGTGAGCAACAAAGACGGCGAATGGCAGGTGGTGGCCAGGAAGAAAGCCAAAAAACCTTCCCCGGACAATGTGCCGCCACCTGTCAAGACGCCTGCCAAGCAGACCCCGGTGGGGCTGTCGACTCCTACCAAACCTAAGGAGTCCCCGGCGAAGGCGCCGGCAAAACCAAAGGAGGTGTCTCCTCCCAAACAGAGGAAGGGAAGAAGTCCTTCCCCCCAACAAATGGAAGTACAAAGGACACCCTCCCTGAAACGTGGGAGAGAGGAAGAGGCAGAGGAGCAGCACAACAACACAAAGGCCAGGAGAAGGAGCCGGAGCAACGAAAGGAGGCCGCGAGCCGAAAAATGCAGCTCTCTACCAGTGTCTCCGGTTAAACAGACTTATGTACTAAAGGTAAGAAGTCTTCCTTCATCCCCGCAAAAAGCCTCCCAGTCCCCAGTCTTTAAACTGACCCCCCTGAAATCTTGTGCTTTAACCCCCACTCCCTCCCCTCCTCCTCTGTCCACTCCCCTCTCGGGCAAAAAAGAAAAAAGCCCTGCCCCAAGGGGAAGCACTCCTTAAAGTGAGTGAGGACGTTGCCTCTGGAGTGGTCATCTCAGAGGCGAAAACTCTTAAAGCCCCTGCTGAGGCTGACCTCAGTGGAGGGCAAGAACACTGAAAATCCCAGAAACTTTCCCCAGGCCCCAGGTGTCATCACCCTGGTGAGGAACACCGGTGGCAACCTGAGGGTCTGGGACCACATCCACGAAGCAAAAAGACACTTTTCGCAAATAACTATGGTTCAGCACAACACACCTGAACTCAAAAAAATGGAAAAAAATTGTTCGGGGAGGTCCCCTGTTTTCACTCCACCCCAGTCTCTATAGGGTAGTGAAACTAACATACCCCACGGACGTTGGCGGCATTGTCCTAGACGGACGGATTACGTCCGATGTAGGAACGGGTTCCCTAGGACAGTCCGTCGGGGTCCTATCTGCTAGGGATTTCCGTCCCGTATGTGACTAGTACTTTTGTTGCATGTTTTTGTTGTTTTTTCCTTTTCAGAACTAAATCATGTCTATTAAGATAGCCAGCTTAAATGCGAATGGCCTGAGGGATCGGGGTAAGGCGGCTCGCCTGCTTCGTGACCTCTTGTCGTTCGGCGTGGATGTGGCCGCGATCCAAGAGACTCACTTTGTTTGCGAAGTCGACTCGTGTGTGCTGTCTAACGACTATGTCGTCTATTCAGCATATGGGAGCCGGCATGCCAGAGGTGTTTCTTTGCTGGTCAAGCGTACCCTGGATGCGAGGATCGACCTTGTCCATGTCGGTGCCGAGGGCCGGCTGATCGTGGCAGATATTGCAGTGAAAAGCAAGTCGTTCCGGCTGATTGCGGTTTATGCGCCCAATGTCCCAGGTGAGCGTGTCTCTTTCTTTCGGCTGTTGGAGCCCTTCATGGTGCATTCAACACGGCTAATCTTAGTTGGGGACTGGAATGCCGTCCTAACCCCCAAATGGGATAGAGGAAGGGGCGCTAGCGGGTGGAGTGGTGATCGTAGCCTGGTTGATCTGATCGGCGAATTTGGTCTCGTCGATAGATACCGGGTCGATCATCCGGATGGGAGCATGTGGACGTGGACGCATAGTTGGCCTTCTACCCGGGTATCCGCGTACCTGGATAGGATGTTAGTCAGAGAAGCCGACATAGACTTCTTAGAATGTCCAACGTTCCACTGGTTAGGCTACTCGGACCACAAACTCGTTTGTGCCCGGGTGGTGTTAGACTTTAGGCCTAGGTTGGCTGGTTATTGGAAGTTCAATCAGTCCTTATTGGACAGGCGGGACTTTCGTGACCAGCTGACAAAACTAGTTCAGCGGGAATTAACTGGGCGAGTCATTGGGAGTAGGTGGTGGGTTAACCTTAAGGACACCATTAGGTCTTTCGCCACCAAATATAGCCAGCGGCTCAACCTAGATAAGGCTGCGGAGGCAAAGACACTTAGTGCTAATTTCGCCCGGGCGGAGGCTGGAGGGGATCCCCTAGAGATAGCCTTAGCCAGGGAGGCCCTGGAGCGTTCGACTAGCGGGCGCTACATGGGTCAGGTAATTAGGGCTAAGTTAAGCAAGATGTCTTCCGAAGCTGTGAACATGGGCGCAGAACTGCGCAAGGAAGAAATTCGCCAGGCCGGCGACCGGTACATTCGAGAGGTACGCGACCCGGAGGGACATCTCCTAAGGTCCACCAACGACATGTGCGAGGCGTTCCGGCAGCATTTCGAACACCGATTTACCAAGGAGCCTGGACTCCGTGACGAGGAGTTTCGCAGCTATTTGGCTGACTTTCCCCGGCTTTTGCCGGCTGAAGCGGCTAGCTGCGAAGGGGAGATTACGGAGGACGAAATCTACGTGGCTTTGAAGAAGGTCGGCAGAGGCAAGTCGCCAGGCTTGGATGGTTTGCCCTATGAAATGTACTTGAGGATGTCGCACCTTTTTGTCCCGCTCTTGGCTGTCGTGTTCAACCACTGGTTTCGGCAGGGGTCCATCCCCGGTCGGATCACCAGGGGCGTGATCACGCTGTTGAGAAAAGGCAAGAAGGTTGGGAGGGAACTAGATGATTACAGGCCCATAACTCTGCTAAACACAGAGTTAAAGATTTTGGCCAAGATCCTGACGAATCGCTTGCAGCTAGTTGCCGAGTCTCTGTTGGGACCGGATCAGACTTGTTCTGTGAAGGGACGAACAATTCAGAGCAACCTGCACTTGATTCGCACGATCGTAGAGGGTGTAGAAGACGACGATGAGGCCGCGCTGATCAATTTGGATCAGTCCAAGGCATTTGATAGGATTGACCATGGCTACCTGGCTGCTGTCCTGCAGGCCGCCGGATTCAAACCCGACTTCAGCCGCTGGATTAGCCTTCTGTATCGCTCCCCCAAGGCTGTGGTACAGGTGAACGGGAAGCTGTCGGGCGCTTTCGCGCTGTCTAGGTCGGTCCGACAGGGTTGTCCACTGTCTGCTCTCCTTTACGTCCTGGCGTTGGAGCCCCTCCTTCGCCGGCTAAGGGACGAGACGGGCAGTCCGGTCCTACGTGGAATCGCAGTCCCTGGCGGAGCTCGAGCCAGGGTTTCCGCGTACGCCGATGACGTAACGACCTTTGTGTCCTCCCGCAGGGACATAGAGGCGGTACAGCAGGCGCTTGTACGGTACGAGAAGGTGACAGGGGCCAGAATTAACTGCGACAAGTCTTCCGGCTTGCGGTTAGGCGCTTGGAAGGGTGTTTCCCTCCCGGGGCCCTTCGACTGGACGGACGGGCCGGTCAAGCTCCTCGGAGTTTGGTTCGGTCCGGACTTACAGTTGGAGAAAAACTGGTCTGAAGTACTGGCAAAGGTCGGCGCGTCGGTCAAGGTTTGGCGTCGACGGGGTCTCTCCGTGAAGGGCTTGGCGGAGGTGTGCAACACATACCTCTTTCCCATGATCCTTTACCGGCTGTCAGTACTTCCCCTTTGTGACGATCATGAGAAGGCGCTCGAGCGTTTGCTATTCTCCTGCCTGTGGAGAGGACGCAAACACATGGTCGACAAAGGAGTCTGTTGCCTCCGTCCGTGTCAAGGGGGTCTGGGGATGCCACACTTGAGGAGCCACGTGCTCGCTTCGAGGTTGGCATTTCTCAGGCGCGCGTTGGAGGAAGATCGGTTGCTTGCGGGGGTAGTGAGGGACATGTTCCCTTGCCTTACCATCGCTCCCCCGACCCTATGGCTGACCGTCAGGCCTTGGGTGCGACCGAAATTCCTGCTCGAATGTCTGGCGGCCTTACAGGCCATTCCACGGTCCAGTGACCTTTCACAGCCTAGGAAACTCTTCTATCGGGGATTAGTGGAGGGTGCCGTGAAGGATAAGCTGTGGAGTAAGCTCGGCATGTCGAGAGTCGAGTACCGCTCTCATTGGTCTTGGGCGCCAGGTGCGGACTGGCTCAGCAACTCTGAGTTTTCTCTCACCTGGCGATTGGCTCGGAATGGTTTGTCGCTCAATGACAAGCGTTTCGCAATGGGCCTGGCGGATTTGCCAGATTGTGAACGTTGCAACCTTGGAATTAAGGAGACGTCGGCGCACGCCTTCTTCCATTGTTCGCGCGTTCGCCCGTTGTGGGCGCGTGTCGGCGAGTTGACTGCTCGTATCTCGCCGCGGGAGCTTGTGCTCATTGATCGCGCATACGCTGTGGACAATGTGTCGCCCCCGTACTCTGGTGTGAAGCGGATGGTGTTTCTGTCGCTACTGGCCACGGCTAGAATGGTGATTTGGATGACGCGTCTGGAGGAAGTCTTGCGGGGAGGTCGTCTTTCGGATCAGGATCTAATCCGATATTTTGAGCACCAGCTCAAAATGAAGATTAGAACTGAACGGAAACGGCTGCACCCGACAGACTTTAGCAAAAGGTGGATATATGCAGCAAGCCTGGTTCGTGTGACCGGGGCTAGCCTTGATTTTCTTTTTTAGTTCTGCCAAGTCACATCGAGGTGGATTCCTCTGGAACCCCTCCCGCGGTTAAGGTTAGCTTTCTTTTGTATACCTAGTTAATGTGAGTGAATGTATTTGTCCTAGCCTGTTCCCGGCTCCATTGCTTTTGTTATGATCCAGTTCGAGATTCCCACTGACCATTGTTATTTTGCCCCGTTTTATTCTCGGCTGGGTCAGCCTTACATATTCTCCAGTCCAATTTATTTTTGTACCCAGCTCCTCCATTCCCCTTAGAAAGAGAGCGGCTTGATTTTGTCTCTACAGGCAGAATACAGTGGCCTCTTTAATTACGAGGGTGTGTTTGGGTCTTACTAACATTTTGTATAAATATTCATTTGAAATTGTTTTGTTTTGGGGATTTTTTGTTTCTTCATACCCCTCCCCATCATATCATCTCATGTACAAATGTTAAAATCTATTTTTGTACTATAATTGTAAATAGTCACAAATTTTTATGTACAAATTTTAAAATCTATTTTTGTAAATAATCACAAATTTTTATGTACATTTGGGGCGTTTTTGTAGGTCCCCGGTATGTTTTTGCGATATTTTGGTGCTAGATAAGTACGAGTGTTGATGGACAAATTCTTATGGTGAATGAGAATCATTGTAACGTATGTATGGGTCGTGAATCTGATTAGCTAGGTATAGGATATAGTAACTGAAGACCACCCCAAGTTTTGTTCCCCCTCCCACCTTTCGGCCTTGTGCCATAATTCATGTAAAAATGAATAAATAAAACCACCCCTTTCCCACCCGACCAGCCACTTCCCCCCAGACTTTTGTTTGTGTGGATTTTGTGTTGTGGGAGCTTAGTGGAGCATTTGTTCCTCCGTGTTATTTGTTCGCACTCTGTCTCTCGGACATACTGTTTTCCAGCCCGAGTTTATTGCTCGGGCCAGCGTAAAAGTAGTGTTCTTCGGAACGCGAAACACCGGGAAGCAGTTGTCCACCTCGTGGCATGGCCACGGCCTAGCCACTTCCCCCCTGTTCGTTGGAAGAGCCTAGTGGAGTAGTTGTTCCGCAGTGATATCTGCTCGCACTTTGTCTCTTGGACAACTGATTTCCAGCCCGAGTTCATTGCTCGGGCCAGCGTAAAGTAGCGGTTTCCTCGAAAACGCGAAACACCGGAAAGAAGTTGTCCGGTGATCGGTCACTTTTGTGGCATGGCCACAGAAGGACCGGGGAAGTCGGCACTCCCACCACGGCGTCGGTGGGAGACTGGACAACTGTGTGACGCAGACGACGACGACGTCATAGCCCGCACCATGACCGAGTGGGAGAGCATGCTGTTCGGCTCCCCCACACCAGCGGAGGCGGCGGCGGCGGCCACACTGTCAGCAGCGACCGGACCAGCAGCGGCGACTGCACCTGCAGCAGAGACCACCCCAGCAGCGGCGACTGCACCTGCAGCAGCGACCAGACCAGCAGCGGCGACTGCACCTGCAGCAGCGACCACCCCAGCAGCGGCGACTGCACCTGCAGCAGCGACCAATCCAGCAGCGGCGACTGCACCGGCACCAGCAACCAAACGTGCAGCAGCAGCAGCAACCAAACCTGCTCCAGCGACCGGATCTGCAGCAGCGTCCAGACCGGCGGCAACTGCAGCAACAACACCCCCACCGGCACGGACAGCAGCAGCAGCAGCAGCAGCAGCAGCAGCACCAGCGTCCCCCTTACCCTCGACCTCTGGGTGGAGGGGAGGCAAGAAGATCACGCGTAAGGACGAGGACTATTACCAGTCCATCCAAAAGGATTACGCGGACTACATCAGGGGGACGGAGCTCGTCTCGAAGCCGGACCACTTGGCGCAGATCGAGGCGAGAGTCATCACCCTGATCACCAAGGACCTGAAGACCAAAAAACTGATCGGCGTCCCCAGGGATACGTTCGAGGAGGGACTGCAGACACTGAAGATCAGAGCCAGGGCCGTAGCGAGGAGAAGCAACACCACGTGGGACGTCCTGCTCGGCTCCGCCGAAGAAGCCAAGAACTTGATCGGCGTGGTTCTGGAGACCAAAACGCTCCAGTTCCACACAGAGTACATGGGCACGAAGAAGGTGAAAATCACGCTGCACGGCGTCCCCATGGACATTGCTGAGGACCACGTGGGCGCCTTCTTCGTCCAATATGGAAGGGTGGCCGAAGTCTCCTCGCTGCGGTCGAAAGCAGGATTCCTCACGGGAGACATGACCCTGCAGGTGACCCTGGACAAGGAAAACATCGCCAAAATCCCCAACATCCTCACCTGCAGGGGTCGTGCCATCTTCGTCATCGTGGAAGGCAGGAAGCCGTGCTGTTGGGTCTGCGGGTCGGCGGAGCACGTGGCAAAAGCGTGCCCAACCAAGAATCCGGCCTCAAAGGCCCAACCAGCCCAACCAGTCAAGCAGCAACCGGCGGCACAGGCGAAGGATGGCGCAAAACAAGCACAACCCACACAGTCTCCCGTGAGCAACAAAGACGGCGAATGGCAGGTGGTGGCCAGGAAGAAAGCCAAAAAACCTTCCCCGGACAATGTGCCGCCACCTGTCAAGACGCCTGCCAAGCAGACCCCGGTGGGGCTGTCGACTCCTACCAAACCTAAGGAGTCCCCGGCGAAGGCGCCGGCAAAACCAAAGGAGGTGTCTCCTCCCAAACAGAGGAAGGCAAGAAGTCCTTCCCCCAGCAAATGGAAGTACAAAGGACACCCTCCCTGAAACGTGGGAGAGAGGAAGAGGCAGAGGAGCAGCACAACAACACAAAGGCCAGGAGAAGGAGCCGGAGCAACGAAAGGAGGCCGCGAGCCGAAAAATGCAGCTCTCTACCAGTGTCTCCGGTTAAACAGACTTATGCACTAAAGGTAAGAAGTCTTCCTTCATCCCCGCAAAAAGCCTCCCAGTCCCCAGTCTTTAAACTGACCCCCCTGAAATCATGTACTTTATCCCCCACTCCCTCCCCTCCTCCTCTGTCCACTCCCTCTCGGGCAAAAAAAGAAAAAAGCCCTGCCCCAAGGGGAAGCACTCCTTAAAGTGAGTGAGGACGTTGCCTCTGAGTGGTCATCTCAGAGGCAGAAACTCTTAAAGCCCCTGCTGAAGCTGACTTCAGTGGAGGGCAAACCAGTTGAAGATCCTAGAAACTTTCCCCAGGCCCCAGGTGTCATCACCCTGGTGAGGAACACCAGGTGGCAACCTGAGGGTCTGGGATCACATCCACGAAGCAAAGAGACATTTTGCAAAAGTTACCATGGTTCAGCACAACACACCTGAACTCAAAAAAATGGAAAAAAATTGTTCGGGGAGGTCCCCTGTTTTACTCCACCCCAGTCTCTATAGGGTAGTGAAACTAACATACCCCACGGACGTTGGCGGCATTGTCCTAGACGGACGGATTACGTCCGATGTAGGAACGGGTTCCCTAGGACAGTCCGTCGGGGTCCTATCTGCTAGGGATTTCCGTCCCGTATGTGACTAGTACTTTTGTTGCATGTTTTTGTTGTTTTTTCCTTTTCAGAACTAAATCATGTCTATTAAGATAGCCAGCTTAAATGCGAATGGCCTGAGGGATCGGGGTAAGGCGGCTCGCCTGCTTCGTGACCTCTTGTCGTTCGGCGTGGATGTGGCCGCGATCCAAGAGACTCACTTTGTTTGCGAAGTCGACTCGTGTGTGCTGTCTAACGACTATGTCGTCTATTCAGCATATGGGAGCCGGCATGCCAGAGGTGTTTCTTTGCTGGTCAAGCGTACCCTGGATGCGAGGATCGACCTTGTCCATGTCGGTGCCGAGGGCCGGCTGATCGTGGCAGATATTGCAGTGAAAAGCAAGTCGTTCCGGCTGATTGCGGTTTATGCGCCCAATGTCCCAGGTGAGCGTGTCTCTTTCTTTCGGCTGTTGGAGCCCTTCATGGTGCATTCAACACGGCTAATCTTAGTTGGGGACTGGAATGCCGTCCTAACCCCCAAATGGGATAGAGGAAGGGGCGCTAGCGGGTGGAGTGGTGATCGTAGCCTGGTTGATCTGATCGGCGAATTTGGTCTCGTCGATAGATACCGGGTCGATCATCCGGATGGGAGCATGTGGACGTGGACGCATAGTTGGCCTTCTACCCGGGTATCCGCGTACCTGGATAGGATGTTAGTCAGAGAAGCCGACATAGACTTCTTAGAATGTCCAACGTTCCACTGGTTAGGCTACTCGGACCACAAACTCGTTTGTGCCCGGGTGGTGTTAGACTTTAGGCCTAGGTTGGCTGGTTATTGGAAGTTCAATCAGTCCTTATTGGACAGGCGGGACTTTCGTGACCAGCTGACAAAACTAGTTCAGCGGGAATTAACTGGGCGAGTCATTGGGAGTAGGTGGTGGGTTAACCTTAAGGACACCATTAGGTCTTTCGCCACCAAATATAGCCAGCGGCTCAACCTAGATAAGGCTGCGGAGGCAAAGACACTTAGTGCTAATTTCGCCCGGGCGGAGGCTGGAGGGGATCCCCTAGAGATAGCCTTAGCCAGGGAGGCCCTGGAGCGTTCGACTAGCGGGCGCTACATGGGTCAGGTAATTAGGGCTAAGTTAAGCAAGATGTCTTCCGAAGCTGTGAACATGGGCGCAGAACTGCGCAAGGAAGAAATTCGCCAGGCCGGCGACCGGTACATTCGAGAGGTACGCGACCCGGAGGGACATCTCCTAAGGTCCACCAACGACATGTGCGAGGCGTTCCGGCAGCATTTCGAACACCGATTTACCAAGGAGCCTGGACTCCGTGACGAGGAGTTTCGCAGCTATTTGGCTGACTTTCCCCGGCTTTTGCCGGCTGAAGCGGCTAGCTGCGAAGGGGAGATTACGGAGGACGAAATCTACGTGGCTTTGAAGAAGGTCGGCAGAGGCAAGTCGCCAGGCTTGGATGGTTTGCCCTATGAAATGTACTTGAGGATGTCGCACCTTTTTGTCCCGCTCTTGGCTGTCGTGTTCAACCACTGGTTTCGGCAGGGGTCCATCCCCAGGTCGGATCACCAGGGGCGTGATCACGCTGTTGAGAAAAGGCAAGAAGGTTGGGAGGGAACTAGATGATTACAGGCCCATAACTCTGCTAAACACAGAGTTAAAGATTTTGGCCAAGATCCTGACGAATCGCTTGCAGCTAGTTGCCGAGTCTCTGTTGGGACCGGATCAGACTTGTTCTGTGAAGGGACGAACAATTCAGAGCATCCTGCACTTGATTCGCACGATCGTAGAGGGTGTAGAAGACGACGATGAGGCCGCGCTGATCAATTTGGATCAGTCCAAGGCATTTGATAGGATTGACCATGGCTACCTGGCTGCTGTCCTGCAGGCCGCCGGATTCAAACCCGACTTCAGCCGCTGGATTAGCCTTCTGTATCGCTCCCCCAAGGCTGTGGTACAGGTGAACGGGAAGCTGTCGGGCGCTTTCGCGCTGTCTAGGTCGGTCCGACAGGGTTGTCCACTGTCTTCTCTCCTTTACGTCCTGGCGTTGGAGCCCCTCCTTCGCCGGCTAAGGGACGAGACGGGCAGTCCGGTCCTACGTGGAATCGCAGTCCCTGGCGGAGCTCGAGCCAGGGTTTCCGCGTACGCCGATGACGTAACGACCTTTGTGTCCTCCCGCAGGGACATAGAGGCGGTACACCAGGCGCTTGTACGGTACGAGAAGGTGACAGGGGCCAGAATTAACTGCGACAAGTCTTCCGGCTTGCGGTTAGGCGCTTGGAAGGGTGTTTCCTCCCGGGGCCCTTCGACTGGACGGACGGGCCGGTCAAGCTCCTCGGAGTTTGGTTCGGTCCGGACTTACAGTTGGAGAAAAACTGGTCTGAAGTACTGGCAAAGGTCGGCGCGTCGGTCAAGGTTTGGCGTCGACGGGGTCTCTCCGTGAAGGGCTTGGCGGAGGTGTGCAACACATACCTCTTTCCCATGATCCTTTACCGGCTGTCGAGTACTTCCCCTTTGTGACGATCATGAGAAGGCGCTCGAGCGTTTGCTATTCTCCTGCCTGTGGAGAGGACGCAAACACATGGTCGACAAAGGAGTCTGTTGCCTCCGTCCGTGTCAAGGGGGTCTGGGGATGCCACACTTGAGGAGCCACGTGCTCGCTTCGAGGTTGGCATTTCTCAGGCGCGCGTTGGAGGAAGATCGGTTGCTTGCGGGGGTAGTGAGGGACATGTTCCCTTGCCTTAGCCATCGCTCCCCCGACCCTATGGCTGACCGTCAGGCCTTGGGTGCGACCGAAATTCCTGCTCGAATGTCTGGCGGCCTTACAGGCCATTCCACGGTCCAGTGACCTTTCACAGCCTAGGAAACTCTTCTATCGGGGATTAGTGGAGGGTGCCGTGAAGGATAAGCTGTGGAGTAAGCTCGGCATGTCGAGAGTGGAGTACCGCTCTCATTGGTCTTGGGCGCCAGGTGCGGATTGGCTCAGCAACTCTGAGTTTTCTCTGACCTGGCGATTGGCTCGGAATGGTTTGTCGCTCAATGACAAGCGTTTCGCAATGGGCCTGGCGGATTTGCCAGATTGTGAACGTTGCAACCTTGGAATTAAGGAGACGTCGGCGCACGCCTTCTTCCATTGTTCGCGCGTTCGCCCGTTGTGGGCGCGTGTCGGCGAGTTGACTGCTCGTATCTCGCCGCGGGAGCTTGTGCTCATTGATCGCGCATACGCTGTGGACAATGTGTCGCCCCCGTACTCTGGTGTGAAGCGGATGGTGTTTCTGTCGCTACTGGCCACGGCTAGAATGGTGATTTGGATGACGCGTCTGGAGGAAGTCTTGCGGGGAGGTCGTCTTTCGGATCAGGATCTAATCCGATATTTTGAACACCAGCTCAAAATGAAGATTAGAACTGAACGGAAACGGCTGCACCCGACAGACTTTAGCAAAAGGTGGATATATGCAGCGAGCCTGGTTCGTGTGACCGGGGCGAGCCTTGATTTTCTTTTTTAGTTCTGCCAAGTCACATCGGGGTGGATTCCTCTGGAACCCCTCCCGCGGTTAAGGTTAGCTTTCTTTTGTATACCTAGTTAATGTGAGTGAATGTATTTGTCCTAGCCTGTTCCCGGCTCCATTGCTTTTGTTATGATCCAGTTCGAGATTCCCACTGTCCATTATTATTTTGTCCCGTTTTATTCTCGGCTGGGTCAGCCTTATATATTCTCCAGTCCAATTTATTTTTGTACCCAGCTTCTCCATTCCCCTTAGAAAGAGAGCGGCTTGATTTTGTCTCTACAGGCAGAATACAGTGGCCTCTTTAATTACGAGGGTGTGTTTGGGTCTTACTAACATTTTGTATAAATATTCATTTGAAATTGTTTTTTGTTTTGGGGATTTTTTGTTTCTTCATACCCCTCCCCATCATATCATCTCATGTACAAATGTTAAAATCTATTTTTGTACTATAATTGTAAATAGTCACAAATTTTTATGTACAAATTTTAAAATCTATTTTTGTAAATAATCACAAATTTTTATGTACATTTGGGGCGTTTTTGTAGGTCCCCGGTATGTTTTTGCGATATTTTGGTGCTAGATAAGTACGAGTGTTGATGGACAAATTCTTATGGTGAATGAGAATCATTGTAACGTACGCATGGGTCGTGATTCTGATTAGCTAGGTATAGGACATAGTAACTGAAGACCACCCCAAGTTTTGTTCCCCCTCCCACCTTTCGGCCTTGAGCCATAATTCATGTAAAAATGAATAAATAAAACCACCCCTTTCCCACCCGACCAGCCACTTCCCCCCAGACTTTTGTTTGTGTGGATTTTGTGTTGTGGGAGCTTAGTGGAGCATTTGTTCCTCCGTGTTATTTGTTCGCACTCTGTCTCTCGGACATACTGTTTTCCAGCCCGAGTTTATTGCTCGGGCCAGCGTAAAAGTAGTGTTCTTCGGAACGCGAAACACCGGGAAGCAGTTGTCCACCTCGTGGCATGGCCACGGCCTAGCCACTTCCCCCCTGTTCGTTGGAAGAGCCTAGTGGAGTAGTTGTTCCGCAGTGATATCTGCTCGCACTTTGTCTCTTGGACAACTGATTTCCAGCCCGAGTTCATTGCTCGGGCCAGCGTAAAGTAGCGGTTTCCTCGAAAACGCGAAACACCGGAAAGAAGTTGTCCGGTGATCGGTCACTTTTGTGGCATGGCCACAGAAGGACCGGGGAAGTCGGCACTCCCACCACGGCGTCGGTGGGAGACTGGCAACTGTGTGACGCAGACGACGACGACGTCATAGCCCGCACCATGACCGAGTGGGAGAGCATGCTGTTCGGCTCCCCCACACCAGCGGAGGCGGCGGCGGCGGCCACACTGTCAGCAGCGACCGGACCAGCAGCGGCGACTGCACCTGCAGCAGAGACCACCCCAGCAGCGGCGACTGCACCTGCAGCAGCGACCAGACCAGCAGCGGCGACTGCACCTGCAGCAGCGACCACCCCAGCAGCGGCGACTGCACCTGCAGCAGCGACCAATCCAGCAGCGGCGACTGCACCTGCAGCAGCGACCAATCCAGCAGCGGCGACTGCACCGGCACCAGCAACCAAACGTGCAGCAGCAGCAGCAACCAAACCTGCTCCAGCGACCGGATCTGCAGCAGCGTCCAGACCGGCGGCAACTGCAGCAACAACACCCCCACCGGCACGGACAGCAGCAGCAGCAGCAGCAGCAGCAGCAGCACCAGCGTCCCCCTTACCCTCGACCTCTGGGTGGAGGGGAGGCAAGAAGATCACGCGTAAGGACGAGGACTATTACCAGTCCATCCAAAAGGATTACGCGGACTACATCAGGGGGACGGAGCTCGTCTCGAAGCCGGACCACTTGGCGCAGATCGAGGCGAGAGTCATCACCCTGATCACCAAGGACCTGAAGACCAAAAAACTGATCGGCGTCCCCAGGGATACGTTCGAGGAGGGACTGCAGACACTGAAGATCAGAGCCAGGGCCGTAGCGAGGAGAAGCAACACCACGTGGGACGTCCTGCTCGGCTCCGCCGAAGAAGCCAAGAACTTGATCGGCGTGGTTCTGGAGACCAAAACGCTCCAGTTCCACACAGAGTACATGGGCACGAAGAAGGTGAAAATCACGCTGCACGGCGTCCCCATGGACATTGCTGAGGACCACGTGGGCGCCTTCTTCGTCCAA
The DNA here is from genome assembly GCA_037127315.1 of Ascarosepion bandense. Taxonomy (NCBI): domain Eukaryota; kingdom Metazoa; phylum Mollusca; class Cephalopoda; order Sepiida; family Sepiidae; genus Ascarosepion; species Ascarosepion bandense. The sequence goes on along the minus strand of JBBBDQ010028907.1, from coordinate 167,864 downwards.
TATGGAAGGGTGGCCGAAGTCTCCTCGCTGCGGTCGAAAGCAGGATTCCTCACGGGAGACATGACCCTGCAGGTGACCCTGGACAAGGAAAACATCGCCAAAATCCCCAACATCCTCACCTGCAGGGGTCGTGCCATCTTCGTCATCGTGGAAGGCAGGAAGCCGTGCTGTTGGGTCTGCGGGTCGGCGGAGCACGTGGCAAAAGCGTGCCCAACCAAGAATCCGGCCTCCAAAGGCCCAACCAGCCCAACCAGTCAAGCAGCAACCGGCGGCACAGGCGAAGGATGGCGCAAAACAAGCACAACCCACACAGTCTCCCGTGAGCAACAAAGACGGCGAATGGCAGGTGGTGGCCAGGAAGAAAGCCAAAAAACCTTCCCCGGACAATGTGCCGCCACCTGTCAAGACGCCTGCCAAGCAGACCCCGGTGGGGCTGTCGACTCCTACCAAACCTAAGGAGTCCCCGGCGAAGGCGCCGGCAAAACCAAAGGAGGTGTCTCCTCCCAAACAGAGGAAGGCAAGAAGTCCTTCCCCCCAGCAAATGGAAGTACAAAGGACACCCTCCCTGAAACGTGGGAGAGAGGAAGAGGCAGAGGAGCAGCACAACAACACAAAGGCCAGGAGAAGGAGCCGGAGCAACGAAAGGAGGCCGCGAGCCGAAAAATGCAGCTCTCTACCAGTGTCTCCGGTTAAACAGACTTATGCACTAAAGGTAAGAAGTCTTCCTTCATCCCCGCAAAAAGCCTCCCAGTCCCCAGTCTTTAAACTGACCCCCCTGAAATCATGTACTTTAACCCCCACTCCCTCCCCTCCTCCTCTGTCCACTCCCTCTCGGGCAAAAAAGAAAAAAGCCCTGCCCCAAGGGGAAGCACTCCTTAAAGTGAGTGAGGACGTTGCCTCTGAGTGGTCATCTCAGAGGCGAAAACTCTTAAAGCCCCTGCTGAAGCTGACTTCAGTGGAGGGCAAACCAGTTGAAGATCCTAGAAACTTTCCCCAGGCCCCAGGTGTCATCACCCTGGTGAGGAACACCGGTGGCAACCTGAGGGTCTGGGATCACATCCACGAAGCAAAGAGACATTTTGCAAAAGTTACCATGGTTCAGCACAACACACCTGAACTCAAAAAAATGGAAAAAAATTGTTCGGGGAGGTCCCCTGTTTTACTCCACCCCAGTCTCTATAGGGTAGTGAAACTAACATACCCCACGGACGTTGGCGGCATTGTCCTAGACGGACGGATTACGTCCGATGTAGGAACGGGTTCCCTAGGACAGTCCGTCGGGGTCCTATCTGCTAGGGATTTCCGTCCCGTATGTGACTAGTACTTTTGTTGCATGTTTTTGTTGTTTTTCCTTTTCAGAACTAAATCATGTCTATTAAGATAGCCAGCTTAAATGCGAATGGCCTGAGGGATCGGGGTAAGGCGGCTCGCCTGCTTCGTGACCTCTTGTCGTTCGGCGTGGATGTGGCCGCGATCCAAGAGACTCACTTTGTTTGCGAAGTCGACTCGTGTGTGCTGTCTAACGACTATGTCGTCTATTCAGCATATGGGAGCCGGCATGCCAGAGGTGTTTCTTTGCTGGTCAAGCGTACCCTGGATGCGAGGATCGCCCCTTGTCCATGTCGGTGCCGAGGGCCGGCTGATCGTGGCAGATATTGCAGTGAAAAGCGGAAGTCGTTCCGGCTGATTGCGGTTTATGCGCCCAATGTCCCAGGTGAGCGTGTCTTTTCTTTCTTTCGGCTGTTGGAGCCCTTCATGGTGCATTCAACACGGCTAATCTTAGTTGGGGACTGGAATGCCGTCCTAACCCCAAATGGGATAGAGGAAGGGGCGCTAGCGGGTGGAGTGGTGATCGTAGCCTGGTTGATCTGATCGGCGAATTTGGTCTCGTCGATAGATACCGGGTCGATCATCCGGATGGGAGCATGTGGACGTGGACGCATAGTTGGCCTTCTACCCGGGTATCCGCGTACCTGGATAGGATGTTAGTCAGAGAAGCCGACATAGACTTCTTAGAATGTCCAACGTTCCACTGGTTAGGCTTACTCGGACCACAAACTCGTTTGTGCCCGGGTGGTGTTAGACTTTAGGCCTAGGTTGGCTGGTTATTGGAAGTTCAATCAGTCCTTATTGGACAGGCGGGACTTTCGTGACCAGCTGACAAAACTAGTTCAGCGGGAATTAACTGGGCGAGTCATTGGGAGTAGGTGGTGGGTTAACCTTAAGGACACCATTAGGTCTTTCGCCACCAAATATAGCCAGCGGCTCAACCTAGATAAGGCTGCGGAGGCAAAGACACTTAGTGCTAATTTCGCCCGGGCGGAGGCTGGAGGGGATCCCCTAGAGATAGCCTTAGCCAGGGAGGCCCTGGAGCGTTCGACTAGCGGGCGCTACATGGGTCAGGTAATTAGGGCTAAGTTAAGCAAGATGTCTTCCGAAGCTGTGAACATGGGCGCAGAACTGCGCAAGGAAGAAATTCGCCAGGCCGGCGACCGGTACATTCGAGAGGTACGCGACCCGGAGGGACATCTCCTAAGGTCCACCAACGACATGTGCGAGGCGTTCCGGCAGCATTTCGAACACCGATTTACCAAGGAGCCTGGACTCCGTGACGAGGAGTTTCGCAGCTATTTGGCTGACTTTCCCCGGCTTTTGCCGGCTGAAGCGGCTAGTTGCGAAGGGGAGATTACGGAGGACGAAATCTACGTGGCTTTGAAGAAGGTCGGCAGAGGCAAGTCGCCAGGCTTGGATGGTTTGCCCTATGAAATGTACTTGAGGATGTCGCACCTTTTGTCCCGCTCTTGGCTGTCGTGTTCAACCACTGGTTTCGGCAGGGGTCCATCCCCGGTCGGATCACCAGGGGCGTGATCACGCTGTTGAGAAAAGGCAAGAAGGTTGGGGAGGGAACTAGATGATTACAGGCCCATAACTCTGCTAAACACAGAGTTAAAGATTTTGGCCAAGATCCTGACGAAATCGCTTGCAGCTAGTTGCCGAGTCTCTGTTGGGACCGGATCAGACTTGTTCTGTGAAGGACGAACAATTCAGAGCATCCTGCACTTGATTCGCACGATCGTAGAGGGTGTAGAAGACGACGATGAGGCCGCGCTGATCAATTTGGATCAGTCCAAGGCATTTGATAGGATTGACCATGGCTACCTGGCTGCTGTCCTGCAGGCCGCCGGATTCAAACCCGACTTCAGCCGCTGGATTAGCCTTCTGTATCGCTCCCCCAAGGCTGTGGTACAGGTGAACGGGAAGCTGTCGGGCGCTTTCGCGCTGTCTAGGTCGGTCCGACAGGGTTGTCCACTGTCTTCTCTCCTTTACGTCCTGGCGTTGGAGCCCCTCCTTCGCCGGCTAAGGGACGAGACGGGCAGTCCGGTCCTACGTGGAATCGCAGTCCCTGGCGGAGCTCGAGCCAGGGTTTCCGCGTACGCCGATGACGTAACGACCTTTGTGTCCTCCCGCAGGGACATAGAGGCGGTACAGCAGGCGCTTGTACGGTACGAGAAGGTGACAGGGGCCAGAATTAACTGCGACAAGTCTTCCGGCTTGCGGTTAGGCGCTTGGAAGGGTGTTTCCCTCCCGGGGCCCTTCGACTGGACGGACGGGCCGGTCAAGCTCCTCGGAGTTTGGTTCGGTCCGGACTTACAGTTGGAGAAAAACTGGTCTGAAGTACTGGCAAAGGTCGGCGCGTCGGTCAAGGTTTGGCGTCGACGGGGTCTCTCCGTGAAGGGCTTGGCGGAGGTGTGCAACACATACCTCTTTCCCATGATCCTTTACCGGCTGTCAGTACTTCCCCTTTGTGACGATCATGAGAAGGCGCTCGAGCGTTTGCTATTCTCCTGCCTGTGGAGAGGACGCAAACACATGGTCGACAAAGGAGTCTGTTGCCTCCGTCCGTGTCAAGGGGGTCTGGGGATGCCACACTTGAGGAGCCACGTGCTCGCTTCGAGGTTGGCATTTCTCAGGCGCGCGTTGGAGGAAGATCGGTTGCTTGCGGGGGTAGTGGGGAGGGACATGTTCCCTTGCCTTACCATCGCTCCCCCGACCCTATGGCTGACCGTCAGGCCTTGGGTGCGACCGAAATTCCTGCTCGAATGTCTGGCGGCCTTACAGGCCATTCCACGGTCCAGTGACCTTTCACAGCCTAGGAAACTCTTCTATCGGGGATTAGTGGAGGGTGCCGTGAAGGATAAGCTGTGGAGTAAGCTCGGCATGTCGAGAGTGGAGTACCGCTCTCATTGGTCTTGGGCGCCAGGTGCGGATTGGCTCAGCAACTCTGAGTTTTCTCTGACCTGGCGATTGGCTCGGAATGGTTTGTCGCTCAATGACAAGCGTTTCGCAATGGGCCTGGCGGATTTGCCAGATTGTGAACGTTGCAACCTTGGAATTAAGGAGACGTCGGCGCACGCCTTCTTCCATTGTTCGCGCGTTCGCCCGTTGTGGGCGCGTGTCGGCGAGTTGACTGCTCGTATCTCGCCGCGGGAGCTTGTGCTCATTGATCGCGCATACGCTGTGGACAATGTGTCGCCCCCGTACTCTGGTGTGAAGCGGATGGTGTTTCTGTCGCTACTGGCCACGGCTAGAATGGTGATTTGGATGACGCGTCTGGAGGAAGTCTTGCGGGGAGGTCGTCTTTCGGATCAGGATCTAATCCGATATTTTGAACACCAGCTCAAAATGAAGATTAGAACTGAACGGAAACGGCTGCACCCGACAGACTTTAGCAAAAGGTGGATATATGCAGCGAGCCTGGTTCGTGTGACCGGGGCGAGCCTTGATTTTCTTTTTTTAGTTCTGCCAAGTCACATCGGGGTGGATTCCTCTGGAACCCCTCCCGCGGTTAAGGTTAGCTTTCTTTTGTATACCTAGTTAATGTGAGTGAATGTATTTGTCCTAGCCTGTTCCCGGCTCCATTGCTTTTGTTATGATCCAGTTCGAGATTCCCACTGTCCATTATTATTTTGTCCCGTTTTATTCTCGGCTGGGTCAGCCTTATATATTCTCCAGTCCAATTTATTTTTGTACCCAGCTTCTCCATTCCCCTTAGAAAGAGAGCGGCTTGATTTTGTCTCTACAGGCAGAATACAGTGGCCTCTTTAATTACGAGGGTGTGTTTGGGTCTTACTAACATTTTGTATAAATATTCATTTGAAATTGTTTTTTGTTTTGGGGATTTTTTGTTTCTTCATACCCCTCCCCATCATATCATCTCATGTACAAATGTTAAAATCTATTTTTGTACTATAATTGTAAATAGTCACAAATTTTTATGTACAAATTTTAAAATCTATTTTTGTAAATAATCACAAATTTTTATGTACATTTGGGGCGTTTTTGTAGGTCCCCGGTATGTTTTTGCGATATTTTGGTGCTAGATAAGTACGAGTGTTGATGGACAAATTCTTATGGTGAATGAGAATCATTGTAACGTACGCATGGGTCGTGATTCTGATTAGCTAGGTATAGGACATAGTAACTGAAGACCACCCCAAGTTTTGTTCCCCCCTCCCACCTTTCGGCCTTGAGCCATAATTCATGTAAAAATGAATAAATAAAACCACCCCTTTCCCACCCGACCAGCCACTTCCCCCCAGACTTTTGTTTGTGTGGATTTTGTGTTGTGGGAGCTTAGTGGAGCATTTGTTCCTCCGTGTTATTTGTTCGCACTCTGTCTCTCGGACATACTGTTTTCCAGCCCGAGTTTATTGCTCGGGCCAGCGTAAAAGTAGTGTTCTTCGGAACGCGAAACACCGGGAAGCAGTTGTCCACCTCGTGGCATGGCCACGGCCTAGCCACTTCCCCCCTGTTCGTTGGAAGAGCCTAGTGGAGTAGTTGTTCCGCAGTGATATCTGCTCGCACTTTGTCTCTTGGACAACTGATTTCCAGCCCGAGTTCATTGCTCGGGCCAGCGTAAAGTAGCGGTTTCCTCGAAAACGCGAAACACCGGAAGAAGTTGTCCGGTGATCGGTCACTTTTGTGGCATGGCCACAGAAGGACCGGGGGAAGTCGGCACTCCCACCACGGCGTCGGTGGGAGACTGGCAACTGTGTGACGCAGACGACGACGACGTCATAGCCCGCACCATGACCGAGTGGGAGAGCATGCTGTTCGGCTCCCCCACACCAGCGGAGGCGGCGGCGGCGGCCACACTGTCAGCAGCGACCGGACCAGCAGCGGCGACTGCACCTGCAGCAGAGACCACCCCAGCAGCGGCGACTGCACCTGCAGCAGCGACCAGACCAGCAGCAGGCGACTGCACCTGCAGCAGCGACCACCCCAGCAGCGGCGACTGCACCTGCAGCAGCGACCAATCCAGCAGCGGCGACTGCACCTGCAGCAGCGACCAATCCAGCAGCGGCGACTGCACCGGCACCAGCAACCAAACGTGCAGCAGCAGCAGCAACCAAACCTGCTCCAGCGACCGGATCTGCAGCAGCGTCCAGACCGGCGGCAACTGCAGCAACAACACCCCCACCGGCACGGACAGCAGCAGCAGCAGCAGCAGCAGCAGCAGCACCAGCGTCCCCCTTACCCTCGACCTCTGGGTGGAGGGGAGGCAAGAAGATCACGCGTAAGGACGAGGACTATTACCAGTCCATCCAAAAGGATTACGCGGACTACATCAGGGGGACGGAGCTCGTCTCGAAGCCGGACCACTTGGCGCAGATCGAGGCGAGAGTCATCACCCTGATCACCAAGGACCTGAAGACCAAAAAACTGATCGGCGTCCCCAGGGATACGTTCGAGGAGGGACTGCAGACACTGAAGATCAGAGCCAGGGCCGTAGCGAGGAGAAGCAACACCACGTGGGACGTCCTGCTCGGCTCCGCCGAAGAAGCCAAGAACTTGATCGGCGTGGTTCTGGAGACCAAAACGCTCCAGTTCCACACAGAGTACATGGGCACGAAGAAGGTGAAAATCACGCTGCACGGCGTCCCCATGGACATTGCTGAGGACCACGTGGGCGCCTTCTTCGTCCAATATGGAAGGGTGGCCGAAGTCTCCTCGCTGCGGTCGAAAGCAGGATTCCTCACGGGAGACATGACCCTGCAGGTGACCCTGGACAAGGAAAACATCGCCAAAATCCCCAACATCCTCACCTGCAGGGGTCGTGCCATCTTCGTCATCGTGGAAGGCAGGAAGCCGTGCTGTTGGGTCTGCGGGTCGGCGGAGCACGTGGCAAAAGCGTGCCCAACCAAGAATCCGGCCTCAAAGGCCCAACCAGCCCAACCAGTCAAGCAGCAACCGGCGGCACAGGCGAAGGATGGCGCAAAACAAGCACAACCCACACAGTCTCCCGTGAGCAACAAAGACGGCGAATGGCAGGTGGTGGCCAGGAAGAAAGCCAAAAAACCTTCCCCGGACAATGTGCCGCCACCTGTCAAGACGCCTGCCAAGCAGACCCCGGTGGGGCTGTCGACTCCTACCAAACCTAAGGAGTCCCCGGCGAAGGCGCCGGCAAAACCAAAGGAGGTGTCTCCTCCCAAACAGAGGAAGGCAAGAAGTCCTTCCCCCCAGCAAATGGAAGTACAAAGGACACCCTCCCTGAAACGTGGGAGAGAGGAAGAGGCAGAGGAGCAGCACAACAACACAAAGGCCAGGAGAAGGAGCCGGAGCAACGAAAGGAGGCCGCGAGCCGAAAAATGCAGCTCTCTACCAGTGTCTCCGGTTAAACAGACTTATGCACTAAAGGTAAGAAGTCTTCCTTCATCCCCGCAAAAAGCCTCCCAGTCCCCAGTCTTTAAACTGACCCCCCTGAAATCATGTACTTTAACCCCCACTCCCTCCCCTCCTCCTCTGTCCACTCCCTCTCGGGCAAAAAAGAAAAAAGCCCTGCCCCAAGGGGAAGCACTCCTTAAAGTGAGTGAGGACGTTGCCTCTGAGTGGTCATCTCAGAGGCGAAAACTCTTAAAGCCCCTGCTGAAGCTGACTTCAGTGGAGGGCAAACCAGTTGAAGATCCTAGAAACTTTCCCCAGGCCCCAGGTGTCATCACCCTGGTGAGGAACACCGGTGGCAACCTGAGGGTCTGGGATCACATCCACGAAGCAAAGAGACATTTTGCAAAAGTTACCATGGTTCAGCACAACACACCTGAACTCAAAAAAATGGAAAAAAATTGTTCGGGGAGGTCCCCTGTTTTACTCCACCCCAGTCTCTATAGGGTAGTGAAACTAACATACCCCACGGACGTTGGCGGCATTGTCCTAGACGGACGGATTACGTCCGATGTAGGAACGGGTTCCCTAGGACAGTCCGTCGGGGTCCTATCTGCTAGGGATTTCCGTCCCGTATGTGACTAGTACTTTTGTTGCATGTTTTTGTTGTTTTCCTTTTCAGAACTAAATCATGTCTATTAAGATAGCCAGCTTAAATGCGAATGGCCTGAGGGATCGGGGTAAGGCGGCTCGCCTGCTTCGTGACCTCTTGTCGTTCGGCGTGGATGTGGCCGCGATCCAAGAGACTCACTTTGTTTGCGAAGTCGACTCGTGTGTGCTGTCTAACGACTATGTCGTCTATTCAGCATATGGGAGCCGGCATGCCAGAGGTGTTTCTTTGCTGGTCAAGCGTACCCTGGATGCGAGGATCGACCTTGTCCATGTCGGTGCCGAGGGCCGGCTGATCGTGGCAGATATTGCAGTGAAAAGCAAGTCGTTCCGGCTGATTGCGGTTTATGCGCCCAATGTCCCAGGTGAGCGTGTCTCTTTCTTTCGGCTGTTGGAGCCCTTCATGGTGCATTCAACACGGCTAATCTTAGTTGGGGACTGGAATGCCGTCCTAACCCCCAAATGGGATAGAGGAAGGGGCGCTAGCGGGTGGAGTGGTGATCGTAGCCTGGTTGATCTGATCGGCGAATTTGGTCTCGTCGATAGATACCGGGTCGATCATCCGGATGGGAGCATGTGGACGTGGACGCATAGTTGGCCTTCTACCCGGGTATCCGCGTACCTGGATAGGATGTTAGTCAGAGAAGCCGACATAGACTTCTTAGAATGTCCAACGTTCCACTGGTTAGGCTACTCGGACCACAAACTCGTTTGTGCCCGGGTGGTGTTAGACTTTAGGCCTAGGTTGGCTGGTTATTGGAAGTTCAATCAGTCCTTATTGGACAGGCGGGACTTTCGTGACCAGCTGACAAAACTAGTTCAGCGGGAATTAACTGGGCGAGTCATTGGGAGTAGGTGGTGGGTTAACCTTAAGGACACCATTAGGTCTTTCGCCACCAAATATAGCCAGCGGCTCAACCTAGATAAGGCTGCGGAGGCAAAGACACTTAGTGCTAATTTCGCCCGGGCGGAGGCTGGAGGGGATCCCCTAGAGATAGCCTTAGCCAGGGAGGCCCTGGAGCGTTCGACTAGCGGGCGCTACATGGGTCAGGTAATTAGGGCTAAGTTAAGCAAGATGTCTTCCGAAGCTGTGGAACATGGGCGCAGAACTGCGCAAGGAAGAAATTCGCCAGGCCGGCGACCGGTACATTCGAGAGGTACGCGACCCGGAGGGACATCTCCTAAGGTCCACCAACGACATGTGCGAGGCGTTCCGGCAGCATTTCGAACACCGATTTACCAAGGAGCCTGGACTCCGTGACGAGGAGTTTCGCAGCTATTTGGCTGACTTTCCCCGGCTTTGCCGGCTGAAGCGGCTAGCTGCGAAGGGGAGATTACGGAGGACGAAATCTACGTGGCTTTGAAGAAGGTCGGCAGAGGCAAGTCGCCAGGCTTGGATGGTTTGCCCTATGAAATGTACTTGAGGATGTCGCACCTTTTTGTCCCGCTCTTGGCTGTCGTGTTCAACCACTGGTTTCGGCAGGGGTCCATCCCCGGTCGGATCACCAGGGGCGTGATCACGCTGTTGAGAAAAGGCAAGAAGGTTGGGAGGGAACTAGATGATTACAGGCCCATAACTCTGCTAAACACAGAGTTAAAGATTTTGGCCAAGATCCTGACGAATCGCTTGCAGCTAGTTGCCGAGTCTCTGTTGGGACCGGATCAGACTTGTTCTGTGAAGGGACGAACAATTCAGAGCATCCTGCACTTGATTCGCACGATCGTAGAGGGTGTAGAAGACGACGATGAGGCCGCGCTGATCAATTTGGATCAGTCCAAGGCATTTGATAGGATTGACCATGGCTACCTGGCTGCTGTCCTGCAGGCCGCCGGATTCAAACCCGACTTCAGCCGCTGGATTAGCCTTCTGTATCGCTCCCCCAAGGCTGTGGTACAGGTGAACGGGAAGCTGTCGGGCGCTTTCGCGCTGTCTAGGTCGGTCCGACAGGGTTGTCCACTGTCTTCTCTCCTTTACGTCCTGGCGTTGGAGCCCCTCCTTCGCCGGCTAAGGGACGAGACGGGCAGTCCGGTCCTACGTGGAATCGCAGTCCCTGGCGGAGCTCGAGCCAGGGTTTCCGCGTACGCCGATGACGTAACGACCTTTGTGTCCTCCCGCAGGGACATAGAGGCGGTACAGCAGGCGCTTGTACGGTACGAGAAGGTGACAGGGGGCCAGAATTAACTGCGACAAGTCTTCCGGCTTGCGGTTAGGCGCTTGGAAGGGTGTTTCCCTCCCGGGGCCCTTCGACTGGACGGACGGGCCGGTCAAGCTCCTCGGAGTTTGGTTCGGTCCGGACTTACAGTTGGAGAAAAACTGGTCTGAAGTACTGGCAAAGGTCGGCGCGTCGGTCAAGGTTTGGCGTCGACGGGGTCTCTCCGTGAAGGGCTTGGCGGAGGTGTGCAACACATACCTCTTTCCCATGATCCTTTACCGGCTGTCAGTACTTCCCCTTTGTGACGATCATGAGAAGGCGCTCGAGCGTTTGCTATTCTCCTGCCTGTGGAGAGGACGCAAACACATGGTCGACAAAGGAGTCTGTTGCCTCCGTCCGTGTCAAGGGGGGTCTGGGGATGCCACACTTGAGGAGCCACGTGCTCGCTTCGAGGTTGGCATTTCTCAGGCGCGCGTTGGAGGAAGATCGGTTGCTTGCGGGGGTAGTGAGGGACATGTTCCCTTGCCTTACCATCGCTCCCCCGACCCTATGGCTGACCGTCAGGCCTTGGGTGCGACCGAAATTCCTGCTCGAATGTCTGGCGGCCTTACAGGCCATTCCACGGTCCAGTGACCTTTCACAGCCTAGGAAACTCTTCTATCGGGGATTAGTGGAGGGTGCCGTGAAGGATAAGCTGTGGAGTAAGCTCGGCATGTCGAGAGTGGAGTACCGCTCTCATTGGTCTTGGGCGCCAGGTGCGGATTGGCTCAGCAACTCTGAGTTTTCTCTGACCTGGCGATTGGCTCGGAATGGTTTGTCGCTCAATGACAAGCGTTTCGCAATGGGCCTGGCGGATTTGCCAGATTGTGAACGTTGCAACCTTGGAATTAAGGAGACGTCGGCGCACGCCTTCTTCCATTGTTCGCGCGTTCGCCCGTTGTGGGCGCGTGTCGGCGAGTTGACTGCTCGTATCTCGCCGCGGGAGCTTGTGCTCATTGATCGCGCATACGCTGTGGACAATGTGTCGCCCCCGTACTCTGGTGTGAAGCGGATGGTGTTTCTGTCGCTACTGGCCACGGCTAGAATGGTGATTTGGATGACGCGTCTGGAGGAAGTCTTGCGGGGAGGTCGTCTTTCGGATCAGGATCTAATCCGATATTTTGAACACCAGCTCAAAATGAAGATTAGAACTGAACGGAAACGGCTGCACCCGACAGACTTTAGCAAAAGGTGGATATATGCAGCGAGCCTGGTTCGTGTGACCGGGGCGAGCCTTGATTTTCTTTTTTAGTTCTGCCAAGTCACATCGGGGTGGATTCCTCTGGAACCCCTCCCGCGGTTAAGGTTAGCTTTCTTTTGTATACCTAGTTAATGTGAGTGAATGTATTTGTCCTAGCCTGTTCCCGGCTCCATTGCTTTTGTTATGATCCAGTTCGAGATTCCCACTGTCCATTATTATTTTGTCCCGTTTTATTCTCGGCTGGGTCAGCCTTATATATTCTCCAGTCCAATTTATTTTTGTACCCAGCTTCTCCATTCCCCTTAGAAAGAGAGCGGCTTGATTTTGTCTCTACAGGCAGAATACAGTGGCCTCTTTAATTACGAGGGTGTGTTTGGGTCTTACTAACATTTTGTATAAATATTCATTTGAAATTGTTTTTTGTTTTGGGGATTTTTTGTTTCTTCATACCCCTCCCCATCATATCATCTCATGTACAAATGTTAAAATCTATTTTTGTACTATAATTGTAAATAGTCACAAATTTTTATGTACAAATTTTAAAATCTATTTTTGTAAATAATCACAAATTTTTATGTACATTTGGGGCGTTTTTGTAGGTCCCCGGTATGTTTTTGCGATATTTTGGTGCTAGATAAGTACGAGTGTTGATGGACAAATTCTTATGGTGAATGAGAATCATTGTAACGTACGCATGGGTCGTGATTCTGATTAGCTAGGTATAGGACATATGTAACTGAAGACCACCCCAAGTTTTGTTCCCCCTCCCACCTTTCGGCCTTGAGCCATAATTCATGTAAAAATGAATAAATAAAACCACCCCTTTCCCACCCGACCAGCCACTTCCCCCCAGACTTTTGTTTGTGTGGATTTTGTGTTGTGGGAGCTTAGTGGAGCATTTGTTCCTCCGTGTTATTTGTTCGCACTCTGTCTCTCGGACATACTGTTTTCCAGCCCGAGAGTTTATTGCTCGGGCCAGCGTAAAAGTAGTGTTCTTCGGAACGCGAAACACCGGGAAGCAGTTGTCCACCTCGTGGCATGGCCACGGCCTAGCCACTTCCCCCCTGTTCGTTGGAAGAGCCTAGTGGAGTAGTTGTTCCGCAGTGATATCTGCTCGCACTTTGTCTCTTGGACAACTGATTTCCAGCCCGAGTTCATTGCTCGGGCCAGCGTAAAGTAGCGGTTTCTTCGAAAACGCGAAACACCGGAAAGAAGTTGTCCGGTGATCGGTCACTTTTGTGGCATGGCCACAGAAGGACCGGGGGAAGTCGGCACTCCCACCACGGCGTCGGTGGGAGACTGGCAACTGTGTGACGCAGACGACGACGACGTCATAGCCCGCACCATGACCGAGTGGGAGAGCATGCTGTTCGGCTCCCCCACACCAGCGGAGGCGGCGGCGGCCACACTGTCAGCAGCGACCACCCCAGCAGCGGCGACTGCACCTGCAGCAGAGACCACCCCAGCAGCGGCGACTGCACCTGCAGCAGCGACCAGACCAGCAGCGGCGAATGCACCTGCAGCAGCGACCACCCCAGCAGCGGCGACTGCACCTGCAGCAGCGACCAATCCAGCAGCGGCGACTGCACCTGCAGCAGCGACCAATCCAGCAGCGGCGACTGCACCGGCACCAGCAACCAAACGTGCAGCAGCAGCAGCAACCAAACCTGCTCCAGCGACCGGATCTGCAGCAGCGTCCAGACCGGCGGCAACTGCAGCAACAACACCCCCACCGGCACGGACAGCAGCAGCAGCAGCAGCAGCAACACCAGCGTCCCCCTTACCCTCGACCTCTGGGTGGAAAGGAGGCAAGAAGATCACGCATAAGGACGAGGACTATTACCAGTCCATCCAAAAGGATTACGCGGACTACATCAGGGGGACGGAGCTCGTCTCGAAGCCGGACCACTTGGCGCAGATCGAGGCGAGAGTCATCACCCTGATCACCAAGGACCTGAAGACCAAAAAACTGATCGGCGTCCCCAGGGATACGTTCGAGGAGGGACTACAGACACTGAAGATCAGAGCCAGGGCCGTAGCGAGGAGAAGCAACACCACGTGGGACGTCCTGCTCGGCTCCGCCGAAGAAGCCAAGAACTTGATCGGCGTGGTTCTGGAGACCAAAACGCTCCAGTTCCACACGGAGTACATGGGCACGAAGAAGGTGAAAATCACGCTGCACGGCGTCCCCATGGACATTGCTGAGGACCACGTGGGCGCCTTCTTCGTCCAATATGGAAGGGTGGCCGAAGTCTCCTCGCTGCGGTCGAAAGCAGGATTCCTCACGGGAGACATGACCCTGCAGGTGACCCTGGACAAGGAAAACATCGCAAAGATCCCCAACATCCTCACCTGCAGGGGTCGCGCCATCTTCGTCATCGTAGAAGGCAGGAAGCCGTGCTGTTGGGTCTGCGGGTCGGCGGAGCACGTGGCAAAAGCGTGCCCAACCAAGAATCCGGCCCTAAAGGCCCAACCAGCCCAACCGGTCAAGCAGCAACCAGCGGCGCAGGAGAAGGATGGCGGAAAACAAGCACAACCTACGCAGTCTCCCGTGACCAACAAGAACGGCGAATGGCAGGTGGTGGCCAGGAAGAAAGCCAAAAAACCTTCCCCGGACAATGTGCCGCCACCTGTCAAGACGCCTGCCAAGCAGACCCCGGTGGGGCTGTCGACTCCTACCAAACCTAAGGAGTCCCCGGCGAAGGCGCCGGCAAAACCAAAGGAGGTGTCTCCTCCCAAACAGAGGAAGGCAAGAAGTCCTTCCCCCAGCAAATGGAAGTACAAAGGACACCCTCCCTGAAACGTGGGAGAGAGGAAGAGGCAGAGGAGCAGCACAACAACACAAAGGCCAGGAGAAGGAGCCGGAGCAACGAAAGGAGGCCGCGAGCCGAAAAATGCAGCTCTCTACCAGTGTCTCCGGTTAAACAGACTTATGCACTAAAGGTAAGAAGTCTTCCTTCATCCCCGCAAAAAGCCTCCCAGTCCCCAGTCTTTAAACTGACCCCCCTGAAATCTTGTGCTTTAACCCCCACTCCCTCCCCTCCTCCTCTGTCCACTCCCTCTCGGGCAAAAAAGAAAAAAGCCCTGCCCCAAGGGGAAGCACTCCTTAAAGTGAGTGAGGACGTTGCCTCTGAGTGGTCATCTCAGAGGCGAAAACTCTTAAAGCCCCTGCTGAGGCTGACCTCAGTGGAGGGCAAGAACACTGAAAATCCCAGAAACTTTCCCCAGGCCCCAGGTGTCATCACCCTGGTGAGGAACACCGGTGGCAACCTGAGGGTCTGGGACCACATCCACGAAGCAAAAAGACACTTTTCGCAAATAACTATGGTTCAGCACAACACACCTGAACTCAAAAAAATGGAAAAAAATTGTTCGGGGAGGTCCCCTGTTTTACTCCACCCCAGTCTCTATAGGGTAGTGAAACTAACATACCCCACGGACGTTGGCGGCATTGTCCTAGACGGACGGATTACGTCCGATGTAGGAACGGGTTCCCTAGGACAGTCCGTCGGGGTCCTATCTGCTAGGGATTTCCGTCCCGTATGTGACTAGTACTTTTGTTGCATGTTTTTGTTGTTTTTTCCTTTTCAGAACTAAATCATGTCTATTAAGATAGCCAGCTTAAATGCGAATGGCCTGAGGGATCGGGGTAAGGCGGCTCGCCTGCTTCGTGACCTCTTGTCGTTCGGCGTGGATGTGGCCGCGATCCAAGAGACTCACTTTGTTTGCGAAGTCGACTCGTGTGTGCTGTCTAACGACTATGTCGTCTATTCAGCATATGGGAGCCGGCATGCCAGAGGTGTTTCTTTGCTGGTCAAGCGTACCCTGGATGCGAGGATCGACCTTGTCCATGTCGGTGCCGAGGGCCGGCTGATCGTGGCAGATATTGCAGTGAAAAGCAAGTCGTTCCGGCTGATTGCGGTTTATGCGCCCAATGTCCCAGGTGAGCGTGTCTCTTTCTTTCGGCTGTTGGAGCCCTTCATGGTGCATTCAACACGGCTAATCTTAGTTGGGGACTGGAATGCCGTCCTAACCCCCAAATGGGATAGAGGAAGGGGCGCTAGCGGGTGGAGTGGTGATCGTAGCCTGGTTGATCTGATCGGCGAATTTGGTCTCGTCGATAGATACCGGGTCGATCATCCGGATGGGAGCATGTGGACGTGGACGCATAGTTGGCCTTCTACCCGGGTATCCGCGTACCTGGATAGGATGTTAGTCAGAGAAGCCGACATAGACTTCTTAGAATGTCCAACGTTCCACTGGCTAGGCTACTCGGACCACAAACTCGTTTGTGCCCGGGTCGTATTAGACTTTAGGCCTAGGTTGGCTGGTTATTGGAAGTTCAATCAGTCCTTATTGGACAGACGGGACTTTCGTGACCAGCTGACAAAACTAGTTCAGCGGGAATTAACTGGGCGAGTCATTGGGAGTAGGTGGTGGGTTAACCTTAAGGACACCATTAGGTCTTTCGCCACCAAATATAGCCAGCGGCTCAACCTAGATAAGGCTGCGGAGGCAAAGACACTTAGTGCTAATTTCACCCGGGCGGTGGAGGCTGGAGGGGATCCCCTAGAGATAGCCTTAGCCAGGGAGGCCCTGGAGCGCTCGACTAGCGGGCGCTACATGGGTCAGGTAATTAGGGCTAAGTTAAGCAAGATGTCTTCCGAAGCTGTGAACATGGGCGCAGAACTGCGCAAGGAAGAAATTCGCCAGGCCGGCGACCGGTACATTCGAGAGGTACGCGACCCGGAGGGACATCTCCTAAGGTCCACCAACGACATGTGCGAGGCGTTCCGGCAGCATTTCGAACACCGATTTACCAAGGAGCCTGGACTCCGTGACGAGGAGTTTCGCAGCTATTTGGCTGACTTTCCCCGGCTTTTGCCGGCTGAAGCGGCTAGCTGCGAAGGGGAGATTACGGAGGACGAAATCTACGTGGCTTTGAAGAAGGTCGGCAGAGGCAAGTCGCCAGGCTTGGATGGTTTGCCCTATGAAATGTACTTGAGGATGTCGCACCTTTTTGTCCCGCTCTTGGCTGTCGTGTTCAACCACTGGTTTCGGCAGGGGTCCATCCCCGGTCGGATCACCAGGGGCGTGATCACGCTGTTGAGAAAAGGCAAGAAGGTTGGGAGGGAACTAGATGATTACAGGCCCATAACTCTGCTAAACACAGAGTTAAAGATTTTAGGCCAAGATCCTGACGAATCGCTTGCAGCTAGTTGCCGAGTCTCTGTTGGGACCGGATCAGACTTGTTCTGTGAAGGGACGAACAATTCAGAGCAACCTGCACTTGATTCGCACGATCGTAGAGGGTGTAGAAGACGACGATGAGGCCGCGCTGATCAATTTGGATCAGTCCAAGGCATTTGATAGGATTGACCATGGCTACCTGGCTGCTGTCCTGCAGGCCGCCGGATTCAAACCCGACTTCAGCCGCTGGATTAGCCTTCTGTATCGCCCCCCCAAGGCTGTGGTACAGGTGAACGGGAAGCTGTCGGGCGCTTTCGCGCTGTCTAGGTCGGTCCGACAGGGTTGTCCACTGTCTGCTCTCCTTTACGTCCTGGCGTTGGAGCCCCTCCTTCGCCGGCTAAGGGACGAGACGGGCAGTCCGGTCCTACGTGGAATCGCAGTCCCTGGCGGAGCTCGAGCCAGGGTTTCCGCGTACGCCGATGACGTAACGACCTTTGTGTCCTCCCGCAGGGACATAGAGGCGGTACAGCAGGCGCTTGTACGGTACGAGAAGGTGACAGGGGCCAGAATTAACTGCGACAAGTCTTCCGGCTTGCGGTTAGGCGCTTGGAAGGGTGTTTCCCTCCCGGGGCCCTTCGACTGGACGGACGGGCCGGTCAAGCTCCTCGGAGTTTGGTTCGGTCCGGACTTACAGTTGGAGAAAAACTGGTCTGAAGTACTGGCAAAGGTCGGCGCGTCGGTCAAGGTTTGGCGTCGACGGGGTCTCTCCGTGAAGGGCTTGGCGGAGGTGTGCAACACATACCTCTTTCCCATGATCCTTTACCGGCTGTCAGTCCTTCCCCTTTGTGACGATCATGAGAAGGCGCTCGAGCGTTTGCTATTCTCCTGCCTGTGGAGAGGACGCAAACACATGGTCGGCAAAGGAGTCTGTTGCCTCCGTCCGTGTCAAGGGGGTCTGGGGATGCCACACTTGAGGAGCCACGTGCTCGCTTCGAGGTTGGCATTTCTCAGGCGCGCGTTGGAGGAAGATCGGTTGCTTGCGGGGGTAGTGAGGGACATGTTCCCTTGCCTTACCATCGCTCCCCCGACCCTATGGCTGACCGTCAGGCCTTGGGTGCGACCGAAATTCCTGCTCGAATGTCTGGCGGCCTTACAGGCCATTCCACGGTCCAGTGACCTTTCACAGCCTAGGAAACTCTTCTATCGGGGATTAGTGGAGGGTGCCGTGAAGGATAAGCTGTGGAGTAAGCTCGGCATGTCGAGAGTGGAGTACCGCTCTCATTGGTCTTGGGCGCCAGGTGCGGATTGGCTCAGCAACTCTGAGTTTTCTCTGACCTGGCGATTGGCTCGGAATGGTTTGTCGCTCAATGACAAGCGTTTCGCAATGGGCCTGGCGGATTTGCCAGATTGTGAACGTTGCAACCTTGGAATTAAGGAGACGTCGGCGCACGCCTTCTTCCATTGTTCGCGCGTTCGCCCGTTGTGGGCGCGTGTCGGCGAGTTGACTGCTCGTATCTCGCCGCGGGAGCTTGTGCTCATTGATCGCGCATACGCTGTGGACAATGTGTCGCCCCCGTACTCTGGTGTGAAGCGGATGGTGTTTCTGTCGCTACTGGCCACGGCTAGAATGGTGATTTGGATGACGCGTCTGGAGGAAGTCTTGCGGGGAGGTCGTCTTTCGGATCAGGATCTAATCCGATATTTTGAACACCAGCTCAAAATGAAGATTAGAACTGAACGGAAACGGCTGCACCCGACAGACTTTAGCAAAAGGTGGATATATGCAGCGAGCCTGGTTCGTGTGACCGGGGCGAGCCTTGATTTTCTTTTTTAGTTCTGCCAAGTCACATCGGGGTGGATTCCTCTGGAACCCCTCCCGCGGTTAAGGTTAGCTTTCTTTTGTATACCTAGTTAATGTGAGTGAATGTATTTGTCCTAGCCTGTTCCCGGCTCCATTGCTTTTGTTATGATCCAGTTCGAGATTCCCACTGTCCATTATTATTTTGTCCCGTTTTATTCTCGGCTGGGTCAGCCTTATATATTCTCCAGTCCAATTTATTTTTGTACCCAGCTTCTCCATTCCCCTTAGAAAGAGAGCGGCTTGATTTTGTCTCTACAGGCAGAATACAGTGGCCTCTTTAATTACGAGGGTGTGTTTGGGTCTTACTAACATTTTGTATAAATATTCATTTGAAATTGTTTTTTGTTTTGGGGATTTTTTTGTTTCTTCATACCCCTCCCCATCATATCATCTCATGTACAAATGTTAAAATCTATTTTTGTACTATAATTGTAAATAGTCACAAATTTTTATGTACAAATTTTAAAATCTATTTTTGTAAATAATCACAAATTTTTATGTACATTTGGGGCGTTTTTGTAGGTCCCCGGTATGTTTTTGCGATATTTTGGTGCTAGATAAGTACGAGTGTTGATGGACAAATTCTTATGGTGAATGAGAATCATTGTAACGTACGCATGGGTCGTGATTCTGATTAGCTAGGTATAGGACATAGTAACTGAAGACCACCCCAAGTTTTGTTCCCCCTCCCACCTTTCGGCCTTGAGCCATAATTCATGTAAAAATGAATAAATAAAACCACCCCTTTCCCACCCGACCAGCCACTTCCCCCCAGACTTTTGTTTGTGTGGATTTTGTGTTGTGGGAGCTTAGTGGAGCATTTGTTCCTCCGTGTTATTTGTTCGCACTCTGTCTCTCGGACATACTGTTTTCCAGCCCGAGTTTATTGCTCGGGCCAGCGTAAAAGTAGTGTTCTTCGGAACGCGAAACACCGGGAAGCAGTTGTCCACCTCGTGGCATGGCCACGGCCTAGCCACTTCCCCCCTGTTCGTTGGAAGAGCCTAGTGGAGTAGTTGTTCCGCAGTGATATCTGCTCGCACTTTGTCTCTTGGACAACTGATTTCCAGCCCGAGTTCATTGCTCGGGCCAGCGTAAAGTAGCGGTTTCTTCGAAAACGCGAAACACCGGAAAGAAGTTGTCCGGTGATCGGTCACTTTTGTGGCATGGCCACAGAAGGACCGGGGGAAGTCGGCACTCCCACCACGGCGTCGGTGGGAGACTGGCAACTGTGTGACGCAGACGACGACGACGTCATAGCCCGCACCATGACCGAGTGGGAGAGCATGCTGTTCGGCTCCCCCACACCAGCGGAGGCGGCGGCGGCCACACTGTCAGCAGCGACCACCCCAGCAGCGGCGACTGCACCTGCAGCAGAGACCACCCCAGCAGCGGCGACTGCACCTGCAGCAGCGACCAGACCAGCAGCGGCGAATGCACCTGCAGCAGCGACCACCCCAGCAGCGGCGACTGCACCTGCAGCAGCGACCAATCCAGCAGCGGCGACTGCACCTGCAGCAGCGACCAATCCAGCAGCGGCGACTGCACCGGCACCAGCAACCAAACGTGCAGCAGCAGCAGCAACCAAACCTGCTCCAGCGACCGGATCTGCAGCAGCGTCCAGACCGGCGGCAACTGCAGCAACAACACCCCCACCGGCACGGACAGCAGCAGCAGCAGCAGCAGCAACACCAGCGTCCCCCTTACCCTCGACCTCTGGGTGGAAAGGAGGCAAGAAGATCACGCATAAGGACGAGGACTATTACCAGTCCATCCAAAAGGATTACGCGGACTACATCAGGGGGACGGAGCTCGTCTCGAAGCCGGACCACTTGGCGCAGATCGAGGCGAGAGTCATCACCCTGATCACCAAGGACCTGAAGACCAAAAAACTGATCGGCGTCCCCAGGGATACGTTCGAGGAGGGACTACAGACACTGAAGATCAGAGCCAGGGCCGTAGCGAGGAGAAGCAACACCACGTGGGACGTCCTGCTCGGCTCCGCCGAAGAAGCCAAGAACTTGATCGGCGTGGTTCTGGAGACCAAAACGCTCCAGTTCCACACGGAGTACATGGGCACGAAGAAGGTGAAAATCACGCTGCACGGCGTCCCCATGGACATTGCTGAGGACCACGTGGGCGCCTTCTTCGTCCAATATGGAAGGGTGGCCGAAGTCTCCTCGCTGCGGTCGAAAGCAGGATTCCTCACGGGAGACATGACCCTGCAGGTGACCCTGGACAAGGAAAACATCGCAAAGATCCCCAACATCCTCACCTGCAGGGGTCGCGCCATCTTCGTCATCGTAGAAGGCAGGAAGCCGTGCTGTTGGGTCTGCGGGTCGGCGGAGCACGTGGCAAAAGCGTGCCCAACCAAGAATCCGGCCCTAAAGGCCCAACCAGCCCAACCGGTCAAGCAGCAACCAGCGGCGCAGGAGAAGGATGGCGGAAAACAAGCACAACCTACGCAGTCTCCCGTGACCAACAAGAACGGCGAATGGCAGGTGGTGGCCAGGAAGAAAGCCAAAAAACCTTCCCCGGACAATGTGCCGCCACCTGTCAAGACGCCTGCCAAGCAGACCCCGGTGGGGCTGTCGACTCCTACCAAACCTAAGGAGTCCCCGGCGAAGGCGCCGGCAAAACCAAAGGAGGTGTCTCCTCCCAAACAGAGGAAGGCAAGAAGTCCTTCCCCCCAGCAAATGGAAGTACAAAGGACACCCTCCCTGAAACGTGGGAGAGAGGAAGAGGCAGAGGAGCAGCACAACAACACAAAGGCCAGGAGAAGGAGCCGGAGCAACGAAAGGAGGCCGCGAGCCGAAAAATGCAGCTCTCTACCAGTGTCTCCGGTTAAACAGACTTATGCACTAAAGGTAAGAAGTCTTCCTTCATCCCCGCAAAAAGCCTCCCAGTCCCCAGTCTTTAAACTGACCCCCCTGAAATCTTGTGCTTTAACCCCCACTCCCTCCCCTCCTCCTCTGTCCACTCCCTCTCGGGCAAAAAAGAAAAAGCCCTGCCCCAAGGGGAAGCACTCCTTAAAGTGAGTGAGGACGTTGCCTCTGAGTGGTCATCTCAGGGAGGCAGAAAACTCTTAAAGCCCCTGCTGAGGCTGACCTCAGTGGAGGGCAAGAACACTGAAAATCCCAGAAACTTTCCCCAGGCCCCAGGTGTCATCACCCTGGTGAGGAACACCGGTGGCAACCTGAGGGTCTGGGACCACATCCACGAAGCAAAAAGACACTTTTCGCAAATAACTATGGTTCAGCACAACACACCTGAACTCAAAAAAATGGAAAAAAATTGTTCGGGGAGGTCCCCTGTTTTACTCCACGCCAGTCTCTATAGGGTAGTGAAACTAACATACCCCACGGACGTTGGCGGCATTGTCCTAGACGGACGGATTACGTCCGATGTAGGAACGGGTTCCCTAGGACAGTCCGTCGGGGTCCTATCTGCTAGGGATTTCCGTCCCGTATGTGACTAGTACTTTTGTTGCATGTTTTTGTTGTTTTTTCCTTTTCAGAACTAAATCATGTCTATTAAGATAGCCAGCTTAAATGCGAATGGCCTGAGGGATCGGGGTAAGGCGGCTCGCCTGCTTCGTGACCTCTTGTCGTTCGGCGTGGATGTGGCCGCGATCCAAGAGACTCACTTTGTTTGCGAAGTCGACTCGTGTGTGCTGTCTAACGACTATGTCGTCTATTCAGCATATGGGAGCCGGCATGCCAGAGGTGTTTCTTTGCTGGTCAAGCGTACCCTGGATGCGAGGATCGACCTTGTCCATGTCGGTGCCGAGGGCCGGCTGATCGTGGCAGATATTGCAGTGAAAAGCAAGTCGTTCCGGCTGATTGCGGTTTATGCGCCCAATGTCCCAGGTGAGCGTGTCTCTTTCTTTCGGCTGTTGGAGCCCTTCATGGTGCATTCAACACGGCTAATCTTAGTTGGGGACTGGAATGCCGTCCTAACCCCCCAAATGGGATAGAGGAAGGGGCGCTAGCGGGTGGAGTGGTGATCGTAGCCTGGTTGATCTGATCGGCGAATTTGGTCTCGTCGATAGATACCGGGTCGATCATCCGGATGGGAGCATGTGGACGTGGACGCATAGTTGGCCTTCTACCCGGGTATCCGCGTACCTGGATAGGATGTTAGTCAGAGAAGCCGACATAGACTTCTTAGAATGTCCAACGTTCCACTGGCTAGGCTACTCGGACCACAAACTCGTTTGTGCCCGGGTCGTATTAGACTTTAGGCCTAGGTTGGCTGGTTATTGGAAGTTCAATCAGTCCTTATTGGACAGACGGGACTTTCGTGACCAGCTGACAAAACTAGTTCAGCGGGAATTAACTGGGCGAGTCATTGGGAGTAGGTGGTGGGTTAACCTTAAGGACACCATTAGGTCTTTCGCCACCAAATATAGCCAGCGGCTCAACCTAGATAAGGCTGCGGAGGCAAAGACACTTAGTGCTAATTTCACCCGGGCGGAGGCTGGAGGGATCCCCTAGAGATAGCCTTAGCCAGGGAGGCCCTGGAGCGCTCGACTAGCGGGCGCTACATGGGTCAGGTAATTAGGGCTAAGTTAAGCAAGATGTCTTCCGAAGCTGTGAACATGGGCGCAGAACTGCGCAAGGAAGAAATTCGCCAGGCCGGCGACCGGTACATTCGAGAGGTACGCGACCCGGAGGGACATCTCCTAAGGTCCACCAACGACATGTGCGAGGCGTTCCGGCAGCATTTCGAACACCGATTTACCAAGGAGCCTGGACTCCGTGACGAGGAGTTTCGCAGCTATTTGGCTGACTTTCCCCGGCTTTTGCCGGCTGAAGCGGCTAGCTGCGAAGGGGAGATTACGGAGGACGAAATCTACGTGGCTTTGAAGAAGGTCGGCAGAGGCAAGTCGCCAGGCTTGGATGGTTTGCCCTATGAAATGTACTTGAGGATGTCGCACCTTTTTGTCCCGCTCTTGGCTGTCGTGTTCAACCACTGGTTTCGGCAGGGGTCCATCCCCGGTCGGATCACCAGGGGCGTGATCACGCTGTTGAGAAAAGGCAAGAAGGTTGGGAGGGAACTAGATGATTACAGGCCCATAACTCTGCTAAACACAGAGTTAAAGATTTTGGCCAAGATCCTGACGAATCGCTTGCAGCTAGTTGCCGAGTCTCTGTTGGGACCGGATCAGACTTGTTCTGTGAAGGGACGAACAATTCAGAGCAACCTGCACTTGATTCGCACGATCGTAGAGGGTGTAGAAGACGACGATGAGGCCGCGCTGATCAATTTGGATCAGTCCAAGGCATTTGATAGGATTGACCATGGCTACCTGGCTGCTGTCCTGCAGGCCGCCGGATTCAAACCCGACTTCAGCCGCTGGATTAGCCTTCTGTATCGCCCCCCCAAGGCTGTGGTACAGGTGAACGGGAAGCTGTCGGGCGCTTTCGCGCTGTCTAGGTCGGTCCGACAGGGTTGTCCACTGTCTGCTCTCCTTTACGTCCTGGCGTTGGAGCCCCTCCTTCGCCGGCTAAGGGACGAGACGGGCAGTCCGGTCCTACGTGGAATCGCAGTCCCTGGCGGAGCTCGAGCCAGGGTTTCCGCGTACGCCGATGACGTAACGACCTTTGTGTCCTCCCGCAGGGACATAGAGGCGGTACAGCAGGCGCTTGTACGGTACGAGAAGGTGACAGGGGCCAGAATTAACTGCGACAAGTCTTCCGGCTTGCGGTTAGGCGCTTGGAAGGGTGTTTCCCTCCCGGGGCCCTTCGACTGGACGGACGGGCCGGTCAAGCTCCTCGGAGTTTGGTTCGGTCCGGACTTACAGTTGGAGAAAAACTGGTCTGAAGTACTGGCAAAGGTCGGCGCGTCGGTCAAGGTTTGGCGTCGACGGGGTCTCTCCGTGAAGGGCTTGGCGGAGGTGTGCAACACATACCTCTTTCCCATGATCCTTTACACCGGCTGTCAGTCCTTCCCCTTTGTGACGATCATGAGAAGGCGCTCGAGCGTTTGCTATTCTCCTGCCTGTGGAGAGGACGCAAACACATGGTCGGCAAGGAGTCTGTTGCCTCCGTCCGTGTCAAGGGGGTCTGGGGATGCCACACTTGAGGAGCCACGTGCTCGCTTCGAGGTTGGCATTTCTCAGGCGCGCGTTGGAGGAAGATCGGTTGCTTGCGGGGGTAGTGAGGGACATGTTCCCTTGCCTTACCATCGCTCCCCCGACCCTATGGCTGACCGTCAGGCCTTGGGTGCGACCGAAATTCCTGCTCGAATGTCTGGCGGCCTTACAGGCCATTCCACGGTCCAGTGACCTTTCACAGCCTAGGAAACTCTTCTATCGGGGATTAGTGGAGGGTGCCGTGAAGGATAAGCTGTGGAGTAAGCTCGGCATGTCGAGAGTGGAGTACCGCTCTCATTGGTCTTGGGCGCCAGGTGCGGATTGGCTCAGCAACTCTGAGTTTTCTCTGACCTGGCGATTGGCTCGGAATGGTTTGTCGCTCAATGACAAGCGTTTCGCAATGGGCCTGGCGGATTTGCCAGATTGTGAACGTTGCAACCTTGAATTAAGGAGACGTCGGCGCACGCCTTCTTCCATTGTTCGCGCGTTCGCCCGTTGTGGGCGCGTGTCGGCGAGTTGACTGCTCGTATCTCGCCGCGGGAGCTTGTGCTCATTGATCGCGCATACGCTGTGGACAATGTGTCGCCCCCGTACTCTGGTGTGAAGCGGATGGTGTTTCTGTCGCTACTGGCCACGGCTAGAATGGTGATTTGGATGACGCGTCTGGAGGAAGTCTTGCGGGGAGGTCGTCTTTCGGATCAGGATCTAATCCGATATTTTGAACACCAGCTCAAAATGAAGATTAGAACTGAACGGAAACGGCTGCACCCGACAGACTTTAGCAAAAGGTGGATATATGCAGCGAGCCTGGTTCGTGTGACCGGGGCGAGCCTTGATTTTCTTTTTTAGTTCTGCCAAGTCACATCGGGGTGGATTCCTCTGGAACCCCTCCCGCGGTTAAGGTTAGCTTTCTTTTGTATACCTAGTTAATGTGAGTGAATGTATTTGTCCTAGCCTGTTCCCGGCTCCATTGCTTTTGTTATGATCCAGTTCGAGATTCCCACTGTCCATTATTATTTTGTCCCGTTTTATTCTCGGCTGGGTCAGCCTTATATATTCTCCAGTCCAATTTATTTTTGTACCCAGCTTCTCCATTCCCCTTAGAAAGAGAGCGGCTTGATTTTGTCTCTACAGGCAGAATACAGTGGCCTCTTTAATTACGAGGGTGTGTTTGGGTCTTACTAACATTTTGTATAAATATTCATTTGAAATTGTTTTTTGTTTTGGGGATTTTTTGTTTCTTCATACCCCTCCCCATCATATCATCTCATGTACAAATGTTAAAATCTATTTTTGTACTATAATTGTAAATAGTCACAAATTTTTATGTACAAATTTTAAAATCTATTTTTGTAAATAATCACAAATTTTTATGTACATTTGGGGCGTTTTTGTAGGTCCCCGGTATGTTTTTGCGATATTTTGGTGCTAGATAAGTACGAGTGTTGATGGACAAATTCTTATGGTGAATGAGAATCATTGTAACGTACGCATGGGTCGTGATTCTGATTAGCTAGGTATAGGACATAGTAACTGAAGACCACCCCAAGTTTTGTTCCCCCTCCCACCTTTCGGCCTTGAGCCATAATTCATGTAAAAATGAATAAATAAACCACCCCTTTCCCACCCGACCAGCCACTTCCCCCCAGACTTTTGTTTGTGTGGATTTTGTGTTGTGGGAGCTTAGTGGAGCATTTGTTCCTCCGTGTTATTTGTTCGCACTCTGTCTCTCGGACATACTGTTTTCCAGCCCGAGTTTATTGCTCGGGCCAGCGTAAAAGTAGTGTTCTTCGGAACGCGAAACACCGGGAAGCAGTTGTCCACCTCGTGGCATGGCCACGGCCTAGCCACTTCCCCCCTGTTCGTTGGAAGAGCCTAGTGGAGTAGTTGTTCCGCAGTGATATCTGCTCGCACTTTGTCTCTTGGACAACTGATTTCCAGCCCGAGTTCATTGCTCGGGCCAGCGTAAAGTAGCGGTTTCTTCGAAAACGCGAAACACCGGAAAGAAGTTGTCCGGTGATCGGTCACTTTTGTGGCATGGCCACAGAAGGACCGGGGGAAGTCGGCACTCCCACCACGGCGTCGGTGGGAGACTGGCAACTGTGTGACGCAGACGACGACGACGTCATAGCCCGCACCATGACCGAGTGGGAGAGCATGCTGTTCGTCTCCCCCACACCAGCGGAGGCGGCGGCGGCCACACTGTCAGCAGCGACCACCCCAGCAGCGGCGACTGCACCTGCAGCAGAGACCACCCCAGCAGCGGCGACTGCACCTGCAGCAGCGACCAGACCAGCAGCGGCGAATGCACCTGCAGCAGCGACCACCCCAGCAGCGGCGACTGCACCTGCAGCAGCGACCAATCCAGCAGCGGCGACTGCACCTGCAGCAGCGACCAATCCAGCAGCGGCGACTGCACCGGCACCAGCAACCAAACGTGCAGCAGCAGCAGCAACCAAACCTGCTCCAGCGACCGGATCTGCAGCAGCGTCCAGACCGGCGGCAACTGCAGCAACAACACCCCCACCGGCACGGACAGCAGCAGCAGCAGCAGCAGCAACACCAGCGTCCCCCTTACCCTCGACCTCTGGGTGGAAAGGAGGCAAGAAGATCACGCATAAGGACGAGGACTATTACCAGTCCATCCAAAAGGATTACGCGGACTACATCAGGGGGACGGAGCTCGTCTCGAAGCCGGACCACTTGGCGCAGATCGAGGCGAGAGTCATCACCCTGATCACCAAGGACCTGAAGACCAAAAAACTGATCGGCGTCCCCAGGGATACGTTCGAGGAGGGACTACAGACACTGAAGATCAGAGCCAGGGCCGTAGCGAGGAGAAGCAACACCACGTGGGACGTCCTGCTCGGCTCCGCCGAAGAAGCCAAGAACTTGATCGGCGTGGTTCTGGAGACCAAAACGCTCCAGTTCCACACGGAGTACATGGGCACGAAGAAGGTGAAAATCACGCTGCACGGCGTCCCCATGGACATTGCTGAGGACCACGTGGGCGCCTTCTTCGTCCAATATGGAAGGGTGGCCGAAGTCTCCTCGCTGCGGTCGAAAGCAGGATTCCTCACGGGAGACATGACCCTGCAGGTGACCCTGGACAAGGAAAACATCGCAAAGATCCCCAACATCCTCACCTGCAGGGGTCGCGCCATCTTCGTCATCGTAGAAGGCAGGAAGCCGTGCTGTTGGGTCTGCGGGTCGGCGGAGCACGTGGCAAAAGCGTGCCCAACCAAGAATCCGGCCCTAAAGGCCCAACCAGCCCAACCGGTCAAGCAGCAACCAGCGGCGCAGGAGAAGGATGGCGGAAAACAAGCACAACCTACGCAGTCTCCCGTGACCAACAAGAACGGCGAATGGCAGGTGGTGGCCAGGAAGAAAGCCAAAAAACCTTCCCCGGACAATGTGCCGCCACCTGTCAAGACGCCTGCCAAGCAGACCCCGGTGGGGCTGTCGACTCCTACCAAACCTAAGGAGTCCCCGGCGAAGGCGCCGGCAAAACCAAAGGAGGTGTCTCCTCCCAAACAGAGGAAGGCAAGAAGTCCTTCCCCCCAGCAAATGGAAGTACAAAGGACACCCTCCCTGAAACGTGGGAGAGAGGAAGAGGCAGAGGAGCAGCACAACAACACAAAGGCCAGGAGAAGGAGCCGGAGCAACGAAAGGAGGCCGCGAGCCGAAAAATGCAGCTCTCTACCAGTGTCTCCGGTTAAACAGACTTATGCACTAAAGGTAAGAAGTCTTCCTTCATCCCCGCAAAAAGCCTCCCAGTCCCCAGTCTTTAAACTGACCCCCCTGAAATCTTGTGCTTTAACCCCCACTCCCTCCCCTCCTCCTCTGTCCACTCCCTCTCGGGCAAAAAAGAAAAAAGCCCTGCCCCAAGGGGAAGCACTCCTTAAAGTGAGTGAGGACGTTGCCTCTGAGTGGTCATCTCAGAGGCGAAAACTCTTAAAGCCCCTGCTGAGGCTGACCTCAGTGGAGGGCAAGAACACTGAAAATCCCAGAAACTTTCCCCAGGCCCCAGGTGTCATCACCCTGGTGAGGAACACCGGTGGCAACCTGAGGGTCTGGGACCACATCCACGAAGCAAAAAGACACTTTTCGCAAATAACTATGGTTCAGCACAACACACCTGAACTCAAAAAAATGGAAAAAAATTGTTCGGGGAGGTCCCCTGTTTTACTCCACCCCAGTCTCTATAGGGTAGTGAAACTAACATACCCCACGGACGTTGGCGGCATTGTCCTAGACGGACGGATTACGTCCGATGTAGGAACGGGTTCCCTAGGACAGTCCGTCGGGGTCCTATCTGCTAGGGATTTCCGTCCCGTATGTGACTAGTACTTTTGTTGCATGTTTTTGTTGTTTTTTCCTTTTCAGAACTAAATCATGTCTATTAAGATAGCCAGCTTAAATGCGAATGGCCTGAGGGATCGGGGTAAGGCGGCTCGCCTGCTTCGTGACCTCTTGTCGTTCGGCGTGGATGTGGCCGCGATCCAAGAGACTCACTTTGTTTGCGAAGTCGACTCGTGTGTGCTGTCTAACGACTATGTCGTCTATTCAGCATATGGGAGCCGGCATGCCAGAGGTGTTTCTTTGCTGGTCAAGCGTACCCTGGACGCGAGGATCGACCTTGTCCATGTCGGTGCCGAGGGCCGGCTGATCGTGGCAGATATTGCAGTGAAAAGCAAATCGTTCCGGCTGATTGCGGTTTATGCGCCCAATGTCCCAGGTGAGCGTGTCTCTTTCTTTCGGCTGTTGGAGCCCTTCATGGTGCATTCAACACGGCTAATCTTAGTTGGGGACTGGAATGCCGTCCTAACCCCCAAATGGGATAGAGGAAGGGGCGCTAGCGGGTGGAGTGGTGATCGTAGCCTGGTTGATCTGATCGGCGAATTTGGTCTCGTCGATAGATACCGGGTCGATCATCCGGATGGGAGCATGTGGACGTGGACGCATAGTTGGCCTTCTACCCGGGTATCCGCGTACCTGGATAGGATGTTAGTCAGAGAAGCCGACATAGTCTTCTTAGAATGTCCAACGTTCCACTGGCTAGGCTACTCGGACCACAAACTCGTTTGTGCCCGGGTGGTGTTAGACTTTAGGCCTAGGTTGGCTGGTTATTGGAAGTTCAATCAGTCCTTATTGGACAGGCGGGACTTTCGTGACCAGCTGACAAAGCTAGTTCAGCGGGAATTAACTGGGCGAGTCATTGGGAGTAGGTGGTGGGTTAACCTTAAGGACACCATTAGGTCTTTCGCCACCAAATATAGCCAGCGGCTCAACCTAGATAAGGCTGCGGAGGCAAAGACACTTAGTGCTAATTTCACCCGGGCGGAGGCTGGAGGGGATCCCCTAGAGATAGCCTTAGCCAGGGAGGCCCTGGAGCGTTCGACTAGCGGGCGCTACATGGGTCAGGTAATTAGGGCTAAGTTAAGCAAGATGTCTTCCGAAGCTGTGAACATGGGCGCAGAACTGCGCAAGGAAGAAATTCGCCAGGCCGGCGACCGGTACATTCGAGAGGTACGCGACCCGGAGGGACATCTCCTAAGGTCCACCAACGACATGTGCGAGGCGTTCCGGCAGCATTTCGAACACCGATTTACCAAGGAGCCTGGACTCCGTGACGAGGAGTTTCGCAGCTATTTGGCTGACTTTCCCCGGCTTTTGCCGGCTGAAGCGGCTAGCTGCGAAGGGGAGATTACGGAGGACGAAATCTACGTGGCTTTGAAGAAGGTCGGCAGAGGCAAGTCGCCAGGCTTGGATGGTTTGCCCTATGAAATGTACTTGAGGATGTCGCACCTTTTTGTCCCGCTCTTGGCTGTCGTGTTCAACCACTGGTTTCGGCAGGGGTCCATCCCCGGTCGGATCACCAGGGGCGTGATCACGCTGTTGAGAAAAGGCAAGAAGGTTGGGAGGGAACTAGATGATTACAGGCCCATAACTCTGCTAAACACAGAGTTAAAGATTTTGGCCAAGATCCTGACGAATCGCTTGCAGCTAGTTGCCGAGTCTCTGTTGGGACCGGATCAGACTTGTTCTGTGAAGGGACGAACAATTCAGAGCAACCTGCACTTGATTCGCACGATCGTAGAGGGTGTAGAAGACGACGATGAGGCCGCGCTGATCAATTTGGATCAGTCCAAGGCATTTGATAGGATTGACCATGGCTACCTGGCTGCTGTCCTGCAGGCCGCCGGATTCAAACCCGACTTCAGCCGCTGGATTAGCCTTCTGTATCGCTCCCCCAAGGCTGTGGTACAGGTGAACGGGAAGCTGTCGGGCGCTTTCGCGCTGTCTAGGTCGGTCCGACAGGGTTGTCCACTGTCTGCTCTCCTTTACGTCCTGGCGTTGGAGCCCCTCCTTCGCCGGCTAAGGGACGAGACGGGCAGTCCGGTCCTACGTGGAATCGCAGTCCCTGGCGGAGCTCGAGCCAGGGTTTCCGCGTACGCCGATGACGTAACGACCTTTGTGTCCTCCCGCAGGGACATAGAGGCGGTACAGCAGGCGCTTGTACGGTACGAGAAGGTGACAGGGGCCAGAATTAACTGCGACAAGTCTTCCGGCTTGCGGTTAGGCGCTTGGAAGGGTGTTTCCCTCCCGGGGCCCTTCGACTGGACGGACGGGCCGGTCAAGCTCCTCGGAGTTTGGTTCGGTCCGGACTTACAGTTGGAGAAAACTGGTCTGAAGTACTGGCAAAGGTCGGCGCGTCGGTCAAGGTTTGGCGTCGACGGGGTCTCTCCGTGAAGGGCTTGGCGGAGGTGTGCAACACATACCTCTTTCCCATGATCCTTTACCGGCTGTCAGTACTTCCCCTTTGTGACGATCATGAGAAGGCGCTCGAGCGTTTGCTATTCTCCTGCCTGTGGAGAGGACGCAAACACATGGTCGACAAAGGAGTCTGTTGCCTCCGTCCGTGTCAAGGGGGTCTGGGGATGCCACACTTGAGGAGCCACGTGCTCGCTTCGAGGTTGGCATTTCTCAGGCGCGCGTTGGAGGAAGATCGGTTGCTTGCGGGGGTAGTGAGGGACATGTTCCCTTGCCTTACCATCGCTCCCCCGACCCTATGGCTGACCGTCAGGCCTTGGGTGCGACCGAAATTCCTGCTCGAATGTCTGGCGGCCTTACAGGCCATTCCACGGTCCAGTGACCTTTCACAGCCTAGGAAACTCTTCTATCGGGGATTAGTGGAGGGTGCCGTGAAGGATAAGCTGTGGAGTAAGCTCGGCATGTCGAGAGTGGAGTACCGCTCTCATTGGTCTTGGGCGCCAGGTGCGGATTGGCTCAGCAACTCTGAGTTCTCTCTGACCTGGCGATTGGCTCGGAATGGTTTGTCGCTCAATGACAAGCGTTTCGCAATGGGCCTGGCGGATTTGCCAGATTGTGAACGTTGCAACCTTGGAATCAAGGAGACGTCGGCGCACGCCTTCTTCCATTGTTCGCGCGTTCGCCCGTTGTGGGCGCGTGTCGGCGAGTTGACTGCTCGTATCTCGCCGCGGGAGCTTGTGCTCATTGATCGCGCATACGCTGTGGACAATGTGTCGCCCCCGTACTCTGGTGTGAAGCGGATGGTGTTTCTGTCGCTACTGGCCACGGCTAGAATGGTGGTGATTTGGATGACGCGTCTGGAGGAAGTCTTGCGGGGAGGTCGTCTTTCGGATCAGGATCTAATCCGATATTTTGAGCACCAGCTCAAAATGAAGATTAGAACTGAACGGAAACGGCTGCACCCGACAGACTTTAGCAAAAGGTGGATATATGCAGCGAGCCTGGTTCGTGTGACCGGGGCTAGCCTTGATTTTCTTTTTTAGTTCTGCCAAGTCACATCGGGGTGGATTCCTCTGGAACCCCTCCCGCGGTTAAGGTTAGCTTTCTTTGTATACCTAGTTAATGTGAGTGAATGTATTTGTCCTAGCCTGTTCCCGGCTCCATTGCTTTTGTTATGATCCAGTTCGAGATTCCCACTGACCATTGTTATTTTGCCCCTGTTTTATTCTCGGCTGGGTCAGCCTTATATATTCTCCAGTCCAATTTATTTTTGTACCCAGCTTCTCCATTCCCCTTAGAAAGAGAGCGGCTTGATTTTGTCTCTACAGGCAGAATACAGTGGCCTCTTTAATTACGAGGGTGTGTTTGGGTCTTACTAACATTTTGTATAAATATTCATTTGAAATTGTTTTTGTTTTGGGGATTTTTTGTTTCTTCATACCCCTCCCCATCATATCATCTCATGTACAAATGTTAAAATCTATTTTTGTACTATAATTGTAAATAGTCACAAATTTTTATGTACAAATTTTAAAATCTATTTTTGTAAATAATCACAAATTTTTATGTACATTTGGGGCGTTTTTGTAGGTCCCCGGTATGTTTTTGCGATATTTTGGTGCTAGATAAGTACGAGTGTTGATGGACAAATTCTTATGGTGAATGAGAATCATTGTAACGTATGTATGGGTCGTGAATCTGATTAGCTAGGTATAGGATATAGTAACTGAAGACCACCCCAAGTTTTGTTCCCCCTCCCACCTTTCGGCCTTGTGCCATAATTCATGTAAAAATGAATAAATAAAACCACCCCTTTCCCACCCGGCTTTTTGTTGTGTGGTTTAGGGTAAAAGAACAAAGGATAACACTTGTTCCTTCGTGATATTTGTTAGTCCTCTGTATCTTGGATTTACTGCTTTCCAGCCCGAGTTTATAGCTCGGGCCAGCGTAAAAGTAGCGTCTAACAACGCGAAACACCGGGAAGCAGTGATCCGGTGTTCGGCCACTTTGTGGCAATGGCCACAGATGGGCCGGTGGAAGTCGTTCCCCCCACCACGGCGTCGGTGGGAGGAAAGGAGGGTGACTGGCAATTACCGCCACGGGAGTCACCCTCCGTAGAAGTACCAGCAGAAGGACCCGGACCGGTACCAGCGGCAGTGCCAGCCTCCCCCAAACCTTCTACCTCTGGCTGGAAAGGAGGAAAGGTGCAAATAAAGGGGGAGGAGTATTATGACAGCCTGAAGGAAAAATATGCAAGCTACATTTCTGGCACGGAGCTGTTATCGGTGCCAGAGAAGTTGGCAGATGTCGAAGCAAGGATAATATCCCTCATCTCCAAAGACCGCAAAACACAAAAGGTTGTGGGGGTCAACAGGGATAGCTTGGAAGAGGCCATCCAGGCCCTGAACATTAGAGCGAAGGCAGTGGCGAGGAGGAGCAATGCAACGTGGGATGTCCTGCTGGGCACGCCCGAAGAGGCCAAGAAGTTGACTGGAGTGGTCCTGGAGACCAAGAATCTCATGTTCCTGACAGAGTACATGGGGATGCGGAAGTTAAAGGTAACACTGCACGGCGTCCCCATGGATATCTCCGAGGACCACGTCGGCGCCTTTTTCGCGAGATTTGGGAAGGTTGCCGAGGTCTCTTCGGGCCGTTCTAAGGCGGGTTTCCTGAACGGTGACATGACCCTGCAGATGACCCTTTCCAAGAAGCAAATTGAAGAAATTCCAAACATCCTCACCTGCAGGAAACGAGCCATTTTTGTCATCGTTGAGGGCAGGAAACCTTGCTGTTGGGTCTGTGGGGCGGCGGAGCACGTCGCCAAGGCGTGCCCGACAAAGAATCCGGCCCCGAAGACCCAACCAACCAAGCAGCAGGACAAACCCACAGGAGGAAAGGAAGCAGCGTCACCAACACCAGCACCAGCGCCACCAACACCAGCTCTAGGAGCGAACAAGGAGGGCGATTGGCAGGTGGTGGCGAGGAAGAAGACCAAAACGCCTTCTCCTTCGAAGGTGCCGTCACCTGCCAAGGCTCCTTCAAAGCCAAAAGAGCCGACAGTGGAAAAGTCGCCCTCCAAACAGGGGAAGGGGAAGAAATCCCCCCCAAAACCAGAAGTGGTAGAGGAAGACATGGAGACGGAAAGATCAGCGTCCCTGAAGCGTGGTAGGGAAGAGGAGGAGGAACGCCACGAAGCCAGCAAGAGTCGAAGAAGAAGCAGAAGCAGGGAAAAAAAAATTCCTGCAAAATGTTCATCACTGCCGGTATCTCCGGAGAGACGTTCTTACGCTGATAAAGCAAGGAGCCTTCCCTCGTCCCCGCGGAAAGCTTCCCAGTCCCCAACCTTCAAATTGACCCCCTTAAAACAGGTGATTTTAACCCCCACTCCCACCCCTTCTCCTATGCCCACTCCCGCTCGGGCAAAAAAGAAAAAAGCCCTGCCCCGGGGGGAAGAGCTTATGAAAATTCCGGAGGACTTAACCGCAGAGTGGTCGTCACAAAGGCGGAAATTATTGAAGCCGCTACTGGGGAGGTTAACCTCTGTTGACAATTTGTCCACGGATGACCCCAGGAACTTTTCCCAGGCCCCAGGAGTAATTACCCTCGTGAGAAACACCGGGGGTAACCTGCGGGTCTGGGACCACATCAGTGAAGTTAAAAGACTGTATCCAAAGCTGAGAATGGTTCAGGAGAATACTCCTGAACTCAAAAAAATGTCTAAGAATTGTGCGGGGAGGTTCCCTGTTTTACTCCACCCCTGTCTGTATAGGGTGGTAAAACTAACTTACCCCACGGACGTCGGCGGGATTGTCCTAGACGGGCGGATTACGTCCGATGTAGGAACGGGTTCCCTAGGACAGTCCGTCGGGGTCCTTTCTGCTAAAGATTTCCGTCCCGTATGCAATTAGAGAGCCTTTGTTGCCTGTTTTTTCTTTTTTCTTTTTCAGGTTTAAAAGATGTCTATTAAGATAGCCAGCTTGAATGCGAAGGGCCTGAGGGATCGGGGTAAGGCGGCTCGCCTGCTTCGTGACCTCTTGTCCTTCGGCGTGGATGTGGCCGCGATCCAAGAGACTCACTTTGTTTGCGAAGTCGACTCTTGTGTGCTGTCTAACGACTTTGTCGTCTATTCAGCATATGGGAGCCGGCAAGCCAGAGGTGTTTCTTTGCTGGTCAAGCGTACCCTGGACGCGAAGGTTGACCTTGTCCATGTCGGTGCCGAGGGCCGGCTGATCGTGGCCGATATTGCAGTGAAAAGCAAATTGTTCCGGCTGATTGTGGTTTATGCGCCCAATAAGCAAGGTGAGCGTGTCTCTTTCTTTCGGCTGTTGGAGCCCTTTATGGTGCATTCAACACGGCTAATCTTAGTTGGGGACTGGAATGCCATCCTAACCCCCAAATGGGATAGAGGGAGGGGCGCTAGTTGGGAGGAATGATGATCGTAGCCTGGTTGATCTGATCGACGAATTTGGTCTCGTCGATAGATACCGGGTCGATCATCCGGATGGGAGTATGTGGACGTGGGCGCTTAATTGGCCTTCTACCCGGGTATCTGCGTACCTGGATAGGATGTTAGTGAGAGTGGCCGACATAGACTTCTTAGAATGTCCAACGTTCCACTGGTTGTAGGCTACACGGACCACAAACTCGTTTGTGCCCGTGTGGTGTTAGACTTTAGGCCTAGGTTGGCTGGTTATTGGAAGTTCAATCAGTCCTTACTGGACAGGCGGGACTTTCGTGACCAGCTGACAAAACTAGTTCAGCGGGCGTTAATTGGGCGAGTCATTGGGAATAAGTGGTGGGTTAACCTTAAGGACTCCATTAGGTCTTTTGCCACCAAATATAGCCAGCGGCTCAAACTAGATAAGGCTGCGGAGGCAAAGACACTTAGTGCTAATTTCGCCCGGGCGGAGGCTGGTGGGGATCCCCTCGAGATAGCCTTAGCCAGGAGGCCCTGAGGCGCACGACTAGCGAGCGCTATATGGGTCAGGTAATTAGAGCTAAGTTAAGCAAGATGTCTTCCGAAGCTGTGAACATGGGCGCAGAACTGCGCAAGGAAGAAATTCGTCGGGCCGGCGATCGGTACATTCGAGAGGTGCGCGACCCGGAGGGACATCTCCTTAGGTCCACCGACGACATGTGCGAGGCGTTCCGGCAGCATTTCGAACACCGGTTTACCAAGGAGCCTGGTCTCCGTGACGAGGAGTTTCGCAGCTATTTGGCTGACTTTCCCCGGCTTTTGCCGGCTGAAGCGGCTAGCTGCGAAGGGGAGATTACGGAGGACGAAGTCTACGCGGCTTTGAAGAAGACCGGCAGTGGCAAGTCGCCGGGTTTGGATGGTTTGCCCTATGAATTGTACTTGAGGATGTCGCACCTTTTTGTCCCGCTCTTGACTGTCGTGTTCAACCACTGGTTTCGGCAGGGGTCCATCCCCGGTCGGATCACCAGGGGCGTGATCACGCTGTTGGGAAAAGGCAAGAAGGTTGGGCGGGGATTAGATGATTACAGGCCCATAACTCTGCTAAACACAGAGTTAAAGATTTTGGCCAAGATCCTGACGAATCGCTTGCAGCTAGTTGCCGAGTCTCTGTTGGAACCGGATCAGACTTGTTCTGTGAAGGGACGAACAATTCAGAGCAACCTGCACTTGATCCGCACGATCGTAGAGGGTGTAGAAGACGACGAAGAGGGCGCGCTGATCAATTTGGATCAGTCCAAGGCATTTGATAGGATTGACCATGGCTACCTGGCTGCTGTCCTGCAGGCCGCCGGATTCAAACCCGACTTCAGCCGCTGGATTAGCCTTCTGTATCGCTCCCCCAAGGCTGTGGTACAGGTGAACGGGAAGCTGTCGAGCGCTTTCGCGCTGTCTAGGTCGGTCCGACAGGGTTGTCCACTGTCGCCTCTCCTTTACGTCCTGGCGTTGGAGCCTCTCCTTCGCCGGCTAAGGGACGAGACGTGCAGTCCGGTCCTGCGTGGAATTGCTGTCCCTGGTGGAGCTCGAGCCAGGGTTTCCGCGTACGCCGATGACGTAACGACCTTTGTGTCCTCCCGCAGGGACATAAGGGCGGTACAGAAGGCGCTTGAACGGTACGAACAGGTAACAGGGGCCAGAATTAACCGCGACAAGTCGTCCGGCTTGCGGTTAGGTGCCTGGAAGGGTGTTTCCCTCCCGGGGCCCTTCGACTGGACGGACGGGCCGGTCAAGCTCCTCGGAGTTTGGTTCGGTCCGGACTTACAGTTGGAGAAAAACTGGTCAGA
Organism: Ascarosepion bandense; assembly: GCA_037127315.1. Lineage (NCBI taxonomy): Eukaryota > Metazoa > Mollusca > Cephalopoda > Sepiida > Sepiidae > Ascarosepion > Ascarosepion bandense. Next base: position 129,963 of record JBBBDQ010028907.1, on the reverse strand, counting down.
AGTGCAGGCAAAGGTCGGCGCGTCGGTCGAGATTTGGCGTCGACGGAGTCTCTCCGTGAAGGGTCTGGCGGAGGTGTGTAATACATACCTCTTTCCCAGAATCCTTTACCGGCTGTCTGTACTTCCCCTTTGTGACGATCATGAGAAGGCGCTCGAGCGTTTGCTATTCTCCTGTCTTTGGAGAGGACGCAAACACATGGTCGACAAAGGAGTCTGTTGCCTCCGTCCGTGTCAAGGGGGTCTGGGGATGCCACACTTGAGGAGCCACGTGCTCGCTTCGAGGTTGGCATTCCTCAGGCGCGCGTTGGAGGAAGATCGGTTGCTTGCGGGGGTAGTGAGGGACATGTTCCCTAGCCTCACTATCACTCCCCCGCTCCTAAGGACTAGCAATAGGCCTTGGGGGCGGCCGAAATTCCTGCTCGAATGTCTGACGGCCCTTCGGGCCATTCCATGGTCCAGTGACCTTTCACGGCCTAGGAGAATCTTCTATCGGGGATTAGTGGAGGGCGCCGTGAAGGATGAACTGTGGAGTAAGCTCGGCATGTCGAGAGAGGAGTATCGCTCTCATTGGTCTTGGGCGCCAGGTGCGGATTGGCTCAACAACTCTGAGTTTTCTCTGACCTGGCGATTGGCTCGGAATGGTTTGTCTCTCAACGACAAGCGGTTCGCAATGGGCCTGGCGGATTTGCCAGATTGTGAACGTTGCGTCCTTGGAATTAAGGAGACGTCTGCGCACGCCTTCTTCCATTGTTCGCGCGTTCGCCCGTTGTGGGCGCGTGTCGGCGAGTTGACTGCTCGTATCGCGCCGCGGGAGCTTGTGCTCATTGATCGCGCATACGCTGTGGACAATGTGTCGCCCCCGTACTCTGGAGTGAAGCGGATGGTGTTTCTGTCGCTACTGGCCACGGCTAGAATGGTGATTTGGATGACGCGTCTGGAGGAAGTCTTGCGGGGAGGTCGTCTTTCGGATCAGGATCTAATCCGATATTTTGAGCACCAGCTCAAAATTAAGATTAGAACTGAACGGAAACGGCTGCACCCGACAGAGTTCAGCGAAAGGTGGGTATATGCAGCGAGCCTGGTTCGCGTGACCGGGGCTAGCCTTGATTTTCTCTTTTAGATCTGCTAGTTGCATCGGGGTGGATTCCTTTGGAACCCCGCCCGTGGTTAAGGTAGAAGTCTCTTTTGTGCCTAGTTAATGTGAGTGAATGTGTTTGTCCTGGCCTGTTCCCGGCTTCATTGCTTTTGTTATGATCCAGTTCGAGATTCCCATTGTCCAAGTATTATTTTGTCCCGTTTTCACTCTCGGCTGGGTCAGCCTTATACATTCTCCAGTCCAATTTATTTTTGCCCCCTGCTTATCCATTCCCCTTAGAAAGAGAGCTGCTTGATTTTGTTCTTTTTTAAGGCAGAATACAGTGGCCTCTTTAATTATGTGGGTGTGTTTGGGTCTTACTAACATTGTGTGTATATATTCATTTGAAATTGTTTTTTGTTTTGGGGTTTTTTGTTTCTTCATTCCCCCTCCCCATCATGTCATTTCATGAATAAAGTTTTAAATTTATTTTTGTAAGATATTGTATATATTGTAAAAATCAGAAATTTTTATGTACATTTGGGGTGTTTTTAGGTCCCTGGTATGATTTTGCGGTATTTTGGTGCTTGATAGGTATGAGTGTTGATGGACAAATTTTTATGGTGAATGAGAAAATTGTAACGTATGTATGGGTCGTGAATCTGATTAGCTAGGTATAAGATAGTTACGGAAGACCAACCCAAGTTTTTGTTCCCCCTCGCATTTGTTGGCCTTGTGCCAGAATTTATGTACTTTTTCATAAATAAATAAGTACCACCCCTTTCCCACCCGGCTTTTTGTTGTGTGGTTTAGGGTAAAAGAACAAAGGATAACACTTGTTCCTTCGTGATATTTGTTAGTCCTCTGTATCTTGGATTTACTGCTTTCCAGCCCGAGTTTATAGCTCGGGCCAGCGTAAAAGTAGCGTCTAACAACGCGAAACACCGGGAAGCAGTGATCCGGTGTTCGGCCACTTTGTGGCAATGGCCACAGATGGGCCGGTGGAAGTCGTTCCCCCCACCACGGCGTCGGTGGGAGGAAAGGAGGGTGACTGGCAATTACCGCCACGGGAGTCACCCTCCGTAGAAGTACCAGCAGAAGGACCCGGACCGGTACCAGCGGCAGTGCCAGCCTCCCCCAAACCTTCTACCTCTGGCTGGAAAGGAGGAAAGGTGCAAATAAAGGGGGAGGAGTATTATGACAGCCTGAAGGAAAAATATGCAAGCTACATTTCTGGCACGGAGCTGTTATCGGTGCCAGAGAAGTTGGCAGATGTCGAAGCAAGGATAATATCCCTCATCTCCAAAGACCGCAAAACACAAAAGGTTGTGGGGGTCAACAGGGATAGCTTGGAAGAGGCCATCCAGGCCCTGAACATTAGAGCGAAGGCAGTGGCGAGGAGGAGCAATGCAACGTGGGATGTCCTGCTGGGCACGCCCGAAGAGGCCAAGAAGTTGACTGGAGTGGTCCTGGAGACCAAGAATCTCATGTTCCTGACAGAGTACATGGGGATGCGGAAGTTAAAGGTAACACTGCACGGCGTCCCCATGGATATCTCCGAGGACCACGTCGGCGCCTTTTTCGCGAGATTTGGGAAGGTTGCCGAGGTCTCTTCGGGCCGTTCTAAGGCGGGTTTCCTGAACGGTGACATGACCCTGCAGATGACCCTTTCCAAGAAGCAAATTGAAGAAATTCCAAACATCCTCACCTGCAGGAAACGAGCCATTTTTGTCATCGTTGAGGGCAGGAAACCTTGCTGTTGGGTCTGTGGGGCGGCGGAGCACGTCGCCAAGGCGTGCCCGACAAAGAATCCGGCCCCGAAGACCCAACCAACCAAGCAGCAGGACAAACCCACAGGAGGAAAGGAAGCAGCGTCACCAACACCAGCACCAGCGCCACCAACACCAGCTCTAGGAGCGAACAAGGAGGGCGATTGGCAGGTGGTGGCGAGGAAGAAGACCAAAACGCCTTCTCCTTCGAAGGTGCCGTCACCTGCCAAGGCTCCTTCAAAGCCAAAAGAGCCGACAGTGGAAAAGTCGCCCTCCAAACAGGGGAAGGGGAAGAAATCCCCCCCAAAACCAGAAGTGGTAGAGGAAGACATGGAGACGGAAAGATCAGCGTCCCTGAAGCGTGGTAGGGAAGAGGAGGAGGAACGCCACGAAGCCAGCAAGAGTCGAAGAAGAAGCAGAAGCAGGGAAAAAAAAATTCCTGCAAAATGTTCATCACTGCCGGTATCTCCGGAGAGACGTTCTTACGCTGATAAAGCAAGGAGCCTTCCCTCGTCCCCGCGGAAAGCTTCCCAGTCCCCAACCTTCAAATTGACCCCCTTAAAACAGGTGATTTTAACCCCCACTCCCACCCCTTCTCCTATGCCCACTCCCGCTCGGGCAAAAAAGAAAAAAGCCCTGCCCCGGGGGGAAGAGTTTATGAAAATTCCGGAGGACTTAACCGCAGAGTGGTCGTCACAAAGGCGGAAATTATTGAAGCCGCTACTGAGGTTAACCTCTGTTGACAATTTGTCCACGGATGACCCCAGGGAACTTTTCCCAGGCCCCAGGAGTAATTACCCTCGTGAGAAACACCGGGGGTAACCTGCGGGTCTGGGACCACATCAGTGAAGTTAAAAGACTGTATCCAAAGCTGAGAATGGTTCAGGAGAATACTCCTGAACTCAAAAAAATGTCTAAGAATTGTGCGGGGAGGTTCCCTGTTTTACTCCACCCCTGTCTGTATAGGGTGGTAAAACTAACTTACCCCACGGACGTCGGCGGGATTGTCCTAGACGGGCGGATTACGTCCGATGTAGGAACGGGTTCCCTAGGACAGTCCGTCGGGGTCCTTTCTGCTAAAGATTTCCGTCCCGTATGCAATTAGAGAGCCTTTGTTGCCTGTTTTTTCTTTTTTCTTTTTCAGGTTTAAAAGATGTCTATTAAGATAGCCAGCTTGAATGCGAAGGGCCTGAGGGATCGGGGTAAGGCGGCTCGCCTGCTTCGTGACCTCTTGTCCTTCGGCGTGGATGTGGCCGCGATCCAAGAGACTCACTTTGTTTGCGAAGTCGACTCTTGTGTGCTGTCTAACGACTTTGTCGTCTATTCAGCATATGGGAGCCGGCAAGCCAGAGGTGTTTCTTTGCTGGTCAAGCGTACCCTGGACGCGAAGGTTGACCTTGTCCATGTCGGTGCCGAGGGCCGGCTGATCGTGGCCGATATTGCAGTGAAAAGCAAATTGTTCCGGCTGATTGTGGTTTATGCGCCCAATAAGCAAGGTGAGCGTGTCTCTTTCTTTCGGCTGTTGGAGCCCTTTATGGTGCATTCAACACGGCTAATCTTAGTTGGGGACTGGAATGCCATCCTAACCCCCAAATGGGATAGAGGGAGGGGCGCTAGCGGGAGGAATGATGATCGTAGCCTGGTTGATCTGATCGACGAATTTGGTCTCGTCGATAGATACCGGGTCGATCATCCGGATGGGAGTATGTGGACGTGGGCGCTTAATTGGCCTTCTACCCGGGTATCTGCGTACCTGGATAGGATGTTAGTGAGAGTGGCCGACATAGACTTCTTAGAATGTCCAACGTTCCACTGGCTAGGCTACACGGACCACAAACTCGTTTGTGCCCGTGTGGTGTTAGACTTTAGGCCTAGGTTGGCTGGTTATTGGAAGTTCAATCAGTCCTTACTGGACAGGCGGGACTTTCGTGACCAGCTGACAAAACTAGTTCAGCGGGCGTTAATTGGGCGAGTCATTGGGAATAAGTGGTGGGTTAACCTTAAGGACTCCATTAGGTCTTTTGCCACCAAATATAGCCAGCGGCTCAAACTAGATAAGGCTGCGGAGGCAAAGACACTTAGTGCTAATTTCGCCCGGGCGGAGGCTGGTGGGGATCCCCTCGAGATAGCCTTAGCCAGGAGGCCCTGAGGCGCACGACTAGCGAGCGCTATATGGGTCAGGTAATTAGAGCTAAGTTAAGCAAGATGTCTTCCGAAGCTGTGAACATGGGCGCAGAACTGCGCAAGGAAGAAATTCGTCGGGCCGGCGATCGGTACATTCGAGAGGTGCGCGACCCGGAGGGACATCTCCTTAGGTCCACCGACGACATGTGCGAGGCGTTCCGGCAGCATTTCGAACACCGGTTTACCAAGGAGCCTGGTCTCCGTGACGAGGAGTTTCGCAGCTATTTGGCTGACTTTCCCCGGCTTTTGCCGGCTGAAGCGGCTAGCTGCGAAGGGGAGATTACGGAGGACGAAGTCTACGCGGCTTTGAAGAAGACCGGCAGTGGCAAGTCGCCAGGTTTGGATGGTTTGCCCTATGAATTGTACTTGAGGATGTCGCACCTTTTTGTCCCGCTCTTGACTGTCGTGTTCAACCACTGGTTTCGGCAGGGGTCCATCCCCGGTCGGATCACCAGGGGCGTGATCACGCTGTTGGGAAAAGGCAAGAAGGTTGGGCGGGGATTAGATGATTACAGGCCCATAACTCTGCTAAACACAGAGTTAAAGATTTTGGCCAAGATCCTGACGAATCGCTTGCAGCTAGTTGCCGAGTCTCTGTTGGAACCGGATCAGACTTGTTCTGTGAAGGGACGAACAATTCAGAGCAACCTGCACTTGATTCGCACGATCGTAGAGGGTGTAGAAGACGACGAAGAGGCCGCGCTGATCAATTTGGATCAGTCCAAGGCATTTGATAGGATTGACCATGGCTACCTGGCTGCTGTCCTGCAGGCCGCCGGATTCAAACCCGACTTCAGCCGCTGGATTAGCCTTCTGTATCGCTCCCCCAAGGCTGTGGTACAGGTGAACGGGAAGCTGTCGAGCGCTTTCGCGCTGTCTAGGTCGGTCCGACAGGGTTGTCCACTGTCGCCTCTCCTTTACATCCTGGCGTTGGAGCCTCTCCTTCGCCGGCTAAGGGACGAGACGTGCAGTCCGGTCCTGCGTGGAATTGCTGTCCCTGGTGGAGCTCGAGCCAGGGTTTCCGCGTACGCCGATGACGTAACGACCTTTGTGTCCTCCCGCAGGGACATAAGGGCGGTACAGAAGGCGCTTGAACGGTACGAACAGGTAACAGGGGCCAGAATTAACCGCGACAAGTCGTCCGGCTTGCGGTTAGGTGCCTGGAAGGGTGTTTCCCTCCCGGGGCCCTTCGACTGGACGGACGGGCCGGTCAAGCTCCTCGGAGTTTGGTTCGGTCCGGACTTACAGTTGGAGAAAAACTGGTCTGAAGTACAGGCAAAGGTCGGCGCGTCGGTCGAGATTTGGCGTCGACGGAGTCTCTCCGTGAAGGGTCTGGCGGAGGTGTGTAATACATACCTCTTTCCCAGAATCCTTTACCGGCTGTCTGTACTTCCCCTTTGTGACGATCATGAGAAGGCGCTCGAGCGTTTGCTATTCTCCTGTCTTTGGAGAGGACGCAAACACATGGTCGACAAAGGAGTCTGTTGCCTCCGTCCGTGTCAAGGGGGTCTGGGGATGCCACACTTGAGGAGCCACGTGCTCGCTTCGAGGTTGGCATTCCTCAGGCGCGCGTTGGAGGAAGATCGGTTGCTTGCGGGGGTAGTGAGGGACATGTTCCCTAGCCTCACTATCACTCCCCCGCTCCTGAGGACTAGCAATAGGCCTTGGGGGCGACCGAAATTCCTGCTCGAATGTCTGACGGCCCTTCGGGCCATTCCATGGTCCAGTGACCTTTCACGGCCTAGGAGAATCTTCTATCGGGGATTAGTGGAGGGCGCCGTGAAGGATGAACTGTGGAGTAAGCTCGGCATGTCGGGAGAGGAGTATCGCTCTCATTGGTCTTGGGCGCCAGGTGCGGATTGGCTCAACAACTCTGAGTTTTCTCTGACCTGGCGATTGGCTCGGAATGGTTTGTCTCTCAACGACAAGCGTTTCGCAATGGGCCTGGCGGATTTGCCAGATTGTGAACGTTGCGTCCTTGGAATTAAGGAGACGTCTGCGCACGCCTTCTTCCATTGTTCGCGCGTTCGCCCGTTGTGGGCGCGTGTTGGCGGAGTTGACTGCTCGTATCGCGCCGCGGGAGCTTGTGCTCATTGATCGCGCATACGCTGTGGACAATGTGTCGCCCCCGTACTCTGGAGTGAAGCGGATGGTGTTTCTGTCGCTACTGGCCACGGCTAGAATGGTGATTTGGATGACGCGTCTGGAGGAAGTCTTGCGGGGCGGTCGTCTTTCGGATCAGGATCTAATCCGATATTTTGAGCACCAGCTCAAAATTAAGATTAGAACTGAACGAAAACGGCTGCACCCGACAGAGTTCAGCGAAAGGTGGGTATATGCGGCGAGCCTGGTTCGCGTGACCGGGGCTAGCCTTGATTTTCTCTTTTAGATCTGCTAGTTGCATCGGGGTGGATTCCTTTGGAACCCCTCCCGTGGTTAAGGTAAGAAGTCTTTTTTGTGCCTAGTTAATGTGAGTGAATGTGTTTGTCCTAGCCTGTTCCCGGCTCCATTACTTTTGTTATGATCCAGTTCGAGATTCCCATTGTCCATTGTTATTTTGTCCCGTTTTCATTCTCGGCTGGGTCAGCCTTATATATTCTCCAGTCCAATTTATTTTGTTCCCTGCTTCTCCATTCCCCTTAGAAAGAGAGCTGCTTGATTTTGTTCCTTTTAAGGCAGAATACAGTGGCCTCTTTAATTATGTGGGTGTGTTTGGGTCTTACTAACATTGTGTATATATATTCATTTGAAATTGTTTTTGTTTTGGGGATTTTTTGTTTCTTCATTCCCCCTTCCCATCATGTCATTTCATGAATAAAGTTTTAAATTTATTTTTGTACACTATTGTAAATATTGTAAATAAACAAATTTTTATGTACATTTGGGGCGTTTTTAGGTCCCTGGTATGTTACTGCGGTATTTTGGTGCTTGATAGGTATGAGTGTTGATGGACAAATTTTTATGGTGAATGAGAAAATTGTAACGTATGTATGGGTCGTGAATCGGCTTAGCTAGGTATAAGATAGTTACGGAAGACCAACCCAAGTTTTTGTTCCCCCTCCCATTTGTTGGCCTTGTGCCAGAATTATGTACTTTTACGTAATAAATAAGTACCACCCCTTTCCCACCCGGCTTTTTGTTGTGTGGTTTAGGGTAAAAGAACAAAGGATAACACTTGTTCCTTCGTGATATTTGTTAGTCCTCTGTATCTTGGATTTACTGCTTTCCAGCCCGAGTTTATAGCTCGGGCCAGCGTAAAAGTAGCGTCTAACAACGCGAAACACCGGGAAGCAGTGATCCGGTGTTCGGCCAGCTTTGTGGCAATGGCCACAGATGGGCCGGTGGAAGTCGTTCCCCCCACCACGGCGTCGGTGGGAGGAAAGGAGGGTGACTGGCAATTACCGCCACGGGAGTCACCCTCCGTAGAAGTACCAGCAGAAGGACCCGGACCGGTACCAGCGGCAGTGCCAGCCTCCCCCAAACCTTCTACCTCTGGCTGGAAAGGAGGAAAGGTGCAAATAAAGGGGAGGAGTATTATGACAGCCTGAAGGAAAAATATGCAAGCTACATTTCTGGCACGGAGCTGTTATCGGTGCCAGAGAAGTTGGCAGATGTCGAAGCAAGGATAATATCCCTCATCTCCAAAGACCGCAAAACACAAAAGGTTGTGGGGGTCAACAGGGATAGCTTGGAAGAGGCCATCCAGGCCCTGAACATTAGAGCGAAGGCAGTGGCGAGGAGGAGCAATGCAACGTGGGATGTCCTGCTGGGCACGCCCGAAGAGGCCAAGAAGTTGACTGGAGTGGTCCTGGAGACCAAGAATCTCATGTTCCTGACAGAGTACATGGGGATGCGGAAGTTAAAGGTAACACTGCACGGCGTCCCCATGGATATCTCCGAGGACCACGTCGGCGCCTTTTTCGCGAGATTTGGGAAGGTTGCCGAGGTCTCTTCGGGCCGTTCTAAGGCGGGTTTCCTGAACGGTGACATGACCCTGCAGATGACCCTTTCCAAGAAGCAAATTGAAGAAATTCCAAACATCCTCACCTGCAGGAAACGAGCCATTTTTGTCATCGTTGAGGGCAGGAAACCTGCTGTTGGGTCTGTGGGGCGGCGGAGCACGTCGCCAAGGCGTGCCCGACAAAGAATCCGGCCCAAGACCCAACCAACCAAGCAGCAGGACAAACCCACAGGAGGAAAGGAAGCAGCGTCACCAACACCAGCACCAGCGCCACCAACACCAGCTCTAGGAGCGAACAAGGAGGGCGATTGGCAGGTGGTGGCGAGGAAGAAGACCAAAACGCCTTCTCCTTCGAAGGTGCCGTCACCTGCCAAGGCTCCTTCAAAGCCAAAAGAGCCGACAGTGGAAAAGTCGCCCTCCAAACAGGGGAAGGGGAAGAAATCCCCCCCTCCCCCCAAAACCAGAAGTGGTAGAGGAAGACATGGAGACGGAAAGATCAGCGTCCCTGAAGCGTGGTAGGGAAGAGGAGGAGGAACGCCACGAAGCCAGCAAGAGTCGAAGAAGAAGCAGAAGCAGGGAAAAAAAAATTCCTGCAAAATGTTCATCACTGCCGGTATCTCCGGAGAGACGTTCTTACGCTGATAAAGCAAGGAGCCTTCCCTCGTCCCCGCGGAAAGCTTCCCAGTCCCCAACCTTCAAATTGACCCCCTTAAAACAGGTGATTTTAACCCCCACTCCCACCCCTTCTCCTATGCCCACTCCCGCTCGGGCAAAAAAGAAAAAAGCCCTGCCCCGGGGGGAAGAGCTTATGAAAATTCCGGAGGACTTAACCGCAGAGTGGTCGTCACAAAGGCGGAAATTATTGAAGCCGCTACTGAGGTTAACCTCTGTTGACAATTTGTCCACGGATGACCCCAGGAACTTTTCCCAGGCCCCAGGAGTAATTACCCTCGTGAGAAACACCGGGGGTAACCTGCGGGTCTGGGACCACATCAGTGAAGTTAAAAGACTGTATCCAAAGCTGAGAATGGTTCAGGAGAATACTCCTGAACTCAAAAAAATGTCTAAGAATTGTGCGGGGAGGTTCCCTGTTTTACTCCACCCCTGTCTGTATAGGGTGGTAAAACTAACTTACCCCACGGACGTCGGCGGGATTGTCCTAGACGGGCGGATTACGTCCGATGTAGGAACGGGTTCCCTAGGACAGTCCGTCGGGGTCCTTTCTGCTAAAGATTTCCGTCCCGTATGCAATTAGAGAGCCTTTGTTGCCTGTTTTTTCTTTTTCTTTTTCAGGTTTAAAAGATGTCTATTAAGATAGCCAGCTTGAATGCGAAGGGCCTGAGGGATCGGGGTAAGGCGGCTCGCCTGCTTCGTGACCTCTTGTCCTTCGGCGTGGATGTGGCCGCGATCCAAGAGACTCACTTTGTTTGCGAAGTCGACTCTTGTGTGCTGTCTAACGACTTTGTCGTCTATTCAGCATATGGGAGCCGGCAAGCCAGAGGTGTTTCTTTGCTGGTCAAGCGTACCCTGGACGCGAAGGTTGACCTTGTCCATGTCGGTGCCGAGGGCCGGCTGATCGTGGCCGATATTGCAGTGAAAAGCAAATTGTTCCGGCTGATTGTGGTTTATGCGCCCAATAAGCAAGGTGAGCGTGTCTCTTTCTTTCGGCTGTTGGAGCCCTTTATGGTGCATTCAACACGGCTAATCTTAGTTGGGGACTGGAATGCCATCCTAACCCCCAAATGGGATAGAGGGAGGGGCGCTAGCGGGAGGAATGATGATCGTAGCCTGGTTGATCTGATCGACGAATTTGGTCTCGTCGATAGATACCGGGTCGATCATCCGGATGGGAGTATGTGGACGTGGGCGCTTAATTGGCCTTCTACCCGGGTATCTGCGTACCTGGATAGGATGTTAGTGAGAGTGGCCGACATAGACTTCTTAGAATGTCCAACGTTCCACTGGCTAGGCTACACGGACCACAAACTCGTTTGTGCCCGTGTGGTGTTAGACTTTAGGCCTAGGTTGGCTGGTTATTGGAAGTTCAATCAGTCCTTACTGGACAGGCGGGACTTTCGTGACCAGCTGACAAAACTAGTTCAGCGGGCGTTAATTGGGCGAGTCATTGGGAATAAGTGGTGGGTTAACCTTAAGGACTCCATTAGGTCTTTTGCCACCAAATATAGCCAGCGGCTCAAACTAGATAAGGCTGCGGAGGCAAAGACACTTAGTGCTAATTTCGCCCGGGCGGAGGCTGGTGGGGATCCCCTCGAGATAGCCTTAGCCAGGGAGGCCCTGAGGCGCACGACTAGCGAGCGCTATATGGGTCAGGTAATTAGAGCTAAGTTAAGCAAGATGTCTTCCGAAGCTGTGAACATGGGCGCAGAACTGCGCAAGGAAGAAATTCGTCGGGCCGGCGATCGGTACATTCGAGAGGTGCGCGACCCGGAGGGACATCTCCTTAGGTCCACCGACGACATGTGCGAGGCGTTCCGGCAGCATTTCGAACACCGGTTTACCAAGGAGCCTGGTCTCCGTGACGAGGAGTTTCGCAGCTATTTGGCTGACTTTCCCCGGCTTTTGCCGGCTGAAGCGGCTAGCTGCGAAGGGGAGATTACGGAGGACGAAGTCTACGCGGCTTTGAAGAAGACCGGCAGTGGCAAGTCGCCAGGTTTGGATGGTTTGCCCTATGAATTGTACTTGAGGATGTCGCACCTTTTTGTCCCGCTCTTGACTGTCGTGTTCAACCACTGGTTTCGGCAGGGGTCCATCCCCGGTCGGATCACCAGGGGCGTGATCACGCTGTTGGGAAAAGGCAAGAAGGTTGGGCGGGGATTAGATGATTACAGGCCCATAACTCTGCTAAACACAGAGTTAAAGATTTTGGCCAAGATCCTGACGAATCGCTTGCAGCTAGTTGCCGAGTCTCTGTTGGAACCGGATCAGACTTGTTCTGTGAAGGGACGAACAATTCAGAGCAACCTGCACTTGATCCGCACGATCGTAGAGGGTGTAGAAGACGACGAAGAGGCCGCGCTGATCAATTTGGATCAGTCCAAGGCATTTGATAGGATTGACCATGGCTACCTGGCTGCTGTCCTGCAGGCCGCCGGATTCAAACCCGACTTCAGCCGCTGGATTAGCCTTCTGTATCGCTCCCCCAAGGCTGTGGTACAGGTGAACGGGAAGCTGTCGAGCGCTTTCGCGCTGTCTAGGTCGGTCCGACAGGGTTGTCCACTGTCGCCTCTCCTTTACGTCCTGGCGTTGGAGCCTCTCCTTCGCCGGCTAAGGGACGAGACGTGCAGTCCGGTCCTGCGTGGAATTGCTGTCCCTGGTGGAGCTCGAGCCAGGGTTTCCGCGTACGCCGATGACGTAACGACCTTTGTGTCCTCCCGCAGGGACATAAGGGCGGTACAGAAGGCGCTTGAACGGTACGAACAGGTAACAGGGGCCAGAATTAACCGCGACAAGTCGTCCGGCTTGCGGTTAGGTGCCTGGAAGGGTGTTTCCCTCCCGGGGCCCTTCGACTGGACGGACGGGCCGGTCAAGCTCCTCGGAGTTTGGTTCGGTCCGGACTTACAGTTGGAGAAAAACTGGTCAGAAGTGCAGGCAAAGGTCGGCGCGTCGGTCGAGATTTGGCGTCGACGGAGTCTCTCCGTGAAGGGTCTGGCGGAGGTGTGTAATACATACCTCTTTCCCAGAATCCTTTACCGGCTGTCTGTACTTCCCCTTTGTGACGATCATGAGAAGGCGCTCGAGCGTTTGCTATTCTCCTGTCTTTGGAGAGGACGCAAACACATGGTCGACAAAGGAGTCTGTTGCCTCCGTCCGTGTCAAGGGGGTCTGGGGATGCCACACTTGAGGAGCCACGTGCTCGCTTCGAGGTTGGCATTCCTCAGGCGCGCGTTGGAGGAAGATCGGTTGCTTGCGGGGGTAGTGAGGGACATGTTCCCTAGCCTCACTATCACTCCCCCGCTCCTAAGGACTAGCAATAGGCCTTGGGGGCGGCCGAAATTCCTGCTCGAATGTCTGACGGCCCTTCGGGCCATTCCATGGTCCAGTGACCTTTCACGGCCTAGGAGAATCTTCTATCGGGGATTAGTGGAGGGCGCCGTGAAGGATGAACTGTGGAGTAAGCTCGGCATGTCGAGAGAGGAGTATCGCTCTCATTGGTCTTGGGCGCCAGGTGCGGATTGGCTCAACAACTCTGAGTTTTCTCTGACCTGGCGATTGGCTCGGAATGGTTTGTCTCTCAATGACAAGCGTTTCGCAATGGGCCTGGCGGATTTGCCAGATTGTGAACGTTGCGTCCTTGGAATTAAGGAGACGTCTGCGCACGCCTTCTTCCATTGTTCGCGCGTTCGCCCGTTGTGGGCGCGTGTCGGCGAGTTGACTGCTCGTATCGCGCCGCGGGAGCTTGTGCTCATTGACCGCGCATACGCTGTGGACAATGTGTCGCCCCCGTACTCTGGAGTGAAGCGGATGGTGTTTCTGTCGCTACTGGCCACGGCTAGAATGGTGATTTGGATGACGCGTCTGGAGGAAGTCTTGCGGGGCGGTCGTCTTTCGGATCAGGATCTAATCCGATATTTTGAGCACCAGCTCAAAATTAAGATTAGAACTGAACGAAAACGGCTGCACCCGACAGAGTTCAGCGAAAGGTGGGTATATGCGGCGAGCCTGGTTCGCGTGATCGGGGCTAGCCTTGATTTTCTCTTTTAGATCTGCTAGTTGCATCGGGGTGGATTCCTTTGGAACCCCTCCCGTGGTTAAGGTAGAAGTTCTTTTTGTGCCTAGTTAATGTGAGTGAATGTGTTTGTCCTGGCCTGTTCCCGGCTCCATTGCTTTTGTTATGATTCAGTTCGAGATTCCCATTGTCCAAGTATTATTTTGTCCCGTTTTCACTCTCGGCTGGGTCAGCCTTATACATTCTCCAGTCCAATTTATATTTTGCCCCTGCTTCTCCATTCCCCTTAGAAAGAGAGCTGCTTGATTTTGTCCTTTTTTAAGGCAGAATACAGTGGCCTCTTTAATTATGTGGGTGTGTTTGGGTCTTACTAACATTGTGTATATATATTCATTTGAAATTGTTTTTTGTTTTGGGGATTTTTTGTTTCTTCATTTCCCCTTCCCATCATGTCATTTCATGAATAAAGTTTTAAATTTATTTTTGTACACTATTGTATATATTGTAAATAAACAAATTTTTATGTACATTTGGGGCGTTTTTAGGTCCCTGGTATGTTACTGCGGTATTTTGGTGCTTGATAGGTATGAGTGTTGATGGACAAATTTTTATGGTGTATGAGAAAATTGTAACGTATGTATGGGTCGTGAATCGGATTAGCTAGGTATAAGATAGTTACGGAAGACCAACCCAAGTTTTTGTTCCCCCTCCCCATTGTTTGGCCTTGAGCCAGAATTTGTATTTTATGCAAATAAATACGTACCACCCCTTTCCCACCCGGCTTTTTGTTGTGTGGTTTAGGGTAAAAGAACAAAGGATAACACTTGTTCCTTCGTGATATTTGTTAGTCCTCTGTATCTTGGATTTACTGCTTTCCAGCCCGAGTTTATAGCTCGGGCCAGCGTAAAAGTAGCGTCTAACAACGCGAAACACCGGGAAGCAGTGATCCGGTGTTCGGCCACTTTGTGGCAATGGCCACAGATGGGCCGGTGGAAGTCGTTCCCCCCACCACGGCGTCGGTGGGAGGAAAGGAGGGTGACTGGCAATTACCGCCACGGGAGTCACCCTCCGTAGAAGTACCAGCAGAAGGACCCGACCGGTACCAGCGGCAGTGCCAGCCTCCCCCAAACCTTCTACCTCTGGCTGGAAAGGAGGAAAGGTGCAAATAAAGGGGGAGGAGTATTATGACAGCCTGAAGGAAAAATATGCAAGCTACATTTCTGGCACGGAGCTGTTATCGGTGCCAGAGAAGTTGGCAGATGTCGAAGCAAGGATAATATCCCTCATCTCCAAAGACCGCAAAACACAAAAGGTTGTGGGGGTCAACAGGGATAGCTTGGAAGAGGCCATCCAGGCCCTGAACATTAGAGCGAAGGCAGTGGCGAGGAGGAGCAATGCAACGTGGGATGTCCTGCTGGGCACGCCCGAAGAGGCCAAGAAGTTGACTGGAGTGGTCCTGGAGACCAAGAATCTCATGTTCCTGACAGAGTACATGGGGATGCGGAAGTTAAAGGTAACACTGCACGGCGTCCCCATGGATATCTCCGAGGACCACGTCGGCGCCTTTTTCGCGAGATTTGGGAAGGTTGCCGAGGTCTCTTCGGGCCGTTCTAAGGCGGGTTTCCTGAACGGTGACATGACCCTGCAGATGACCCTTTCCAAGAAGCAAATTGAAGAAATTCCAAACATCCTCACCTGCAGGAAACGAGCCATTTTTGTCATCGTTGAGGGCAGGAAACCTTGCTGTTGGGTCTGTGGGGCGGCGGAGCACGTCGCCAAGGCGTGCCCGACAAAGAATCCGGCCCCGAAGACCCAACCAACCAAGCAGCAGGACAAACCCACAGGAGGAAAGGAAGCAGCGTCACCAACACCAGCACCAGCGCCACCAACACCAGCTCTAGGAGCGAACAAGGAGGGCGATTGGCAGGTGGTGGCGAGGAAGAAGACCAAAACGCCTTCTCCTTCGAAGGTGCCGTCACCTGCCAAGGCTCCTTCAAAGCCAAAAGAGCCGACAGTGGAAAAGTCGCCCTCCAAACAGGGGAAGGGGAAGAAATCCCCCCCAAAACCAGAAGTGGTAGAGGAAGACATGGAGACGGAAAGATCAGCGTCCCTGAAGCGTGGTAGGGAAGAGGAGGAGGAACGCCACGAAGCCAGCAAGAGTCGAAGAAGAAGCAGAAGCAGGGAAAAAAAATTCCTGCAAAATGTTCATCACTGCCGGTATCTCCGGAGAGACGTTCTTACGCTGATAAAGCAAGGAGCCTTCCCTCGTCCCCGCGGAAAGCTTCCCAGTCCCCAACCTTCAAATTGACCCCCTTAAAACAGGTGATTTTAACCCCCACTCCCACCCCTTCTCCTATGCCCACTCCCGCTCGGGCAAAAAAGAAAAAAGCCCTGCCCCGGGGGGAAGAGCTTATGAAAATTCCGGAGGACTTAACCGCAGAGTGGTCGTCACAAAGGCGGAAATTATTGAAGCCGCTACTGAGGTTAACCTCTGTTGACAATTTGTCCACGGATGACCCCAGGAACTTTTCCCAGGCCCCAGGAGTAATTACCCTCGTGAGAAACACCGGGGGTAACCTGCGGGTCTGGGACCACATCAGTGAAGTTAAAAGACTGTATCCAAAGCTGAGAATGGTTCAGGAGAATACTCCTGAACTCAAAAAAATGTCTAAGAATTGTGCGGGGAGGTTCCCTGTTTTACTCCACCCCTGTCTGTATAGGGTGGTAAAACTAACTTACCCCACGGACGTCGGCGGGATTGTCCTAGACGGGCGGATTACGTCCGATGTAGGAACGGGTTCCCTAGGACAGTCCGTCGGGGTCCTTTCTGCTAAAGATTTCCGTCCCGTATGCAATTAGAGAGCCTTTGTTGCCTGTTTTTTCTTTTTTTCTTTTTCAGGTTTAAAAGATGTCTATTAAGATAGCCAGCTTGAATGCGAAGGGCCTGAGGGATCGGGGTAAGGCGGCTCGCCTGCTTCGTGACCTCTTGTCCTTCGGCGTGGATGTGGCCGCGATCCAAGAGACTCACTTTGTTTGCGAAGTCGACTCTTGTGTGCTGTCTAACGACTTTGTCGTCTATTCAGCATATGGGAGCCGGCAAGCCAGAGGTGTTTCTTTGCTGGTCAAGCGTACCCTGGACGCGAAGGTTGACCTTGTCCATGTCGGTGCCGAGGGCCGGCTGATCGTGGCCGATATTGCAGTGAAAAGCAAATTGTTCCGGCTGATTGTGGTTTATGCGCCCAATAAGCAAGGTGAGCGTGTCTCTTTCTTTCGGCTGTTGGAGCCCTTTATGGTGCATTCAACACGGCTAATCTTAGTTGGGGACTGGAATGCCATCCTAACCCCCAAATGGGATAGAGGGAGGGGCGCTAGCGGGAGGAATGATGATCGTAGCCTGGTTGATCTGATCGACGAATTTGGTCTCGTCGATAGATACCGGGTCGATCATCCGGATGGGAGTATGTGGACGTGGGCGCTTAATTGGCCTTCTACCCGGGTATCTGCGTACCTGGATAGGATGTTAGTGAGAGTGGCCGACATAGACTTCTTAGAATGTCCAACGTTCCACTGGCTAGGCTACACGGACCACAAACTCGTTTGTGCCCGTGTGGTGTTAGACTTTAGGCCTAGGTTGGCTGGTTATTGGAAGTTCAATCAGTCCTTACTGGACAGGCGGGACTTTCGTGACCAGCTGACAAAACTAGTTCAGCGGGCGTTAATTGGGCGAGTCATTGGGAATAAGTGGTGGGTTAACCTTAAGGACTCCATTAGGTCTTTTGCCACCAAATATAGCCAGCGGCTCAAACTAGATAAGGCTGCGGAGGCAAAGACACTTAGTGCTAATTTCGCCCGGGCGGAGGCTGGTGGGGATCCCCTCGAGATAGCCTTAGCCAGGGAGGCCCTGAGGCGCACGACTAGCGAGCGCTATATGGGTCAGGTAATTAGAGCTAAGTTAAGCAAGATGTCTTCCGAAGCTGTGAACATGGGCGCAGAACTGCGCAAGGAAGAAATTCGTCGGGCCGGCGATCGGTACATTCGAGAGGTGCGCGACCCGGAGGGACATCTCCTTAGGTCCACCGACGACATGTGCGAGGCGTTCCGGCAGCATTTCGAACACCGGTTTACCAAGGAGCCTGGTCTCCGTGACGAGGAGTTTCGCAGCTATTTGGCTGACTTTCCCCGGCTTTTGCCGGCTGAAGCGGCTAGCTGCGAAGGGGAGATTACGGAGGACGAAGTCTACGCGGCTTTGAAGAAGACCGGCAGTGGCAAGTCGCCAGGTTTGGATGGTTTGCCCTATGAATTGTACTTGAGGATGTCGCACCTTTTTGTCCCGCTCTTGACTGTCGTGTTCAACCACTGGTTTCGGCAGGGGTCCATCCCCGGTCGGATCACCAGGGGCGTGATCACGCTGTTGGGAAAAGGCAAGAAGGTTGGGCGGGGATTAGATGATTACAGGCCCATAACTCTGCTAAACACAGAGTTAAAGATTTTGGCCAAGATCCTGACGAATCGCTTGCAGCTAGTTGCCGAGTCTCTGTTGGAACCGGATCAGACTTGTTCTGTGAAGGGACGAACAATTCAGAGCAACCTGCACTTGATCCGCACGATCGTAGAGGGTGTAGAAGACGACGAAGAGGCCGCGCTGATCAATTTGGATCAGTCCAAGGCATTTGATAGGATTGACCATGGCTACCTGGCTGCTGTCCTGCAGGCCGCCGGATTCAAACCCGACTTCAGCCGCTGGATTAGCCTTCTGTATCGCTCCCCCAAGGCTGTGGTACAGGTGAACGGGAAGCTGTCGAGCGCTTTCGCGCTGTCTAGGTCGGTCCGACAGGGTTGTCCACTGTCGCCTCTCCTTTACGTCCTGGCGTTGGAGCCTCTCCTTCGCCGGCTAAGGGACGAGACGTGCAGTCCGGTCCTGCGTGGAATTGCTGTCCCTGGTGGAGCTCGAGCCAGGGTTTCCGCGTACGCCGATGACGTAACGACCTTTGTGTCCTCCCGCAGGGACATAAGGGCGGTACAGAAGGCGCTTGAACGGTACGAACAGGTAACAGGGGCCAGAATTAACCGCGACAAGTCGTCCGGCTTGCGGTTAGGTGCCTGGAAGGGTGTTTCCCTCCCGGGGCCCTTCGACTGGACGGACGGGCCGGTCAAGCTCCTCGGAGTTTGGTTCGGTCCGGACTTACAGTTGGAGAAAAACTGGTCAGAAGTGCAGGCAAAGGTCGGCGCGTCGGTCGAGATTTGGCGTCGACGGAGTCTCTCCGTGAAGGGTCTGGCGGAGGTGTGTAATAGATACCTCTTTCCCAGAATCCTTTACCGGCTGTCTGTACTTCCCCTTTGTGACGATCATGAGAAGGCGCTCGAGCGTTTGCTATTCTCCTGTCTTTGGAGAGGACGCAAACACATGGTCGACAAAGGAGTCTGTTGCCTCCGTCCGTGTCAAGGGGGTCTGGGGATGCCACACTTGAGGAGCCACGTGCTCGCTTCGAGGTTGGCATTCCTCAGGCGCGCGTTGGAGGAAGATCGGTTGCTTGCGGGGGTAGTGAGGGACATGTTCCCTAGCCTCACTATCACTCCCCCGCTCTAAGGACTAGCAATAGGCCTTGGGGGCGGCCGAAATTCCTGCTCGAATGTCTGACGGCCCTTCGGGCCATTCCATGGTCCAGTGACCTTTCACGGCCTAGGAGAATCTTCTATCGGGGATTAGTGGAGGGCGCCGTGAAGGATGAACTGTGGAGTAAGCTCGGCATGTCGAGAGAGGATATCGCTCTCATTGGTCTTGGGCGCCAGGTGCGGATTGGCTCAACAACTCTGAGTTTTCTCTGACCTGGCGATTGGCTCGGAATGGTTTGTCTCTCAATGACAAGCGTTTCGCAATGGGCCTGGCGGATTTGCCAGATTGTGAACGTTGCGTCCTTGGAATTGAGGAGACGTCTGCGCACGCCTTCTTCCATTGTTCGCGCGTTCGCCCGTTGTGGGCGCGTGTCGGCGAGTTGACTGCTCGTATCGCGCCGCGGGAGCTTGTGCTCATTGACCGCGCATACGCTGTGGACAATGTGTCGCCCCCGTACTCTGGAGTGAAGCGGATGGTGTTTCTGTCGCTACTGGCCACGGCTAGAATGGTGATTTGGATGACGCGTCTGGAGGAAGTCTTGCGGGGCGGTCGTCTTTCGGATCAGGATCTAATCCGATATTTTGAGCACCAGCTCAAAATTAAGATTAGAACTGAACGAAAACGGCTGCACCCGACAGAGTTCAGCGAAAGGTGGGTATATGCGGCGAGCCTGGTTCGCGTGATCGGGGCTAGCCTTGATTTTCTCTTTTAGATCTGTTAGTTGCATCGGGGTGGATTCCTTTGGAACCCCTCCCGTGGTTAAGGTAGAAGTTCTTTTTGTGCCTAGTTAATGTGAGTGAATGTGTTTGTCCTGGCCTGTTCCCGGCTCCATTGCTTTTGTTATGATTCAGTTCGAGATTCCCATTGTCCAAGTATTATTTTGTCCCGTTTTCACTCTCGGCTGGGTCAGCCTTATACATTCTCCAGTCCAATTTATATTTTGCCCCTGCTTCTCCATTCCCCTTAGAAAGAGAGCTGCTTGATTTTGTCCTTTTTTAAGGCAGAATACAGTGGCCTCTTTAATTATGTGGGTGTGTTTGGGTCTTACTAACATTGTGTATATATATTCATTTGAAATTGTTTTTTGTTTTGGGGATTTTTTGTTTCTTCATTTCCCCTTCCCATCATGTCATTTCATGAATAAAGTTTTAAATTTATTTTTGTACACTATTGTATATATTGTAAATAAACAAATTTTTATGTACATTTGGGGCGTTTTTAGGTCCCTGGTATGTTACTGCGGTATTTTGGTGCTTGATAGGTATGAGTGTTGATGGACAAATTTTTATGGTGTATGAGAAAATTGTAACGTATGTATGGGTCGTGAATCGGATTAGCTAGGTATAAGATAGTTACGGAAGACCAACCCAAGTTTTTGTTCCCCCTCCCCATTGTTTGGCCTTGAGCCAGAATTTGTATTTTATGCAAATAAATACGTACCACCCCTTTCCCACCCGGCTTTTTGTTGTGTGGTTTAGGGTAAAAGAACAAAGGATAACACTTGTTCCTTCGTGATATTTGTTAGTCCTCTGTATCTTGGATTTACTGCTTTCCAGCCCGAGTTTATAGCTCGGGCCAGCGTAAAAGTAGCGTCTAACAACGCGAAACACCGGGAAGCAGTGATCCGGTGTTCGGCCACTTTGTGGCAATGGCCACAGATGGGCCGGTGGAAGTCGTTCCCCCCACCACGGCGTCGGTGGGAGGAAAGGAGGGTGACTGGCAATTACCGCCACGGGAGTCACCCTCCGTAGAAGTACCAGCAGAAGGACCCGGACCGGTACCAGCGGCAGTGCCAGCCTCCCCCAAACCTTCTACCTCTGGCTGGAAAGGAGGAAAGGTGCAAATAAAGGGGGAGGAGTATTATGACAGCCTGAAGGAAAAATATGCAAGCTACATTTCTGGCACGGAGCTGTTATCGGTGCCAGAGAAGTTGGCAGATGTCGAAGCAAGGATAATATCCCTCATCTCCAAAGACCGCAAAACACAAAAGGTTGTGGGGGTCAACAGGGATAGCTTGGAAGAGGCCATCCAGGCCCTGAACATTAGAGCGAAGGCAGTGGCGAGGAGGAGCAATGCAACGTGGGATGTCCTGCTGGGCACGCCCGAAGAGGCCAAGAAGTTGACTGGAGTGGTCCTGGAGACCAAGAATCTCATGTTCCTGACAGAGTACATGGGGATGCGGAAGTTAAAGGTAACACTGCACGGCGTCCCCATGGATATCTCCGAGGACCACGTCGGCGCCTTTTTCGCGAGATTTGGGAAGGTTGCCGAGGTCTCTTCGGGCCGTTCTAAGGCGGGTTTCCTGAACGGTGACATGACCCTGCAGATGACCCTTTCCAAGAAGCAAATTGAAGAAATTCCAAACATCCTCACCTGCAGGAAACGAGCCATTTTTGTCATCGTTGAGGGCAGGAAACCTTGCTGTTGGGTCTGTGGGGCGGCGGAGCACGTCGCCAAGGCGTGCCCGACAAAGAATCCGGCCCCGAAGACCCAACCAACCAAGCAGCAGGACAAACCCACAGGAGGAAAGGAAGCAGCGTCACCAACACCAGCACCAGCGCCACCAACACCAGCTCTAGGAGCGAACAAGGAGGGCGATTGGCAGGTGGTGGCGAGGAAGAAGACCAAAACGCCTTCTCCTTCGAAGGTGCCGTCACCTGCCAAGGCTCCTTCAAAGCCAAAAGAGCCGACAGTGGAAAAGTCGCCCTCCAAACAGGGGAAGGGGAAGAAATCCCCCCCAAAACCAGAAGTGGTAGAGGAAGACATGGAGACGGAAAGATCAGCGTCCCTGAAGCGTGGTAGGGAAGAGGAGGAGGAACGCCACGAAGCCAGCAAGAGTCGAAGAAGAAGCAGAAGCAGGGAAAAAAAATTCCTGCAAAATGTTCATCACTGCCGGTATCTCCGGAGAGACGTTCTTACGCTGATAAAGCAAGGAGCCTTCCCTCGTCCCCGCGGAAAGCTTCCCAGTCCCCAACCTTCAAATTGACCCCCTTAAAACAGGTGATTTTAACCCCCCACTCCCACCCCTTCTCCTATGCCCACTCCCGCTCGGGCAAAAAAGAAAAAAGCCCTGCCCCGGGGGGAAGAGCTTATGAAAATTCCGGAGGACTTAACCGCAGAGTGGTCGTCACAAAGGCGGAAATTATTGAAGCCGCTACTGAGGTTAACCTCTGTTGACAATTTGTCCACGGATGACCCCAGGAACTTTTCCCAGGCCCCAGGAGTAATTACCCTCGTGAGAAACACCGGGGGTAACCTGCAGGGTCTGGGACCACATCAGTGAAGTTAAAAGACTGTATCCAAAGCTGAGAATGGTTCAGGAGAATACTCCTGAACTCAAAAAAAATGTCTAAGAATTGTGCGGGGAGGTTCCCTGTTTTACTCCACCCCTGTCTGTATAGGGTGGTAAAACTAACTTACCCCACGGACGTCGGCGGGATTGTCCTAGACGGGCGGATTACGTCCGATGTAGGAACGGGTTCCCTAGGACAGTCCGTCGGGGTCCTTTCTGCTAAAGATTTCCGTCCCGTATGCAATTAGAGAGCCTTTGTTGCCTGTTTTTTCTTTTTTCTTTTTCAGGTTTAAAAGATGTCTATTAAGATAGCCAGCTTGAATGCGAAGGGCCTGAGGGATCGGGGGTAAGGCGGCTCGCCTGCTTCGTGACCTCTTGTCCTTCGGCGTGGATGTGGCCGCGATCCAAGAGACTCACTTTGTTTGCGAAGTCGACTCTTGTGTGCTGTCTAACGACTTTGTCGTCTATTCAGCATATGGGAGCCGGCAAGCCAGAGGTGTTTCTTTGCTGGTCAAGCGTACCCTGGACGCGAAGGTTGACCTTGTCCATGTCGGTGCCGAGGGCCGGCTGATCGTGGCCGATATTGCAGTGAAAAGCAAATTGTTCCGGCTGATTGTGGTTTATGCGCCCAATAAGCAAGGTGAGCGTGTCTCTTTCTTTCGGCTGTTGGAGCCCTTTATGGTGCATTCAACACGGCTAATCTTAGTTGGGGACTGGAATGCCATCCTAACCCCCAAATGGGATAGAGGGAGGGGCGCTAGCGGGAGGAATGATGATCGTAGCCTGGTTGATCTGATCGACGAATTTGGTCTCGTCGATAGATACCGGGTCGATCATCCGGATGGGAGTATGTGGACGTGGGCGCTTAATTGGCCTTCTACCCGGGTATCTGCGTACCTGGATAGGATGTTAGTGAGAGTGGCCGACATAGACTTCTTAGAATGTCCAACGTTCCACTGGCTAGGCTACACGGACCACAAACTCGTTTGTGCCCGTGTGGTGTTAGACTTTAGGCCTAGGTTGGCTGGTTATTGGAAGTTCAATCAGTCCTTACTGGACAGGCGGGACTTTCGTGACCAGCTGACAAAACTAGTTCAGCGGGCGTTAATTGGGCGAGTCATTGGGAATAAGTGGTGGGTTAACCTTAAGGACTCCATTAGGTCTTTTGCCACCAAATATAGCCAGCGGCTCAAACTAGATAAGGCTGCGGAGGCAAAGACACTTAGTGCTAATTTCGCCCGGGCGGAGGCTGGTGGGGATCCCCTCGAGATAGCCTTAGCCAGGGAGGCCCTGAGGCGCACGACTAGCGAGCGCTATATGGGTCAGGTAATTAGAGCTAAGTTAAGCAAGATGTCTTCCGAAGCTGTGAACATGGGCGCAGAACTGCGCAAGGAAGAAATTCGTCGGGCCGGCGATCGGTACATTCGAGAGGTGCGCGACCCGGAGGGACATCTCCTTAGGTCCACCGACGACATGTGCGAGGCGTTCCGGCAGCATTTCGAACACCGGTTTACCAAGGAGCCTGGTCTCCGTGACGAGGAGTTTCGCAGCTATTTGGCTGACTTTCCCCGGCTTTTGCCGGCTGAAGCGGCTAGCTGCGAAGGGGAGATTACGGAGGACGAAGTCTACGCGGCTTTGAAGAAGACCGGCAGTGGCAAGTCGCCAGGTTTGGATGGTTTGCCCTATGAATTGTACTTGAGGATGTCGCACCTTTTTGTCCCGCTCTTGACTGTCGTGTTCAACCACTGGTTTCGGCAGGGGTCCATCCCCGGTCGGATCACCAGGGGCGTGATCACGCTGTTGGGAAAAGGCAAGAAGGTTGGGCGGGGATTAGATGATTACAGGCCCATAACTCTGCTAAACACAGAGTTAAAGATTTTGGCCAAGATCCTGACGAATCGCTTGCAGCTAGTTGCCGAGTCTCTGTTGGAACCGGATCAGACTTGTTCTGTGAAGGGACGAACAATTCAGAGCAACCTGCACTTGATCCGCACGATCGTAGAGGGTGTAGAAGACGACGAAGAGGCCGCGCTGATCAATTTGGATCAGTCCAAGGCATTTGATAGGATTGACCATGGCTACCTGGCTGCTGTCCTGCAGGCCGCCGGATTCAAACCCGACTTCAGCCGCTGGATTAGCCTTCTGTATCGCTCCCCCAAGGCTGTGGTACAGGTGAACGGGAAGCTGTCGAGCGCTTTCGCGCTGTCTAGGTCGGTCCGACAGGGTTGTCCACTGTCGCCTCTCCTTTACGTCCTGGCGTTGGAGCCTCTCCTTCGCCGGCTAAGGGACGAGACGTGCAGTCCGGTCCTGCGTGGAATTGCTGTCCCTGGAGGAGCTCGAGCCAGGGTTTCCGCGTACGCCGATGACGTAACGACCTTTGTGTCCTCCCGCAGGGACATAAGGGCGGTACAGAAGGCGCTTGAACGGTACGAACAGGTAACAGGGGCCAGAATTAACCGCGACAAGTCGTCCGGCTTGCGGTTAGGTGCCTGGAAGGGTGTTTCCCTCCCGGGGCCCTTCGACTGGACGGACGGGCCGGTCAAGCTCCTCGGAGTTTGGTTCGGTCCGGACTTACAGTTGGAGAGAAACTGGTCAGAAGTACAGGCAAAGGTCGGCGCGTCGGTCGAGATTTGGCGTCGACGGAGTCTCTCCGTGAAGGGTCTGGCGGAGGTGTGTAATACATACCTCTTTCCCAGAATCCTTTACCGGCTGTCTGTACTTCCCCTTTGTGACGATCATGAGAAGGCGCTCGAGCGTTTGCTATTCTCCTGTCTTTGGAGAGGACGCAAACACATGGTCGACAAAGGAGTCTGCTGCCTCCGTCCGTGTCAAGGGGGTCTGGGGATGCCACACTTGAGGAGCCACGTGCTCGCTTCGAGGTTGGCATTCCTCAGGCGCGCGTTGGAGGAAGATCGGTTGCTTGCGGGGGTAGTGAGGGACATGTTCCCTAGCCTCACTATCACTCCCCGCTCCTAAGGACTAGCAATAGGCCTTGGGGGCGGCCGAAATTCCTGCTCGAATGTCTGACGGCCCTTCGGGCCATTCCATGGTCCAGTGACCTTTCACGGCCTAGGAGAATCTTCTATCGGGGATTAGTGGAGGGCGCCGTGAAGGATGAACTGTGGAGTAAGCTCGGCATGTCGAGAGAGGAGTATCGCTCTCATTGGTCTTGGGCGCCAGGTGCGGATTGGCTCAACAACTCTGAGTTTTCTCTGACCTGGCGATTGGCTCGGAATGGTTTGTCTCTCAATGACAAGCGTTTCGCAATGGGCCTGGCGGATTTGCCAGATTGTGAGCGTTGCGTCCTTGGAATTAAGGAGACGTCTGCGCACGCCTTCTTCCATTGTTCGCGCGTTCGCCCGTTGTGGGCGCGTGTCGGCGAGTTGACTGCTCGTATCGCGCCGCGGGAGCTTGTGCTCATTGACCGCGCATACGCTGTGGACAATGTGTCGCCCCCGTACTCTGGAGTGAAGCGGATGGTGTTTCTGTCGCTACTGGCCACGGCTAGAATGGTGATTTGGATGACGCGTCTGGAGGAAGTCTTGCGGGGCGGTCGTCTTTCGGATCAGGATCTAATCCGATATTTTGAGCACCAGCTCAAAATTAAGATTAGAACTGAACGAAAACGGCTGCACCCGACAGAGTTCAGCGAAAGGTGGGTATATGCGGCGAGCCTGGTTCGCGTGACCGGGGCTAGCCTTGATTTTCTCTTTTAGATCTGCTAGTTGCATCGGGGTGGATTCCTTTGGAACCCCTCCCGTGGTTAAGGTAGAAGTTCTTTTTGTGCCTAGTTAATGTGAGTGAATGTGTTTGTCCTGGCCTGTTCCCGGCTCCATTGCTTTTGTTATGATTCAGTTCGAGATTCCCATTGTCCAAGTATTATTTTGTCCCGTTTTCACTCTCGGCTGGGTCAGCCTTATACATTCTCCAGTCCAATTTATTTTTGCCCCTGCTTCTCCATTCCCCTTAGAAAGAGAGCTGCTTGATTTTGTCCTTTTTTAAGGCAGAATACAGTGGCCTCTTTAATTATGTGGGTGTGTTTGGGTCTTACTAACATTGTGTATATATATTCATTTGAAATTGTTTTTTGTTTTGGGGATTTTTTGTTTCTTCATTTCCCCTTCCCATCATGTCATTTCATGAATAAAGTTTTAAATTTATTTTTGTACACTATTGTATATATTGTAAATAAACAAATTTTTATGTACATTTGGGGCGTTTTTAGGTCCCTGGTATGTTACTGCGGTATTTTGGTGCTTGATAGGTATGAGTGTTGATGGACAAATTTTTATGGTGTATGAGAAAATTGTAACGTATGTATGGGTCGTGAATCGGATTAGCTAGGTATAAGATAGTTACGGAAGACCAACCCAAGTTTTTGTTCCCCCTCCCCATTGTTTGGCCTTGAGCCAGAATTTGTATTTTATGCAAATAAATACGTACCACCCCTTCCCCACCCGGCTTTTTGTTGTGTGGTGAATGGTAATAAGAACAAGGTTTGACATTTGTTCCGCAGTGATATTTGTTAGTTCCTTGTTTCTTGACAATCTGGTTTTCCAGCCCGAGTTTATAGCTCGGGCCACGGTAAAGTAGCGTTTCTCGCGCGAAACACCGGAAAAACAGTTGTCCGGTGTTCGGCCACTTTGTGGCAATGGCCACAGATGGGCCGGTGGAAGTCGTTCCCCCCACCACGGCGTCGGTGGGAGGAAAGGAGGGTGACTGGCAATTACCGCCACGGGAGTCACCCTCCGTAGAAGTACCAGCAGAAGGACCCGGACCGGTACCAGCGGCAGTGCCAGCCTCCCCCAAACCTTCTACCTCTGGCTGGAAAGGAGGAAAGGTGCAAATAAAGGGGGAGGAGTATTATGACAGCCTGAAGGAAAAATATGCAAGCTACATTTCTGGCACGGAGCTATTATCGGTGCCAGAGAAGTTGGCAGATGTCGAAGCAAGGATAATATCCCTCATCTCCAAAGACCGCAAAACACAAAAGGTTGTGGGGGTCAACAGGGATAGCTTGGAAGAGGCCATCCAGGCCCTGAACATTAGAGCGAAGGCAGTGGCGAGGAGGAGCAATGCAACGTGGGATGTCCTGCTGGGCACGCCCGAAGAGGCCAAGAAGTTGACTGGAGTGGTCCTGGAGACCAAGAATCTCATGTTCCTGACAGAGTACATGGGGATGCGGAAGTTAAAGGTAACACTGCACGGCGTCCCCATGGATATCTCCGAGGACCACGTCGGCGCCTTTTTCGCGAGATTTGGGAAGGTTGCCGAGGTCTCTTCGGGCCGTTCTAAGGCGGGTTTCCTGAACGGTGACATGACCCTGCAGATGACCCTTTCCAAGAAGCAAATTGAAGAAATTCCAAACATCCTCACCTGCAGGAAACGAGCCATTTTTGTCATCGTTGAGGGCAGGAAACCTTGCTGTTGGGTCTGTGGGGCGGCGGAGCACGTCGCCAAGGCGTGCCCGACAAAGAATCCGGCCCCGAAGACCCAACCAACCAAGCAGCAGGACAAACCCACAGGAGGAAAGGAAGCAGCGTCACCAGCACCAGCACCAGCGCCACCAACACCAGCTCTAGGAGCGAACAAGGAGGGCGATTGGCAGGTGGTGGCGAGGAAGAAGACCAAAACGCCTTCTCCTTCGAAGGTGCCGTCACCTGCCAAGGCTCCTTCAAAGCCAAAAGAGCCGACAGTGGAAAAGTCGCCCTCCAAACAGGGGAAGGGGAAGAAATCCCCCCCAAAACCAGAAGTGGTAGAGGAAGACATGGAGACGGAAAGATCAGCGTCCCTGAAGCGTGGTAGGGAAGAGGAGGAGGAACGCCACGAAGCCAGCAAGAGTCGAAGAAGAAGCAGAAGCAGGGAAAAAAAATTCCTGCAAAATGTTCATCACTGCCGGTATCTCCGGAGAGACGTTCTTACGCTGATAAAGCAAGGAGCCTTCCCTCGTCCCCGCGGAAAGCTTCCCAGTCCCCAACCTTCAAATTGACCCCCTTAAAACAGGTGATTTTAACCCCCACTCCCACCCCTTCTCCTATGCCCACTCCCGCTCGGGCAAAAAAGAAAAAAGGTGTGCCCCGGGGGGAAGAGCTTATGAAAATTCCGGAGGACTTAACCGCAGAGTGGTCGTCACAAAGGCGGAAATTATTGAAGCCGCTACTGAGGTTAACCTCTGTTGACAATTTGTCCACGGATGACCCCAGGAACTTTTCCCAGGCCCCAGGAGTAATTACCCTCGTGAGAAACACCGGGGGTAACCTGCGGGTCTGGGACCACATCAGTGAAGTTAAAAGACTGTATCCAAAGCTGAGAATGGTTCAGGAGAATACTCCTGAACTCAAAAAAATGTCTAAGAATTGTGCGGGGAGGTTCCTGTTTTACTCCACCCCTGTCTGTATAGGGTGGTAAAACTAACTTACCCCACGGACGTCGGCAGGGATTGTCCTAGACGGGCGGATTACGTCCGATGTAGGAACGGGTTCCCTAGGACAGTCCGTCGGGGTCCTTTCTGCTAAAGATTTCCGTCCCGTATGCAATTAGAGAGCCTTTGTTGCCTGTTTTTTCTTTTTTCTTTTTCAGGTTTAAAAGATGTCTATTAAGATAGCCAGCTTGAATGCGAAGGGCCTGAGGGATCGGGGTAAGGCGGCTCGCCTGCTTCGTGACCTCTTGTCCTTCGGCGTGGATGTGGCCGCGATCCAAGAGACTCACTTTGTTTGCGAAGTCGACTCTTGTGTGCTGTCTAACGACTTTGTCGTCTATTCAGCATATGGGAGCCGGCAAGCCAGAGGTGTTTCTTTGCTGGTCAAGCGTACCCTGGACGCGAAGGTTGACCTTGTCCATGTCGGTGCCGAGGGCCGGCTGATCGTGGCCGATATTGCAGTGAAAAGCAAATTGTTCCGGCTGATTGTGGTTTATGCGCCCAATAAGCAAGGTGAGCGTGTCTCTTTCTTTCGGCTGTTGGAGCCCTTTATGGTGCATTCAACACGGCTAATCTTAGTTGGGGACTGGAATGCCATCCTAACCCCCAAATGGGATAGAGGGAGGGGCGCTAGCGGGAGGAATGATGATCGTAGCCTGGTTGATCTGATCGACGAATTTGGTCTCGTCGATAGATACCGGGTCGATCATCCGGATGGGAGTATGTGGACGTGGGCGCTTAATTGGCCTTCTACCCGGGTATCTGCGTACCTGGATAGGATGTTAGTGAGAGTGGCCGACATAGACTTCGTAGAATGTCCAACGTTCCACTGGCTAGGCTACACGGACCACAAACTCGTTTGTGCCCGTGTGGTGTTAGACTTTAGGCCTAGGTTGGCTGGTTATTGGAAGTTCAATCAGTCCTTACTGGACAGGCGGGACTTTCGTGACCAGCTGACAAAACTAGTTCAGCGGGCGTTAATTGGGCGAGTCATTGGGAATAAGTGGTGGGTTAACCTTAAGGACTCCATTAGGTCTTTTGCCACCAAATATAGCCAGCGGCTCAAACTAGATAAGGCTGCGGAGGCAAAGACACTTAGTGCTAATTTCGCCCGGGCGGAGGCTGGTGGGGATCCCCTCGAGATAGCCTTAGCCAGGGAGGCCCTGAGGCGCACGACTAGCGAGCGCTATATGGGTCAGGTAATTAGAGCTAAGTTAAGCAAGATGTCTTCCGAAGCTGTGAACATGGGCGCAGAACTGCGCAAGGAAGAAATTCGTCGGGCCGGCGATCGGTACATTCGAGAGGTGCGCGACCCGGAGGGACATCTCCTTAGGTCCACCGACGACATGTGCGAGGCGTTCCGGCAGCATTTCGAACACCGGTTTACCAAGGAGCCTGGTCTCCGTGACGAGGAGTTTCGCAGCTATTTGGCTGACTTTCCCCTCGGCTTTTGCCGGCTGAAGCGGCTAGCTGCGAAGGGGAGATTACGGAGGACGAAGTCTACGCGGCTTTGAAGAAGACCGGCAGTGGCAAGTCGCCAGGTTTGG
Source organism: Ascarosepion bandense (assembly GCA_037127315.1). Lineage (NCBI taxonomy): Eukaryota > Metazoa > Mollusca > Cephalopoda > Sepiida > Sepiidae > Ascarosepion > Ascarosepion bandense. Next base: position 99,416 of record JBBBDQ010028907.1, on the reverse strand, counting down.
ATGGTTTGCCCTATGAATTGTACTTGAGGATGTCGCACCTTTTTGTCCCGCTCTTGACTGTCGTGTTCAACCACTGGTTTCGGCAGGGGTCCATCCCCGGTCGGATCACCAGGGGCGTGATCACGCTGTTGGGAAAAGGCAAGAAGGTTGGGCGGGGATTAGATGATTACAGGCCCATAACTCTGCTAAACACAGAGTTAAAGATTTTGGCCAAGATCCTGACGAATCGCTTGCAGCTAGTTGCCGAGTCTCTGTTGGAACCGGATCAGACTTGTTCTGTGAAGGGACGAACAATTCAGAGCAACCTGCACTTGATCCGCACGATCGTAGAGGGTGTAGAAGACGACGAAGAGGCCGCGCTGATCAATTTGGATCAGTCCAAGGCATTTGATAGGATTGACCATGGCTACCTGGCTGCTGTCCTGCAGGCCGCCGGATTCAAACCCGACTTCAGCCGCTGGATTAGCCTTCTGTATCGCTCCCCCAAGGCTGTGGTACAGGTGAACGGGAAGCTGTCGAGCGCTTTCGCGCTGTCTAGGTCGGTCCGACAGGGTTGTCCACTGTCGCCTCTCCTTTACGTCCTGGCGTTGGAGCCTCTCCTTCGCCGGCTAAGGGACGAGACGTGCAGTCCGGTCCTGCGTGGAATTGCTGTCCCTGGAGGAGCTCGAGCCAGGGTTTCCGCGTACGCCGATGACGTAACGACCTTTGTGTCCTCCCGCAGGGACATAAGGGCGGTACAGAAGGCGCTTGAACGGTACGAACAGGTAACAGGGGCCAGAATTAACCGCGACAAGTCGTCCGGCTTGCGGTTAGGTGCCTGGAAGGGTGTTTCCCTCCCGGGGCCCTTCGACTGGACGGACGGGCCGGTCAAGCTCCTCGGAGTTTGGTTCGGTCCGGACTTACAGTTGGAGAAAAACTGGTCAGAAGTGCAGGCAAAGGTCGGCGCGTCGGTCGAGATTTGGCGTCGACGGAGTCTCTCCGTGAAGGGTCTGGCGGAGGTGTGTAATACATACCTCTTTCCCAGAATCCTTTACCGGCTGTCTGTACTTCCCCTTTGTGACGATCATGAGAAGGCGCTCGAGCGTTTGCTATTCTCCTGTCTTTGGAGAGGACGCAAACACATGGTCGACAAAGGAGTCTGTTGCCTCCGTCCGTGTCAAGGGGGTCTGGGGATGCCACACTTGAGGAGCCACGTGCTCGCTTCGAGGTTGGCATTCCTCAGGCGCGCGTTGGAGGAAGATCGGTTGCTTGCGGGGGTAGTGAGGGACATGTTCCCTAGCCTCACTATCACTCCCCCGCTCCTAAGGACTAGCAATAGGCCTTGGGGGCGGCCGAAATTCCTGCTCGAATGTCTGACGGCCCTTCGGGCCATTCCATGGTCCAGTGACCTTTCACGGCCTAGGAGAATCTTCTATCGGGGATTAGTGGAGGGCGCCGTGAAGGATGAACTGTGGAGTAAGCTCGGCATGTCGAGAGAGGAGTATCGCTCTCATTGGTCTTGGGCGCCAGGTGCGGATTGGCTCAACAACTCTGAGTTTTCTCTGACCTGGCGATTGGCTCGGAATGGTTTGTCTCTCAACGACAAGCGGTTCGCAATGGGCCTGGCGGATTTGCCAGATTGTGAACGTTGCGTCCTTGGAATTAAGGAGACGTCTGCGCACGCCTTCTTCCATTGTTCGCGCGTTCGCCCGTTGTGGGCGCGTGTCGGCGAGTTGACTGCTCGTATCGCGCCGCGGGAGCTTGTGCTCATTGATCGCGCATACGCTGTGGACAATGTGTCGCCCCCGTACTCTGGAGTGAAGCGGATGGTGTTTCTGTCGCTACTGGCCACGGCTAGAATGGTGATTTGGATGACGCGTCTGGAGGAAGTCTTGCGGGGAGGTCGTCTTTCGGATCAGGATCTAATCCGATATTTTGAGCACCAGCTCAAAATTAAGATTAGAACTGAACGGAAACGGCTGCACCCGACAGAGTTCAGCGAAAGGTGGGTATATGCAGCGAGCCTGGTTCGCGTGACCGGGGCTAGCCTTGATTTTCTCTTTTAGATCTGCTAGTTGCATCGGGGTGGATTCCTTTGGAACCCCGCCCGTGGTTAAGGTAGAAGTCTCTTTTGTGCCTAGTTAATGTGAGTGAATGTGTTTGTCCTGGCCTGTTCCCGGCTTCATTGCTTTTGTTATGATCCAGTTCGAGATTCCCATTGTCCAAGTATTATTTTGTCCCGTTTTCACTCTCGGCTGGGTCAGCCTTATACATTCTCCAGTCCAATTTATTTTTGCCCCCTGCTTATCCATTCCCCTTAGAAAGAGAGCTGCTTGATTTTGTTCTTTTTTAAGGCAGAATACAGTGGCCTCTTTAATTATGTGGGTGTGTTTGGGTCTTACTAACATTGTGTATATATATTCATTTGAAATTGTTTTTTGTTTTGGGGTTTTTTGTTTCTTCATTCCCCCTCCCCATCATGTCATTTCATGAATAAAGTTTTAAATTTATTTTTGTAAGATATTGTATATATTGTAAAAATCAGAAATTTTTATGTACATTTGGGGTGTTTTTAGGTCCCTGGTATGATTTTGCGGTATTTTGGTGCTTGATAGGTATGAGTGTTGATGGACAAATTTTTATGGTGAATGAGAAAATTGTAACGTATGTATGGGTCGTGAATCTGATTAGCTAGGTATAAGATAGTTACGGAAGACCAACCCAAGTTTTTGTTCCCCCTCCCATTTGTTGGCCTTGTGCCAGAATTTATGTACTTTTTCATAAATAAATAAGTACCACCCCTTCCCCACCCGGCTTTTTGTTGTGTGGTGAATGGTAATAAGAACAAGGTTTGACATTTGTTCCGCAGTGATATTTGTTAGTTCCTTGTTTCTTGACAATCTGGTTTTCCAGCCCGAGTTTATAGCTCGGGCCACGGTAAAGTAGCGTTTCTCGCGCGAAACACCGGAAAAACAGTTGTCCGGTGTTCGGCCACTTTGTGGCAATGGCCACAGATGGGCCGGTGGAAGTCGTTCCCCCCACCACGGCGTCGGTGGGAGGAAAGGAGGGTGACTGGCAATTACCGCCACGGGAGTCACCCTCCGTAGAAGTACCAGCAGAAGGACCCGGACCGGTACCAGCGGCAGTGCCAGCCTCCCCCAAACCTTCTACCTCTGGCTGGAAAGGAGGAAAGGTGCAAATAAAGGGGGAGGAGTATTATGACAGCCTGAAGGAAAAATATGCAAGCTACATTTCTGGCACGGAGCTATTATCGGTGCCAGAGAAGTTGGCAGATGTCGAAGCAAGGATAATATCCCTCATCTCCAAAGACCGCAAAACACAAAAGGTTGTGGGGGTCAACAGGGATAGCTTGGAAGAGGCCATCCAGGCCCTGAACATTAGAGCGAAGGCAGTGGCGAGGAGGAGCAATGCAACGTGGGATGTCCTGCTGGGCACGCCCGAAGAGGCCAAGAAGTTGACTGGAGTGGTCCTGGAGACCAAGAATCTCATGTTCCTGACAGAGTACATGGGGATGCGGAAGTTAAAGGTAACACTGCACGGCGTCCCCATGGATATCTCCGAGGACCACGTCGGCGCCTTTTTCGCGAGATTTGGGAAGGTTGCCGAGGTCTCTTCGGGCCGTTCTAAGGCAGGTTTCCTGAACGGTGACATGACCCTGCAGATGACCCTTTCCAAGAAGCAAATTGAAGAAATTCCAAACATCCTCACCTGCAGGAAACGAGCCATTTTTGTCATCGTTGAGGGCAGGAAACCTTGCTGTTGGGTCTGTGGGGCGGCGGAGCACGTCGCCAAGGCGTGCCCGACAAAGAATCCGGCCCCGAAGACCCAACCAACCAAGCAGCAGGACAAACCCACAGGAGGAAAGGAAGCAGCGTCACCAACACCAGCACCAGCGCCACCAACACCAGCTCTAGGAGCGAACAAGGAGGGCGATTGGCAGGTGGTGGCGAGGAAGAAGACCAAAACGCCTTCTCCTTCGAAGGTGCCGTCACCTGCCAAGGCTCCTTCAAAGCCAAAAGAGCCGACAGTGGAAAAGTCGCCCTCCAAACAGGGGAAGGGGAAGAAACCCCCCCCAAAACCAGAAGTGGTAGAGGAAGACATGGAGACGGAAAGATCAGCGTCCCTGAAGCGTGGTAGGGAAGAGGAGGAGGAACGCCACGAAGCCAGCAAGAGTCGAAGAAGAAGCAGAAGCAGGGAAAAAAAAATTCCTGCAAAATGTTCATCACTGCCGGTATCTCCGGAGAGACGTTCTTACGCTGATAAAGCAAGGAGCCTTCCCTCGTCCCCGCGGAAAGCTTCCCAGTCCCCAACCTTCAAATTGACCCCCTTAAAACAGGTGATTTTAACCCCCCACTCCCACCCCTTCTCCTATGCCCACTCCCGCTCGGGCAAAAAAGAAAAAAGCCCTGCCCCGGGGGGAAGAGCTTATGAAAATTCCGGAGGACTTAACCGCAGAGTGGTCGTCACAAAGGCGGAAATTATTGAAGCCGCTACTGAGGTTAACCTCTGTTGACAATTTGTCCACGGATGACCCCAGGAACTTTTCCCAGGCCCCAGGAGTAATTACCCTCGTGAGAAACACCGGGGGTAACCTGCGGGTCTGGGACCACATCAGTGAAGTTAAAAGACTGTATCCAAAGCTGAGAATGGTTCAGGAGAATACTCCTGAACTCAAAAAAATGTCTAAGAATTGTGCGGGGAGGTTCCCTGTTTTACTCCACCCCTGTCTGTATAGGGTGGTAAAACTAACTTACCCCACGGACGTCGGCGGGATTGTCCTAGACGGGCGGATTACGTCCGATGTAGGAACGGGTTCCCTAGGACAGTCCGTCGGGGTCCTTTCTGCTAAAGATTTCCGTCCCGTATGCAATTAGAGAGCCTTTGTTGCCTGTTTTTTCTTTTTTCTTTTTCAGGTTTAAAAGATGTCTATTAAGATAGCCAGCTTGAATGCGAAGGGCCTGAGGGATCGGGGTAAGGCGGCTCGCCTGCTTCGTGACCTCTTGTCCTTCGGCGTGGATGTGGCCGCGATCCAAGAGACTCACTTTGTTTGCGAAGTCGACTCTTGTGTGCTGTCTAACGACTTTGTCGTCTATTCAGCATATGGGAGCCGGCAAGCCAGAGGTGTTTCTTTGCTGGTCAAGCGTACCCTGGACGCGAAGGTTGACCTTGTCCATGTCGGTGCCGAGGGCCGGCTGATCGTGGCCGATATTGCAGTGAAAAGCAAATTGTTCCGGCTGATTGTGGTTTATGCGCCCAATAAGCAAGGTGAGCGTGTCTCTTTCTTTCGGCTGTTGGAGCCCTTTATGGTGCATTCAACACGGCTAATCTTAGTTGGGGACTGGAATGCCATCCTAACCCCCAAATGGGATAGAGGGAGGGGCGCTAGCGGGAGGAATGATGATCGTAGCCTGGTTGATCTGATCGACGAATTTGGTCTCGTCGATAGATACCGGGTCGATCATCCGGATGGGAGTATGTGGACGTGGGCGCTTAATTGGCCTTCTGCCGGGTATCTGCGTACCTGGATAGGATGTTAGTGAGAGTGGCCGACATAGACTTCTTAGAATGTCCAACGTTCCACTGGCTAGGCTTACACGGACCACAAACTCGTTTGTGCCCGTGTGGTGTTAGACTTTAGGCCTAGGTTGGCTGGTTATTGGAAGTTCAATCAGTCCTTACTGGACAGGCGGGACTTTCGTGACCAGCTGACAAAACTAGTTCAGCGGGCGTTAATTGGGCGAGTCATTGGGAATAAGTGGTGGGTTAACCTTAAGGACTCCATTAGGTCTTTTGCCACCAAATATAGCCAGCGGCTCAAACTAGATAAGGCTGCGGAGGCAAAGACACTTAGTGCTAATTTCGCCCGGGCGGAGGCTGGTGGGGATCCCCTCGAGATAGCCTTAGCCAGGGAGGCCCTGAGGCGCACGACTAGCGAGCGCTATATGGGTCAGGTAATTAGAGCTAAGTTAAGCAAGATGTCTTCCGAAGCTGTGAACATGGGCGCAGAACTGCGCAAGGAAGAAATTCGTCGGGCCGGCGATCGGTACATTCGAGAGGTGCGCGACCCGGAGGGACATCTCCTTAGGTCCACCGACGACATGTGCGAGGCGTTCCGGCAGCATTTCGAACACCGGTTTACCAAGGAGCCTGGTCTCCGTGACGAGGAGTTTCGCAGCTATTTGGCTGACTTTCCCCGGCTTTTGCCGGCTGAAGCGGCTAGCTGCGAAGGGGAGATTACGGAGGACGAAGTCTACGCGGCTTTGAAGAAGACCGGCAGTGGCAAGTCGCCAGGTTTGGATGGTTTGCCCTATGAATTGTACTTGAGGATGTCGCACCTTTTTGTCCCGCTCTTGACTGTCGTGTTCAACCACTGGTTTCGGCAGGGGTCCATCCCCGGTCGGATCACCAGGGGCGTGATCACGCTGTTGGGAAAAGGCAAGAAGGTTGGGCGGGGATTAGATGATTACAGGCCCATAACTCTGCTAAACACAGAGTTAAAGATTTTGGCCAAGATCCTGACGAATCGCTTGCAGCTAGTTGCCGAGTCTCTGTTGGAACCGGATCAGACTTGTTCTGTGAAGGGACGAACAATTCAGAGCAACCTGCACTTGATCCGCACGATCGTAGAGGGTGTAGAAGACGACGAAGAGGCCGCGCTGATCAATTTGGATCAGTCCAAGGCATTTGATAGGATTGACCATGGCTACCTGGCTGCTGTCCTGCAGGCCGCCGGATTCAAACCCGACTTCAGCCGCTGGATTAGCCTTCTGTATCGCTCCCCCAAGGCTGTGGTACAGGTGAACGGGAAGCTGTCGAGCGCTTTCGCGCTGTCTAGGTCGGTCCGACAGGGTTGTCCACTGTCGCCTCTCCTTTACGTCCTGGCGTTGGAGCCTCTCCTTCGCCGGCTAAGGGACGAGACGTGCAGTCCGGTCCTGCGTGGAATTGCTGTCCCTGGAGGAGCTCGAGCCAGGGTTTCCGCGTACGCCGATGACGTAACGACCTTTGTGTCCTCCCGCAGGGACATAAGGGCGGTACAGAAGGCGCTTGAACGGTACGAACAGGTAACAGGGGCCAGAATTAACCGCGACAAGTCGTCCGGCTTGCGGTTAGGTGCCTGGAAGGGTGTTTCCCTCCCGGGGCCCTTCGACTGGACGGACGGGCCGGTCAAGCTCCTCGGAGTTTGGTTCGGTCCGGACTTACAGTTGGAGAAAAACTGGTCAGAAGTACAGGCAAAGGTCGGCGCGTCGGTCGAGATTTGGCGTCGACGGAGTCTCTCCGTGAAGGGTCTGGCGGAGGTGTGTAATACATACCTCTTTCCCAGAATCCTTTACCGGCTGTCTGTACTTCCCCTTTGTGACGATCATGAGAAGGCGCTCGAGCGTTTGCTATTCTCCTGTCTTTGGAGAGGACGCAAACACATGGTCGACAAAGGAGTCTGCTGCCTCCGTCCGTGTCAAGGGGGTCTGGGGATGCCACACTTGAGGAGCCACGTGCTCGCTTCGAGATTGGCATTCCTCAGGCGCGCGTTGGAGGAAGATCGGTTGCTTGCGGGGGTAGTGAGGGACATGTTCCCTAGCCTCACTATCACTCCCCCGCTCCTAAGGACTAGCAATAGGCCTTGGGGGCGGCCGAAATTCCTGCTCGAATGTCTGACGGCCCTTCGGGCCATTCCATGGTCCAGTGACCTTTCACGGCCTAGGAGAATCTTCTATCGGGGATTAGTGGAGGGCGCCGTGAAGGATGAACTGTGGAGTAAGCTCGGCATGTCGAGAGAGGAGTATCGCTCTCATTGGTCTTGGGCGCCAGGTGCGGATTGGCTCAACAACTCTGAGTTTTCTCTGACCTGGCGATTGGCTCGGAATGGTTTGTCTCTCAATGACAAGCGTTTCGCAATGGGCCTGGCGGATTTGCCAGATTGTGAACGTTGCGTCCTTGGAATTAAGGAGACGTCTGCGCACGCCTTCTTCCATTGTTCGCGCGTTCGCCCGTTGTGGGCGCGTGTCGGCGAGTTGACTGCTCGTATCGCGCCGCGGGAGCTTGTGCTCATTGACCGCGCATACGCTGTGGACAATGTGTCGCCCCCGTACTCTGGAGTGAAGCGGATGGTGTTTCTGTCGCTACTGGCCACGGCTAGAATGGTGATTTGGATGACGCGTCTGGAGGAAGTCTTGCGGGGCGGTCGTCTTTCGGATCAGGATCTAATCCGATATTTTGAGCACCAGCTCAAAATTAAGATTAGAACTGAACGAAAACGGCTGCACCCGACAGAGTTCAGCGAAAGGTGGGTATATGCGGCGAGCCTGGTTCGCGTGACCGGGGCTAGCCTTGATTTTCTCTTTTAGATCTGCTAGTTGCATCGGGGTGGATTCCTTTGGAACCCCTCCCGTGGTTAAGGTAGAAGTTCTTTTTGTGCCTAGTTAATGTGAGTGAATGTGTTTGTCCTGGCCTGTTCCCGGCTCCATTGCTTTTGTTATGATTCAGTTCGAGATTCCCATTGTCCAAGTATTATTTTGTCCCGTTTTCACTCTCGGCTGGGTCAGCCTTATACATTCTCCAGTCCAATTTATTTTTGCCCCTGCTTCTCCATTCCCCTTAGAAAGAGAGCTGCTTGATTTTGTCCTTTTTTAAGGCAGAATACAGTGACCTCTTTAATTATGTGGGTGTGTTTGGGTCTTACTAACATTGTGTATATATATTCATTTGAAATTGTTTTTTGTTTTGGGGATTTTTTGTTTCTTCATTTCCCCTTCCCATCATGTCATTTCATGAATAAAGTTTTAAATTTATTTTTGTACACTATTGTATATATTGTAAATAAACAAATTTTTATGTACATTTGGGGCGTTTTTAGGTCCCTGGTATGTTACTGCGGTATTTTGGTGCTTGATAGGTATGAGTGTTGATGGACAAATTTTTATGGTGTATGAGAAAATTGTAACGTATGTATGGGTCGTGAATCGGATTAGCTAGGTATAAGATAGTTACGGAAGACCAACCCAAGTTTTTGTTCCCCCTCCCCATTGTTTGGCCTTGAGCCAGAATTTGTATTTTATGCAAATAAATACGTACCACCCCTTCCCCACCCGGCTTTTTGTTGTGTGGTGAATGGTAATAAGAACAAGGTTTGACATTTGTTCCGCAGTGATATTTGTTAGTTCCTTGTTTCTTGACAATCTGGTTTTCCAGCCCGAGTTTATAGCTCGGGCCACGGTAAAGTAGCGTTTCTCGCGCGAAACACCGGAAAAACAGTTGTCCGGTGTTCGGCCACTTTGTGGCAATGGCCACAGATGGGCCGGTGGAAGTCGTTCCCCCCACCACGGCGTCGGTGGGAGGAAAGGAGGGTGACTGGCAATTACCGCCACGGGAGTCACCCTCCGTAGAAGTACCAGCAGAAGGACCCGGACCGGTACCAGCGGCAGTGCCAGCCTCCCCCAAACCTTCTACCTCTGGCTGGAAAGGAGGAAAGGTGCAAATAAAGGGGAGGAGTATTATGACAGCCTGAAGGAAAAATATGCAAGCTACATTTCTGGCACGGAGCTATTATCGGTGCCAGAGAAGTTGGCAGATGTCGAAGCAAGGATAATATCCCTCATCTCCAAAGACCGCAAAACACAAAAGGTTGTGGGGGTCAACAGGGATAGCTTGGAAGAGGCCATCCAGGCCCTGAACATTAGAGCGAAGGCAGTGGCGAGGAGGAGCAATGCAACGTGGGATGTCCTGCTGGGCACGCCCGAAGAGGCCAAGAAGTTGACTGGAGTGGTCCTGGAGACCAAGAATCTCATGTTCCTGACAGAGTACATGGGGATGCGGAAGTTAAAGGTAACACTGCACGGCGTCCCCATGGATATCTCCGAGGACCACGTCGGCGCCTTTTTCGCGAGATTTGGGAAGGTTGCCGAGGTCTCTTCGGGCCGTTCTAAGGCGGGTTTCCTGAACGGTGACATGACCCTGCAGATGACCCTTTCCAAGAAGCAAATTGAAGAAATTCCAAACATCCTCACCTGCAGGAAACGAGCCATTTTTGTCATCGTTGAGGGCAGGAAACCTTGCTGTTGGGTCTGTGGGGCGGGGCGGCGGAGCACGTCGCCAAGGCGTGCCCGACAAAGAATCCGGCCCCGAAGACCCAACCAACCAAGCAGCAGGACAAACCCACAGGAGGAAAGGAAGCAGCGTCACCAGCACCAGCACCAGCGCCACCAACACCAGCTCTAGGAGCGAACAAGGAGGGCGATTGGCAGGTGGTGGCGAGGAAGAAGACCAAAACGCCTTCTCCTTCGAAGGTGCCGTCACCTGCCAAGGCTCCTTCAAAGCCAAAAGAGCCGACAGTGGAAAAGTCGCCCTCCAAACAGGGGAAGGGGAAGAAATCCCCCCCAAAACCAGAAGTGGTAGAGGAAGACATGGAGACGGAAAGATCAGCGTCCCTGAAGCGTGGTAGGGAAGAGGAGGAGGAACGCCACGAAGCCAGCAAGAGTCGAAGAAGAAGCAGAAGCAGGGAAAAAAAATTCCTGCAAAATGTTCATCACTGCCGGTATCTCCGGAGAGACGTTCTTACGCTGATAAAGCAAGGAGCCTTCCCTCGTCCCCGCGGAAAGCTTCCCAGTCCCCAACCTTCAAATTGACCCCCTTAAAACAGGTGATTTTAACCCCCACTCCCACCCCTTCTCCTATGCCCACTCCCGCTCGGGCAAAAAAGAAAAAAGCCCTGCCCCGGGGGGAAGAGCTTATGAAAATTCCGGAGGACTTAACCGCAGAGTGGTCGTCACAAAGGCGGAAATTATTGAAGCCGCTACTGAGGTTAACCTCTGTTGACAATTTGTCCACGGATGACCCCAGGAACTTTTCCCAGGCCCCAGGAGCAATTACCCTCGTGAGAAACACCGGGGGTAACCTGCGGGTCTGGGACCACATCAGTGAAGTTAAAAGACTGTATCCAAAGCTGAGAATGGTTCAGGAGAATACTCCTGAACTCAAAAAAATGTCTAAGAATTGTGCGGGGAGGTTCCCTGTTTTACTCCACCCCTGTCTGTATAGGGTGGTAAAACTAACTTACCCCACGGACGTCGGCGGGATTGTCCTAGACGGGCGGATTACGTCCGATGTAGGAACGGGTTCCCTAGGACAGTCCGTCGGGGTCCTTTCTGCTAAAGATTTCCGTCCCGTATGCAATTAGAGAGCCTTTGTTGCCTGTTTTTTCTTTTTTCTTTTTCAGGTTTAAAAGATGTCTATTAAGATAGCCAGCTTGAATGCGAAGGGCCTGAGGGATCGGGGTAAGGCGGCTCGCCTGCTTCGTGACCTCTTGTCCTTCGGCGTGGATGTGGCCGCGATCCAAGAGACTCACTTTGTTTGCGAAGTCGACTCTTGTGTGCTGTCTAACGACTTTGTCGTCTATTCAGCATATGGGAGCCGGCAAGCCAGAGGTGTTTCTTTGCTGGTCAAGCGTACCCTGGACGCGAAGGTTGACCTTGTCCATGTCGGTGCCGAGGGCCGGCTGATCGTGGCCGATATTGCAGTGAAAAGCAAATTGTTCCGGCTGATTGTGGTTTATGCGCCCAATAAGCAAGGTGAGCGTGTCTCTTTCTTTCGGCTGTTGGAGCCCTTTATGGTGCATTCAACACGGCTAATCTTAGTTGGGGACTGGAATGCCATCCTAACCCCCAAATGGGATAGAGGGAGGGGCGCTAGCGGGAGGAATGATGATCGTAGCCTGGTTGATCTGATCGACGAATTTGGTCTCGTCGATAGATACCGGGTCGATCATCCGGATGGGAGTATGTGGACGTGGGCGCTTAATTGGCCTTCTACCCGGGTATCTGCGTACCTGGATAGGATGTTAGTGAGAGTGGCCGACATAGACTTCGTAGAATGTCCAACGTTCCACTGGCTAGGCTACACGGACCACAAACTCGTTTGTGCCCGTGTGGTGTTAGACTTTAGGCCTAGGTTGGCTGGTTATTGGAAGTTCAATCAGTCCTTACTGGACAGGCGGGACTTTCGTGACCAGCTGACAAAACTAGTTCAGCGGGCGTTAATTGGGCGAGTCATTGGGAATAAGTGGTGGGTTAACCTTAAGGACTCCATTAGGTCTTTTGCCACCAAATATAGCCAGCGGCTCAAACTAGATAAGGCTGCGGAGGCAAAGACACTTAGTGCTAATTTCGCCCGGGCGGAGGCTGGTGGGGATCCCCTCGAGATAGCCTTAGCCAGGGAGGCCCTGAGGCGCACGACTAGCGAGCGCTATATGGGTCAGGTAATTAGAGCTAAGTTAAGCAAGATGTCTTCCGAAGCTGTGAACATGGGCGCAGAACTGCGCAAGGAAGAAATTCGTCGGGCCGGCGATCGGTACATTCGAGAGGTGCGCGACCCGGAGGGACATCTCCTTAGGTCCACCGACGACATGTGCGAGGCGTTCCGGCAGCATTTCGAACACCGGTTTACCAAGGAGCCTGGTCTCCGTGACGAGGAGTTTCGCAGCTATTTGGCTGACTTTCCCCTCGGCTTTTGCCGGCTGAAGCGGCTAGCTGCGAAGGGGAGATTACGGAGGACGAAGTCTACGCGGCTTTGAAGAAGACCGGCAGTGGCAAGTCGCCAGGTTTGGATGGTTTGCCCTATGAATTGTACTTGAGGATGTCGCACCTTTTTGTCCCGCTCTTGACTGTCGTGTTCAACCACTGGTTTCGGCAGGGGTCCATCCCCGGTCGGATCACCAGGGGCGTGATCACGCTGTTGGGAAAAGGCAAGAAGGTTGGGCGGGGATTAGATGATTACAGGCCCATAACTCTGCTAAACACAGAGTTAAAGATTTTGGCCAAGATCCTGACGAATCGCTTGCAGCTAGTTGCCGAGTCTCTGTTGGAACCGGATCAGACTTGTTCTGTGAAGGGACGAACAATTCAGAGCAACCTGCACTTGATCCGCACGATCGTAGAGGGTGTAGAAGACGACGAAGAGGCCGCGCTGATCAATTTGGATCAGTCCAAGGCATTTGATAGGATTGACCATGGCTACCTGGCTGCTGTCCTGCAGGCCGCCGGATTCAAACCCGACTTCAGCCGCTGGATTAGCCTTCTGTATCGCTCCCCCAAGGCTGTGGTACAGGTGAACGGGAAGCTGTCGAGCGCTTTCGCGCTGTCTAGGTCGGTCCGACAGGGTTGTCCACTGTCGCCTCTCCTTTACGTCCTGGCGTTGGAGCCTCTCCTTCGCCGGCTAAGGGACGAGACGTGCAGTCCGGTCCTGCGTGGAATTGCTGTCCCTGGTGGAGCTCGAGCCAGGGTTTCCGCGTACGCCGATGACGTAACGACCTTTGTGTCCTCCCGCAGGGACATAAGGGCGGTACAGAAGGCGCTTGAACGGTACGAACAGGTAACAGGGGCCAGAATTAACCGCGACAAGTCGTCCGGCTTGCGGTTAGGTGCCTGGAAGGGTGTTTCCCTCCCGGGGCCCTTCGACTGGACGGACGGGCCGGTCAAGCTCCTCGGAGTTTGGTTCGGTCCGGACTTACAGTTGGAGAAAAACTGGTCAGAAGTGCAGGCAAAGGTCGGCGCGTCGGTCGAGATTTGGCGTCGACGGAGTCTCTCCGTGAAGGGTCTGGCGGAGGTGTGTAATACATACCTCTTTCCCAGAATCCTTTACCGGCTGTCTGTACTTCCCCTTTGTGACGATCATGAGAAGGCGCTCGAGCGTTTGCTATTCTCCTGTCTTTGGAGAGGACGCAAACACATGGTCGACAAAGGAGTCTGTTGCCTCCGTCCGTGTCAAGGGGGTCTGGGGATGCCACACTTGAGGAGCCACGTGCTCGCTTCGAGGTTGGCATTCCTCAGGCGCGCGTTGGAGGAAGATCGGTTGCTTGCGGGGGTAGTGAGGGACATGTTCCCTAGCCTCACTATCACTCCCCCGCTCCTAAGGACTAGCAATAGGCCTTGGGGGCGGCCGAAATTCCTGCTCGAATGTCTGACGGCCCTTCGGGCCATTCCATGGTCCAGTGACCTTTCACGGCCTAGGAGAATCTTCTATCGGGGATTAGTGGAGGGCGCCGTGAAGGATGAACTGTGGAGTAAGCTCGGCATGTCGAGAGAGGAGTATCGCTCTCATTGGTCTTGGGCGCCAGGTGCGGATTGGCTCAACAACTCTGAGTTTTCTCTGACCTGGCGATTGGCTCGGAATGGTTTGTCTCTCAACGACAAGCGGTTCGCAATGGGCCTGGCGGATTTGCCAGATTGTGAACGTTGCGTCCTTGGAATTAAGGAGACGTCTGCGCACGCCTTCTTCCATTGTTCGCGCGTTCGCCCGTTGTGGGCGCGTGTCGGCGAGTTGACTGCTCGTATCGCGCCGCGGGAGCTTGTGCTCATTGATCGCGCATACGCTGTGGACAATGTGTCGCCCCCGTACTCTGGAGTGAAGCGGATGGTGTTTCTGTCGCTACTGGCCACGGCTAGAATGGTGATTTGGATGACGCGTCTGGAGGAAGTCTTGCGGGGAGGTCGTCTTTCGGATCAGGATCTAATCCGATATTTTGAGCACCAGCTCAAAATTAAGATTAGAACTGAACGGAAACGGCTGCACCCGACAGAGTTCAGCGAAAGGTGGGTATATGCAGCGAGCCTGGTTCGCGTGACCGGGGCTAGCCTTGATTTTCTCTTTTAGATCTGCTAGTTGCATCGGGGTGGATTCCTTTGGAACCCCGCCCGTGGTTAAGGTAGAAGTCTCTTTTGTGCCTAGTTAATGTGAGTGAATGTGTTTGTCCTGGCCTGTTCCCGGCTTCATTGCTTTTGTTATGATCCAGTTCGAGATTCCCATTGTCCAAGTATTATTTTGTCCCGTTTTCACTCTCGGCTGGGTCAGCCTTATACATTCTCCAGTCCAATTTATTTTTGCCCCCTGCTTATCCATTCCCCTTAGAAAGAGAGCTGCTTGATTTTGTTCTTTTTTAAGGCAGAATACAGTGGCCTCTTTAATTATGTGGGTGTGTTTGGGTCTTACTAACATTGTGTATATATATTCATTTGAAATTGTTTTTTGTTTTGGGGTTTTTTGTTTCTTCATTCCCCCTCCCCATCATGTCATTTCATGAATAAAGTTTTAAATTTATTTTTGTAAGATATTGTATATATTGTAAAAATCAGAAATTTTTATGTACATTTGGGGTGTTTTTAGGTCCCTGGTATGATTTTGCGGTATTTTGGTGCTTGATAGGTATGAGTGTTGATGGACAAATTTTTATGGTGAATGAGAAAATTGTAACGTATGTATGGGTCGTGAATCGGATTAGCTAGGTATAAGATAGTTACGGAAGACCAACCCAAGTTTTTGTTCCCCCTCCCATTTGTTGGCCTTGTGCCAGAATTTATGTACTTTTTCATAAATAAATAAGTACCACCCCTTCCCCACCCGGCTTTTTGTTGTGTGGTGAATGGTAATAAGAACAAGGTTTGACATTTGTTCCGCAGTGATATTTGTTAGTTCCTTGTTTCTTGACAATCTGGTTTTCCAGCCCGAGTTTATAGCTCGGGCCACGGTAAAGTAGCGTTTCTCGCGCGAAACACCGGAAAAACAGTTGTCCGGTGTTCGGCCACTTTGTGGCAATGGCCACAGATGGGCCGGTGGAAGTCGTTCCCCCCACCACGGCGTCGGTGGGAGGAAAGGAGGGTGACTGGCAATTACCGCCACGGGAGTCACCCTCCGTAGAAGTACCAGCAGAAGGACCCGGACCGGTACCAGCGGCAGTGCCAGCCTCCCCCAAACCTTCTACCTCTGGCTGGAAAGGAGGAAAGGTGCAAATAAAGGGGGAGGAGTATTATGACAGCCTGAAGGAAAAATATGCAAGCTACATTTCTGGCACGGAGCTATTATCGGTGCCAGAGAAGTTGGCAGATGTCGAAGCAAGGATAATATCCCTCATCTCCAAAGACCGCAAAACACAAAAGGTTGTGGGGGTCAACAGGGATAGCTTGGAAGAGGCCATCCAGGCCCTGAACATTAGAGCGAAGGCAGTGGCGAGGAGGAGCAATGCAACGTGGGATGTCCTGCTGGGCACGCCCGAAGAGGCCAAGAAGTTGACTGGAGTGGTCCTGGAGACCAAGAATCTCATGTTCCTGACAGAGTACATGGGGATGCGGAAGTTAAAGGTAACACTGCACGGCGTCCCCATGGATATCTCCGAGGACCACGTCGGCGCCTTTTTCGCGAGATTTGGGAAGGTTGCCGAGGTCTCTTCGGGCCGTTCTAAGGCGGGTTTCCTGAACGGTGACATGACCCTGCAGATGACCCTTTCCAAGAAGCAAATTGAAGAAATTCCAAACATCCTCACCTGCAGGAAACGAGCCATTTTTGTCATCGTTGAGGGCAGGAAACCTTGCTGTTGGGTCTGTGGGGCGGCGGAGCACGTCGCCAAGGCGTGCCCGACAAAGAATCCGGCCCCGAAGACCCAACCAACCAAGCAGCAGGACAAACCCACAGGAGGAAAGGAAGCAGCGTCACCAACACCAGCACCAGCGCCACCAACACCAGCTCTAGGAGCGAACAAGGAGGGCGATTGGCAGGTGGTGGCGAGGAAGAAGACCAAAACGCCTTCTCCTTCGAAGGTGCCGTCACCTGCCAAGGCTCCTTCAAAGCCAAAAGAGCCGACAGTGGAAAAGTCGCCCTCCAAACAGGGGAAGGGGAAGAAACCCCCCCAAAACCAGAAGTGGTAGAGGAAGACATGGAGACGGAAAGATCAGCGTCCCTGAAGCGTGGTAGGGAAGAGGAGGAGGAACGCCACGAAGCCAGCAAGAGTCGAAGAAGAAGCAGAAGCAGGGAAAAAAAAATTCCTGCAAAATGTTCATCACTGCCGGTATCTCCGGAGAGACGTTCTTACGCTGATAAAGCAAGGAGCCTTCCCTCGTCCCCGCGGAAAGCTTCCCAGTCCCCAACCTTCAAATTGACCCCCTTAAAACAGGTGATTTTAACCCCCCACTCCCACCCCCTTCTCCTATGCCCACTCCCGCTCGGGCAAAAAAGAAAAAGCCCTGCCCCGGGGGGAAGAGCTTATGAAAATTCCGGAGGACTTAACCGCAGAGTGGTCGTCACAAAGGCGGAAATTATTGAAGCCGCTACTGAGGTTAACCTCTGTTGACAATTTGTCCACGGATGACCCCAGGAACTTTTCCCAGGCCCCAGGAGTAATTACCCTCGTGAGAAACACCGGGGGTAACCTGCGGGTCTGGGACCACATCAGTGAAGTTAAAAGACTGTATCCAAAGCTGAGAATGGTTCAGGAGAATACTCCTGAACTCAAAAAAATGTCTAAGAATTGTGCGGGGAGGTTCCCTGTTTTACTCCACCCCTGTCTGTATAGGGTGGTAAAACTAACTTACCCCACGGACGTCGGCGGGATTGTCCTAGACGGGCGGATTACGTCCGATGTAGGAACGGGTTCCCTAGGACAGTCCGTCGGGGTCCTTTCTGCTAAAGATTTCCGTCCCGTATGCAATTAGAGAGCCTTTGTTGCCTGTTTTTTCTTTTTTCTTTTTCAGGTTTAAAAGATGTCTATTAAGATAGCCAGCTTGAATGCGAAGGGCCTGAGGGATCGGGGTAAGGCGGCTCGCCTGCTTCGTGACCTCTTGTCCTTCGGCGTGGATGTGGCCGCGATCCAAGAGACTCACTTTGTTTGCGAAGTCGACTCTTGTGTGCTGTCTAACGACTTTGTCGTCTATTCAGCATATGGGAGCCGGCAAGCCAGAGGTGTTTCTTTGCTGGTCAAGCGTACCCTGGACGCGAAGGTTGACCTTGTCCATGTCGGTGCCGAGGGCCGGCTGATCGTGGCCGATATTGCAGTGAAAAGCAAATTGTTCCGGCTGATTGTGGTTTATGCGCCCAATAAGCAAGGTGAGCGTGTCTCTTTCTTTCGGCTGTTGGAGCCCTTTATGGTGCATTCAACACGGCTAATCTTAGTTGGGGACTGGAATGCCATCCTAACCCCCAAATGGGATAGAGGGAGGGGCGCTAGCGGGAGGAATGATGATCGTAGCCTGGTTGATCTGATCGACGAATTTGGTCTCGTCGATAGATACCGGGTCGATCATCCGGATGGGAGTATGTGGACGTGGGCGCTTAATTGGCCTTCTGCCGGGTATCTGCGTACCTGGATAGGATGTTAGTGAGAGTGGCCGACATAGACTTCTTAGAATGTCCAACGTTCCACTGGCTAGGCTACACGGACCACAAACTCGTTTGTGCCCGTGTGGTGTTAGACTTTAGGCCTAGGTTGGCTGGTTATTGGAAGTTCAATCAGTCCTTACTGGACAGGCGGGACTTTCGTGACCAGCTGACAAAACTAGTTCAGCGGGCGTTAATTGGGCGAGTCATTGGGAATAAGTGGTGGGTTAACCTTAAGGACTCCATTAGGTCTTTTGCCACCAAATATAGCCAGCGGCTCAAACTAGATAAGGCTGCGGAGGCAAAGACACTTAGTGCTAATTTCGCCCGGGCGGAGGCTGGTGGGGATCCCCTCGAGATAGCCTTAGCCAGGGAGGCCCTGAGGCGCACGACTAGCGAGCGCTATATGGGTCAGGTAATTAGAGCTAAGTTAAGCAAGATGTCTTCCGAAGCTGTGAACATGGGCGCAGAACTGCGCAAGGAAGAAATTCGTCGGGCCGGCGATCGGTACATTCGAGAGGTGCGCGACCCGGAGGGACATCTCCTTAGGTCCACCGACGACATGTGCGAGGCGTTCCGGCAGCATTTCGAACACCGGTTTACCAAGGAGCCTGGTCTCCGTGACGAGGAGTTTCGCAGCTATTTGGCTGACTTTCCCCGGCTTTTGCCGGCTGAAGCGGCTAGCTGCGAAGGGGAGATTACGGAGGACGAAGTCTACGCGGCTTTGAAGAAGACCGGCAGTGGCAAGTCGCCAGGTTTGGATGGTTTGCCCTATGAATTGTACTTGAGGATGTCGCACCTTTTTGTCCCGCTCTTGACTGTCGTGTTCAACCACTGGTTTCGGCAGGGGTCCATCCCCGGTCGGATCACCAGGGGCGTGATCACGCTGTTGGGAAAAGGCAAGAAGGTTGGGCGGGGATTAGATGATTACAGGCCCATAACTCTGCTAAACACAGAGTTAAAGATTTTGGCCAAGATCCTGACGAATCGCTTGCAGCTAGTTGCCGAGTCTCTGTTGGAACCGGATCAGACTTGTTCTGTGAAGGGACGAACAATTCAGAGCAACCTGCACTTGATCCGCACGATCGTAGAGGGTGTAGAAGACGACGAAGAGGCCGCGCTGATCAATTTGGATCAGTCCAAGGCATTTGATAGGATTGACCATGGCTACCTGGCTGCTGTCCTGCAGGCCGCCGGATTCAAACCCGACTTCAGCCGCTGGATTAGCCTTCTGTATCGCTCCCCCAAGGCTGTGGTACAGGTGAACGGGAAGCTGTCGAGCGCTTTCGCGCTGTCTAGGTCGGTCCGACAGGGTTGTCCACTGTCGCCTCTCCTTTACGTCCTGGCGTTGGAGCCTCTCCTTCGCCGGCTAAGGGACGAGACGTGCAGTCCGGTCCTGCGTGGAATTGCTGTCCCTGGAGGAGCTCGAGCCAGGGTTTCCGCGTACGCCGATGACGTAACGACCTTTGTGTCCTCCCGCAGGGACATAAGGGCGGTACAGAAGGCGCTTGAACGGTACGAACAGGTAACAGGGGCCAGAATTAACCGCGACAAGTCGTCCGGCTTGCGGTTAGGTGCCTGGAAGGGTGTTTCCCTCCCGGGGCCCTTCGACTGGACGGACGGGCCGGTCAAGCTCCTCGGAGTTTGGTTCGGTCCGGACTTACAGTTGGAGAAAAACTGGTCAGAAGTACAGGCAAAGGTCGGCGCGTCGGTCGAGATTTGGCGTCGACGGAGTCTCTCCGTGAAGGGTCTGGCGGAGGTGTGTAATACATACCTCTTTCCCAGAATCCTTTACCGGCTGTCTGTACTTCCCCTTTGTGACGATCATGAGAAGGCGCTCGAGCGTTTGCTATTCTCCTGTCTTTGGAGAGGACGCAAACACATGGTCGACAAAGGAGTCTGCTGCCTCCGTCCGTGTCAAGGGGGTCTGGGGATGCCACACTTGAGGAGCCACGTGCTCGCTTCGAGGTTGGCATTCCTCAGGCGCGCGTTGGAGGAAGATCGGTTGCTTGCGGGGGTAGTGAGGGACATGTTCCCTAGCCTCACTATCACTCCCCCGCTCCTAAGGACTAGCAATAGGCCTTGGGGGCGGCCGAAATTCCTGCTCGAATGTCTGACGGCCCTTCGGGCCATTCCATGGTCCAGTGACCTTTCACGGCCTAGGAGAATCTTCTATCCGGGATTAGTGGAGGGCGCCGTGAAGGATGAACTGTGGAGTAAGCTCGGCATGTCGAGAGAGGAGTATCGCTCTCATTGGTCTTGGGCGCCAGGTGCGGATTGGCTCAACAACTCTGAGTTTTCTCTGACCTGGCGATTGGCTCGGAATGGTTTGTCTCTCAATGACAAGCGTTTCGCAATGGGCCTGGCGGATTTGCCAGATTGTGAACGTTGCGTCCTTGGAATTAAGGAGACGTCTGCGCACGCCTTCTTCCATTGTTCGCGCGTTCGCCCGTTGTGGGCGCGTGTCGGCGAGTTGACTGCTCGTATCGCGCCGCGGGAGCTTGTGCTCATTGACCGCGCATACGCTGTGGACAATGTGTCGCCCCCGTACTCTGGAGTGAAGCGGATGGTGTTTCTGTCGCTACTGGCCACGGCTAGAATGGTGATTTGGATGACGCGTCTGGAGGAAGTCTTGCGGGGCGGTCGTCTTTCGGATCAGGATCTAATCCGATATTTTGAGCACCAGCTCAAAATTAAGATTAGAACTGAACGAAAACGGCTGCACCCGACAGAGTTCAGCGAAAGGTGGGTATATGCGGCGAGCCTGGTTCGCGTGACCGGGGCTAGCCTTGATTTTCTCTTTTAGATCTGCTAGTTGCATCGGGGTGGATTCCTTTGGAACCCCTCCCGTGGTTAAGGTAGAAGTTCTTTTTGTGCCTAGTTAATGTGAGTGAATGTGTTTGTCCTGGCCTGTTCCCGGCTCCATTGCTTTTGTTATGATTCAGTTCGAGATTCCCATTGTCCAAGTATTATTTTGTCCCGTTTTCACTCTCGGCTGGGTCAGCCTTATACATTCTCCAGTCCAATTTATTTTTGCCCCTGCTTCTCCATTCCCCTTAGAAAGAGAGCTGCTTGATTTTGTCCTTTTTTAAGGCAGAATACAGTGGCCTCTTTAATTATGTGGGTGTGTTTGGGTCTTACTAACATTGTGTATATATATTCATTTGAAATTGTTTTTTGTTTTGGGGATTTTTTGTTTCTTCATTTCCCCTTCCCATCATGTCATTTCATGAATAAAGTTTTAAATTTATTTTTGTACACTATTGTATATATTGTAAATAAACAAATTTTTATGTACATTTGGGGCGTTTTTAGGTCCCTGGTATGTTACTGCGGTATTTTGGTGCTTGATAGGTATGAGTGTTGATGGACAAATTTTTATGGTGTATGAGAAAATTGTAACGTATGTATGGGTCGTGAATCGGATTAGCTAGGTATAAGATAGTTACGGAAGACCAACCCAAGTTTTTGTTCCCCCTCCCCATTGTTTGGCCTTGAGCCAGAATTTGTATTTTATGCAAATAAATACGTACCACCCCTTCCCCACCCGGCTTTTTGTTGTGTGGTGAATGGTAATAAGAACAAGGTTTGACATTTGTTCCGCAGTGATATTTGTTAGTTCCTTGTTTCTTGACAATCTGGTTTTCCAGCCCGAGTTTATAGCTCGGGCCACGGTAAAGTAGCGTTTCTCGCGCGAAACACCGGAAAAACAGTTGTCCGGTGTTCGGCCACTTTGTGGCAATGGCCACAGATGGGCCGGTGGAAGTCGTTCCCCCCACCACGGCGTCGGTGGGAGGAAAGGAGGGTGACTGGCAATTACCGCCACGGGAGTCACCCTCCGTAGAAGTACCAGCAGAAGGACCCGGACCGGTACCAGCGGCAGTGCCAGCCTCCCCCAAACCTTCTACCTCTGGCTGGAAAGGAGGAAAGGTGCAAATAAAGGGGGAGGAGTATTATGACAGCCTGAAGGAAAAATATGCAAGCTACATTTCTGGCACGGAGCTATTATCGGTGCCAGAGAAGTTGGCAGATGTCGAAGCAAGGATAATATCCCTCATCTCCAAAGACCGCAAAACACAAAAGGTTGTGGGGGTCAACAGGGATAGCTTGGAAGAGGCCATCCAGGCCCTGAACATTAGAGCGAAGGCAGTGGCGAGGAGGAGCAATGCAACGTGGGATGTCCTGCTGGGCACGCCCGAAGAGGCCAAGAAGTTGACTGGAGTGGTCCTGGAGACCAAGAATCTCATGTTCCTGACAGAGTACATGGGGATGCGGAAGTTAAAGGTAACACTGCACGGCGTCCCCATGGATATCTCCGAGGACCACGTCGGCGCCTTTTTCGCGAGATTTGGGAAGGTTGCCGAGGTCTCTTCGGGCCGTTCTAAGGCGGGTTTCCTGAACGGTGACATGACCCTGCAGATGACCCTTTCCAAGAAGCAAATTGAAGAAATTCCAAACATCCTCACCTGCAGGAAACGAGCCATTTTTGTCATCGTTGAGGGCAGGAAACCTTGCTGTTGGGTCTGTGGGGCGGCGGAGCACGTCGCCAAGGCGTGCCCGACAAAGAATCCGGCCCCGAAGACCCAACCAACCAAGCAGCAGGACAAACCCACAGGAGGAAAGGAAGCAGCGTCACCAACACCAGCACCAGCGCCACCAACACCAGCTCTAGGAGCGAACAAGGAGGGCGATTGGCAGGTGGTGGCGAGGAAGAAGACCAAAACGCCTTCTCCTTCGAAGGTGCCGTCACCTGCCAAGGCTCCTTCAAAGCCAAAAGAGCCGACAGTGGAAAAGTCGCCCTCCAAACAGGGGAAGGGGAAGAAATCCCCCCAAAACCAGAAGTGGTAGAGGAAGACATGGAGACGGAAAGATCAGCGTCCCTGAAGCGTGGTAGGGAAGAGGAGGAGGAACGCCACGAAGCCAGCAAGAGTCGAAGAAGAAGCAGAAGCAGGGAAAAAAAAATTCCTGCAAAATGTTCATCACTGCCGGTATCTCCGGAGAGACGTTCTTACGCTGATAAAGCAAGGAGCCTTCCCTCGTCCCCGCGGAAAGCTTCCCAGTCCCCAACCTTCAAATTGACCCCCTTAAAACAGGTGATTTTAACCCCCACTCCCACCCCTTCTCCTATGCCCACTCCCGCTCGGGCAAAAAAGAAAAAAGCCCTGCCCCGGGGGGAAGAGCTTATGAAAATTCCGGAGGACTTAACCGCAGAGTGGTCGTCACAAAGGCGGAAATTATTGAAGCCGCTACTGAGGTTAACCTCTGTTGACAATTTGTCCACGGATGACCCCAGGAACTTTTCCCAGGCCCCAGGAGTAATTACCCTCGTGAGAAACACCGGGGGTAACCTGCGGGTCTGGGACCACATCAGTGAAGTTAAAAGACTGTATCCAAAGCTGAGAATGGTTCAGGGAGAATACTCCTGAACTCAAAAAAATGTCTAAGAATTGTGCGGGGAGGTTCCCTGTTTTACTCCACCCCTGTCTGTATAGGGTGGTAAAACTAACTTACCCCACGGACGTCGGCGGGATTGTCCTAGACGGGCGGATTACGTCCGATGTAGCAACGGGTTCCCTAGGACAGTCCGTCGGGGTCCTTTCTGCTAAAGATTTCCGTCCCGTATGCAATTAGAGAGCCTTTGTTGCCTGTTTTTTCTTTTTTCTTTTTCAGGTTTAAAAGATGTCTATTAAGATAGCCAGCTTGAATGCGAAGGGCCTGAGGGATCGGGGTAAGGCGGCTCGCCTGCTTCGTGACCTCTTGTCCTTCGGCGTGGATGTGGCCGCGATCCAAGAGACTCACTTTGTTTGCGAAGTCGACTCTTGTGTGCTGTCTAACGACTTTGTCGTCTATTCAGCATAGAATAGAGGTGTTTCTTTGCTGGTCAAGCGTACCCTGGACGCGAAGGTTGACCTTGTCCATGTCGGTGCCGAGGGCCGGCTGATCGTGGCCGATATTGCAGTGAAAAGCAAATTGTTCCGGCTGATTGTGGTTTATGCGCCCAATAAGCAAGGTGAGCGTGTCTCTTTCTTTCGGCTGTTGGAGCCCTTTATGGTGCATTCAACACGGCTAATCTTAGTTGGGGACTGGAATGCCATCCTAACCCCCAAATGGGATAGAGGGAGGGGCGCTAGCGGGAGGAATGATGATCGTAGCCTGGTTGATCTGATCGACGAATTTGGTCTCGTCGATAGATACCGGGTCGATCATCCGGATGGGAGTATGTGGACGTGGGCGCTTAATTGGCCTTCTACCCGGGTATCTGCGTACCTGGATAGGATGTTAGTGAGAGTGGCCGACATAGACTTCTTAGAATGTCCAACGTTCCACTGGCTAGGCTACACGGACCACAAACTCGTTTGTGCCCGTGTGGTGTTAGACTTTAGGCCTAGGTTGGCTGGTTATTGGAAGTTCAATCAGTCCTTACTGGACAGGCGGGACTTTCGTGACCAGCTGACAAAACTAGTTCAGCGGGCGTTAATTGGGCGAGTCATTGGGAATAAGTGGTGGGTTAACCTTAAGGACTCCATTAGGTCTTTTGCCACCAAATATAGCCAGCGGCTCAAACTAGATAAGGCTGCGGAGGCAAAGACACTTAGTGCTAATTTCGCCCGGGCGGAGGCTGGTGGGGATCCCCTCGAGATAGCCTTAGCCAGGGAGGCCCTGAGGCGCACGACTAGCGAGCGCTATATGGGTCAGGTAATTAGAGCTAAGTTAAGCAAGATGTCTTCCGAAGCTGTGAACATGGGCGCAGAACTGCGCAAGGAAGAAATTCGTCGGGCCGGCGATCGGTACATTCGAGAGGTGCGCGACCCGGAGGGACATCTCCTTAGGTCCACCGACGACATGTGCGAGGCGTTCCGGCAGCATTTCGAACACCGGTTTACCAAGGAGCCTGGTCTCCGTGACGAGGAGTTTCGCAGCTATTTGGCTGACTTTCCCCGGCTTTTGCCGGCTGAAGCGGCTAGCTGCGAAGGGGAGATTACGGAGGACGAAGTCTACGCGGCTTTGAAGAAGACCGGCAGTGGCAAGTCGCCAGGTTTGGATGGTTTGCCCTATGAATTGTACTTGAGGATGTCGCACCTTTTTGTCCCGCTCTTGACTGTCGTGTTCAACCACTGGTTTCGGCAGGGGTCCATCCCCGGTCGGATCACCAGGGGCGTGATCACGCTGTTGGGAAAAGGCAAGAAGGTTGGGCGGGGATTAGATGATTACAGGCCCATAACTCTGCTAAACACAGAGTTAAAGATTTTGGCCAAGATCCTGACGAATCGCTTGCAGCTAGTTGCCGAGTCTCTGTTGGAACCGGATCAGACTTGTTCTGTGAACGGACGAACAATTCAGAGCAACCTGCACTTGATCCGCACGATCGTAGAGGGTGTAGAAGACGACGAAGAGGCCGCGCTGATCAATTTGGATCAGTCCAAGGCATTTGATAGGATTGACCATGGCTACCTGGCTGCTGTCCTGCAGGCCGCCGGATTCAAACCCGACTTCAGCCGCTGGATTAGCCTTCTGTATCGCTCCCCCAAGGCTGTGGTACAGGTGAACGGGAAGCTGTCGAGCGCTTTCGCGCTGTCTAGGTCGGTCCGACAGGGTTGTCCACTGTCGCCTCTCCTTTACGTCCTGGCGTTGGAGCCTCTCCTTCGCCGGCTAAGGGACGAGACGTGCAGTCCGGTCCTGCGTGGAATTGCTGTCCCTGGAGGAGCTCGAGCCAGGGTTTCCGCGTACGCCGATGACGTAACGACCTTTGTGTCCTCCCGCAGGGACATAAGGGCGGTACAGAAGGCGCTTGAACGGTACGAACAGGTAACAGGGGCCAGAATTAACCGCGACAAGTCGTCCGGCTTGCGGTTAGGTGCCTGGAAGGGTGTTTCCCTCCCGGGGCCCTTCGACTGGACGGACGGGCCGGTCAAGCTCCTCGGAGTTTGGTTCGGTCCGGACTTACAGTTGGAGAAAAACTGGTCAGAAGTACAGGCAAAGGTCGGCGCGTCGGTCGAGATTTGGCGTCGACGGAGTCTCTCCGTGAAGGGTCTGGCGGAGGTGTGTAATACATACCTCTTTCCCAGAATCCTTTACCGGCTGTCTGTACTTCCCCTTTGTGACGATCATGAGAAGGCGCTCGAGCGTTTGCTATTCTCCTGTCTTTGGAGAGGACGCAAACACATGGTCGACAAAGGAGTCTGCTGCCTCCGTCCGTGTCAAGGGGGTCTGGGGATGCCACACTTGAGGAGCCACGTGCTCGCTTCGAGGTTGGCATTCCTCAGGCGCGCGTTGGAGGAAGATCGGTTGCTTGCGGGGGTAGTGAGGGACATGTTCCCTAGCCTCACTATCACTCCCCCGCTCCTAAGGACTAGCAATAGGCCTTGGGGGCGGCCGAAATTCCTGCTCGAATGTCTGACGGCCCTTCGGGCCATTCCATGGTCCAGTGACCTTTCACGGCCTAGGAGAATCTTCTATCGGGGATTAGTGGAGGGCGCCGTGAAGGATGAACTGTGGAGTAAGCTCGGCATGTCGAGAGAGGAGTATCGCTCTCATTGGTCTTGGGCGCCAGGTGCGGATTGGCTCAACAACTCTGAGTTTTCTCTGACCTGGCGATTGGCTCGGAATGGTTTGTCTCTCAATGACAAGCGTTTCGCAATGGGCCTGGCGGATTTGCCAGATTGTTAACGTTGCGTCCTTGGAATTAAGGAGACGTCTGCGCACGCCTTCTTCCATTGTTCGCGCGTTCGCCCGTTGTGGGCGCGTGTCGGCGAGTTGACTGCTCGTATCGCGCCGCGGGAGCTTGTGCTCATTGACCGCGCATACGCTGTGGACAATGTGTCGCCCCCGTACTCTGGAGTGAAGCGGATGGTGTTTCTGTCGCTACTGGCCACGGCTAGAATGGTGATTTGGATGACGCGTCTGGAGGAAGTCTTGCGGGGCGGTCGTCTTTCGGATCAGGATCTAATCCGATATTTTGAGCACCAGCTCAAAATTAAGATTAGAACTGAACGAAAACGGCTGCACCCGACAGAGTTCAGCGAAAGGTGGGTATATGCGGCGAGCCTGGTTCGCGTGACCGGGGCTAGCCTTGATTTTCTCTTTTAGATCTGCGAGTTGCATCGGGGTGGATTCCTTTGGAACCCCTCCCGTGGTTAAGGTAGAAGTTCTTTTTGTGCCTAGTTAATGTGAGTGAATGTGTTTGTCCTGGCCTGTTCCCGGCTCCATTGCTTTTGTTATGATTCAGTTCGAGATTCCCATTGTCCAAGTATTATTTTGTCCCGTTTTCACTCTCGGCTGGGTCAGCCTTATACATTCTCCAGTCCAATTTATTTTTGCCCCTGCTTCTCCATTCCCCTTAGAAAGAGAGCTGCTTGATTTTGTCCTTTTTTTAAGGCAGAATACAGTGGCCTCTTTAATTATGTGGGTGTGTTTGGGTCTTACTAACATTGTGTATATATATTCATTTGAAATTGTTTTTTGTTTTGGGGATTTTTTGTTTCTTCATTTCCCCTTCCCATCATGTCATTTCATGAATAAAGTTTTAAATTTATTTTTGTACACTATTGTATATATTGTAAATAAACAAATTTTTATGTACATTTGGGGCGTTTTTAGGTCCCTGGTATGTTACTGCGGTATTTTGGTGCTTGATAGGTATGAGTGTTGATGGACAAATTTTTATGGTGAATGAGAAAATTGTAACGTATGTATGGGTCGTGAATCGGATTAGCTAGGTATAAGATAGTTACGGAAGACCAACCCAAGTTTTTGTTCCCCCTCCCATTTGTTGGCCTTGTGCCAGAATTTGTACTTTTTGTCAAATAAATAAGTACCACCCCTTCCCCACCCGGCTTTTTGTTGTGTGGTTTAGGGTAAAAGAACAAAGGATAACACTTGTTCCTTCGTGATATTTGTTAGTCCTCTGTATCTTGGATTTACTGCTTTCCAGCCCGAGTTTATAGCTCGGGCCAGCGTAAAAGTAGCGTCTAACAACGCGAAACACCGGGAAGCAGTGATCCGGTGTTCGGCCACTTTGTGGCAATGGCCTCTAGTGGGCCGGATGAGGTCGTTCCTCCCACCACGGCGTCGGTGGGAGGAAAGGAGGGGGATTGGGCTCTACCGCCTCGGGATAATCCCCCTTCGCAAGTACTAGCAGAAGCAGCATCGCCTAAACCCTCGACCGCTGGGTGGAAAAGAGGGAAATTGACGGTTAAGGATGAGGAATATTACCATCAGATGCAAGACAAATACGCCCAGTATATTAAAGGAACAGAGCTGGTTTCCGTGCCAGAACAATTGGCACAAATTGAGGCCAGAATAATCACACTAAGAACCAAGGAACTTAAGACCCATAAGTTTGTGGGCATCACAAGGGAATCCTTTGAAGAGGCAATTCGGGCTCTTCAGATTAATGCAAAGGCCGTAGCGAGGAGAGGCAATGCCAAGTGGGACGTCCTGCTTGGCTCAGTTGAAGAGGCCAAGCGCCTAATTGGCGTGGTATTGGAGACAAAAACACTCCAATTCCAGACGGAATATATGGGAGCAAGGAGATTCAATATTACCTTGCATGGCGTCCCCTTGGACATTGCCGAGGACCACGTCGGCGCCTTTTTTGCAAGTTACGGAAAGGTGGCCGACGTCTCCTCGCTACGGTCCAAGGCAGGCTTCTATACAGGAGATATGGTCCTGCAGGTGACCCTATCTGGGGAAAACATTGCGAAAATCCCCAACATTCTCACCTGCAGGGATCGAAATATTTTTGTGGTCGTGGAGGGCAGAAAGCCTTGCTGTTGGGTCTGTGGGGCGGCGGAACACGTCGCAAAGGCGTGTCCGACCAAAAACCCGCCCCCAAAGGCCCAACCAGTCAAACAGCAGCAGCAGCCTGCAAAGGAAACTACCAAACAAGCTCCACCAGCACCAGTACCGGCAGCCAACAAGGAGGGTGATTGGCAGGTGGTGGCGCGAAAAAAGGCAAAAACGCCTTCGCCGGCGAAGGTGCCGGTGAAGGTGCCGACTCCTGTTAAGGCGCCTGCCAAACAGAAGGACCCTACTCCGCAAAATTCACCGTCCAAACAGGGCAAGGAAAAGGGTTCCTTCCCCAAAAAGGTTGCGGAAGAGCCTATGGAAGTAGGAAGAGCGTCGTCCCTGAAGCGCGGGAGAGAGGAAGAGGAGGAACAACAGGACAAACTCAAGAGTAGAAGGAGGAGCAGGAGCTCTGAGAGGAGGAAGCTGGGCGACCGATGCACTTCTTTACCGGTGTCCCCAGTTAGATGCACTTATGCAGAAAAGGCGAGGAGCCTTCCCTCTTCCCCGCGGAAAGCTTCCCAGTCCCCTACCTTCAATCTGACCCCCTGGAAAAGAACATTTCGGCAACTCCCACTCCCTCCCCTTCTCCTATTCCCACTCCCAGCCAGACTCCCAGTCAGGCGAAAAAGAAGAAAGGCCTCCCGAGAGGCGCAGCTCTAATGAAAGTCGACGAAAATTTGGTGGCGGAGTGGTCCTCGCAAAGGCGAAAGTTGCTGAAGCCGCTCCTAAAACTGACTTCAGTCAACAATCTTTCCACTGAAGATCCTACAAACTTTTCCCAGGCCCCAGGTGTCATCACCCTGGTAAGAAATACCGGGGGGAACCTGCGGGTCTGGGACCACATAGAAGAGGTCAGAAGGTTATATCCTAAAATAAGGATGGTGGCGGAAAACACGCCGGAACTAAGAAAAATGTCGCAAAATTGTTCGGGGAGGTTCCCCGTTTTACTCCACCCCAGTTTATATAGGGTGGTAAAACTAACATATCCCACCGACGTCGGCGGGATTGTCCTAGACGGACGGATTACGTCCGACATTGGTACAGGGTCCCTAGGACAGTCCGTCGGGGTCCCCTCTGCCCGAGATTTCTACCCCGTATGCGACTAGAGCCTTGTTGCATGTTTCTTTGTTTTTTCGTTTCAGGTTTAAAAGATGTCTATTAAGATAGCCAGCTTGAATGCGAAGGGCCTGAGGGATCGGGGTAAGGCGGCTCGCCTGCTTCGTGACCTCTTGTCCTTCGGCGTGGATGTGGCCGCGATCCAAGAGACTCACTTTGTTTGCGAAGTCGACTCTTGTGTGCTGTCTAACGACTTTGTCGTCTATTCAGCATATGGGAGCCGGCAAGCCAGAGGTGTTTCTTTGCTGGTCAAGCGTACCCTGGACGCGAAGGTTGACCTTGTCCATGTCGGTGCCGAGGGCCGGCTGATCGTGGCCGATATTGCAGTGAAAAGCAAATTGTTCCGGCTGATTGTGGTTTATGCGCCCAATAAGCAAGGTGAGCGTGTCTCTTTCTTTCGGCTGTTGGAGCCCTTTATGGTGCATTCAACACGGCTAATCTTAGTTGGGGACTGGAATGCCATCCTAACCCCCAAATGGGATAGAGGGAGGGGCGCTAGCGGGAGGAATGATGATCGTAGCCTGGTTGATCTGATCGACGAATTTGGTCTCGTCGATAGATACCGGGTCGATCATCCGGATGGGAGTATGTGGACGTGGGCGCTTAATTGGCCTTCTACCCGGGTATCTGCGTACCTGGATAGGATGTTAGTGAGAGTGGCCGACATAGACTTCTTAGAATGTCCAACGTTCCACTGGCTAGGCTACACGGACCACAAACTCGTTTGTGCCCGTGTGGTGTTAGACTTTAGGCCTAGGTTGGCTGGTTATTGGAAGTTCAATCAGTCCTTACTGGACAGGCGGGACTTTCGTGACCAGCTGACAAAACTAGTTCAGCGGGCGTTAATTGGGCGAGTCATTGGGAATAAGTGGTGGGTTAACCTTAAGGACTCCATTAGGTCTTTTGCCACCAAATATAGCCAGCGGCTCAAACTAGATAAGGCTGCGGAGGCAAAGACACTTAGTGCTAATTTCGCCCGGGCGGAGGCTGGTGGGGATCCCCTCGAGATAGCCTTAGCCAGGGAGGCCCTGAGGCGCACGACTAGCGAGCGCTATATGGGTCAGGTAATTAGAGCTAAGTTAAGCAAGATGTCTTCCGAAGCTGTGAACATGGGCGCAGAACTGCGCAAGGAAGAAATTCGTCGGGCCGGCGATCGGTACATTCGAGAGGTGCGCGACCCGGAGGGACATCTCCTTAGGTCCACCGACGACATGTGCGAGGCGTTCCGGCAGCATTTCGAACACCGGTTTACCAAGGAGCCTGGTCTCCGTGACGAGGAGTTTCGCAGCTATTTGGCTGACTTTCCCCGGCTTTTGCCGGCTGAAGCGGCTAGCTGCGAAGGGGAGATTACGGAGGACGAAGTCTACGCGGCTTTGAAGAAGACCGGCAGTGGCAAGTCGCCAGGTTTGGATGGTTTGCCCTATGAATTGTACTTGAGGATGTCGCACCTTTTTGTCCCGCTCTTGACTGTCGTGTTCAACCACTGGTTTCGGCAGGGGTCCATCCCCGGTCGGATCACCAGGGGCGTGATCACGCTGTTGGGAAAAGGCAAGAAGGTTGGGCGGGGATTAGATGATTACAGGCCCATAACTCTGCTAAACACAGAGTTAAAGATTTTGGCCAAGATCCTGACGAATCGCTTGCAGCTAGTTGCCGAGTCTCTGTTGGAACCGGATCAGACTTGTTCTGTGAACGGACGAACAATTCAGAGCAACCTGCACTTGATCCGCACGATCGTAGAGGGTGTAGAAGACGACGAAGAGGCCGCGCTGATCAATTTGGATCAGTCCAAGGCATTTGATAGGATTGACCATGGCTACCTGGCTGCTGTCCTGCAGGCCGCCGGATTCAAACCCGACTTCAGCCGCTGGATTAGCCTTCTGTATCGCTCCCCCAAGGCTGTGGTACAGGTGAACGGGAAGCTGTCGAGCGCTTTCGCGCTGTCTAGGTCGGTCCGACAGGGTTGTCCACTGTCGCCTCTCCTTTACGTCCTGGCGTTGGAGCCTCTCCTTCGCCGGCTAAGGGACGAGACGTGCAGTCCGGTCCTGCGTGGAATTGCTGTCCCTGGAGGAGCTCGAGCCAGGGTTTCCGCGTACGCCGATGACGTAACGACCTTTGTGTCCTCCCGCAGGGACATAAGGGCGGTACAGAAGGCGCTTGAACGGTACGAACAGGTAACAGGGGCCAGAATTAACCGCGACAAGTCGTCCGGCTTGCGGTTAGGTGCCTGGAAGGGTGTTTCCCTCCCGGGGCCCTTCGACTGGACGGACGGGCCGGTCAAGCTCCTCGGAGTTTGGTTCGGTCCGGACTTACAGTTGGAGAAAAACTGGTCTGAAGTACAGGCAAAGGTCGGCGCGTTGGTCGAGATTTGGCGTCGACGGAGTCTCTCCGTGAAGGGTCTGGCGGAGGTGTGTAATACATACCTCTTTCCCAGAATCCTTTACCGGCTGTCTGTACTTCCCCTTTGTGACGATCATGAGAAGGCGCTCGAGCGTTTGCTATTCTCCTGTCTTTGGAGAGGACGCAAACACATGGTCGACAAAGGAGTCTGTTGCCTCCGTCCGTGTCAAGGGGGTCTGGGGATGCCACACTTGAGGAGCCACGTGCTCGCTTCGAGGTTGGCATTCCTCAGGCGCGCGTTGGAGGAAGATCGGTTGCTTGCGGGGGTAGTGAGGGACATGTTCCCTAGCCTCACTATCACTCCCCCGCTCCTGAGGACTAGCAATAGGCCTTGGGGGCGACCGAAATTCCTGCTCGAATGTCTGACGGCCCTTCGGGCCATTCCATGGTCCAGTGACCTTTCACGGCCTAGGAGAATCTTCTATCGGGGATTAGTGGAGGGCGCCGTGAAGGATGAACTGTGGAGTAAGCTCGGCATGTCGGGAGAGGAGTATCGCTCTCATTGGTCTTGGGCGCCAGGTGCGGATTGGCTCAACAACTCTGAGTTTTCTCTGACCTGGCGATTGGCTCGGAATGGTTTGTCTCTCAACGACAAGCGTTTCGCAATGGGCCTGGCGGATTTGCCAGATTGTGAACGTTGCGTCCTTGGAATTAAGGAGACGTCTGCGCACGCCTTCTTCCATTGTTCGCGCGTTCGCCCGTTGTGGGCGCGTGTTGGCGAGTTGACTGCTCGTATCGCGCCGCGGGAGCTTGTGCTCATTGATCGCGCATACGCTGTGGACAATGTGTCGCCCCCGTACTCTGGAGTGAAGCGGATGGTGTTTCTGTCGCTACTGGCCACGGCTAGAATGGTGATTTGGATGACGCGTCTGGAGGAAGTCTTGCGGGGCGGTCGTCTTTCGGATCAGGATCTAATCCGATATTTTGAGCACCAGCTCAAAATTAAGATTAGAACTGAACGAAAACGGCTGCACCCGACAGAGTTCAGCGAAAGGTGGGTATATGCGGCGAGCCTGGTTCGCGTGACCGGGGCTAGCCTTGATTTTCTCTTTTAGATCTGCTAGTTGCATCGGGGTGGATTCCTTTGGAACCCCTCCCGTGGTTAAGGTAAGAAGTCTTTTTTTGTGCCTAGTTAATGTGAGTGAATGTGTTTGTCCTAGCCTGTTCCCGGCTCCATTACTTTTGTTATGATCCAGTTCGAGATTCCCATTGTCCATTGTTATTTTGTCCCGTTTTCATTCTCGGCTGGGTCAGCCTTATATATTCTCCAGTCCAATTTATTTTGTTCCCTGCTTCTCCATTCCCCTTAGAAAGAGAGCTGCTTGATTTTGTTCCTTTTAAGGCAGAATACAGTGGCCTCTTTAATTATGTGGGTGTGTTTGGGTCTTACTAACATTGTGTATATATATTCATTTGAAATTGTTTTTGTTTTGGGGATTTTTTGTTTCTTCATTCCCCCTTCCCATCATGTCATTTCATGAATAAAGTTTTAAATTTATTTTTGTACACTATTGTAAATATTGTAAATAAACAAATTTTTATGTACATTTGGGGCGTTTTTAGGTCCCTGGTATGTTACTGCGGTATTTTGGTGCTTGATAGGTATGAGTGTTGATGGACAAATTTTTATGGTGAATGAGAAAATTGTAACGTATGTATGGGTCGTGAATCGGATTAGCTAGGTATAAGATAGTTACGGAAGACCAACCCAAGTTTTTGTTCCCCCTCCCATTTGTTGGCCTTGTGCCAGAATTATGTACTTTTACGTAATAAATAAGTACCAACCCTTTCCCACTGGACTTTTTTGTGTTTGTGTGGTCGGTTTGGTTTGGATCAAAGTGTAGTATCTGTTCCATAGTGATACTTACTATTACTTTGGTCAAGTGTGGCATTGTGGTCTCCACCCAAGTTTATTGCTTGGGCTGCGTAAAGTAGCGACCTGCGAAGGACGCGAAACACCGGAGGCAGGTGTCTCGCGCTTAGCCTCTTAGGAGGCAATGGCCTCCGATGGGCCAGATGTGATCGTTCCTCCCACCACGGCCTCGGTGGGAGGAAAGGAGGGTGACTGGCAATTGCCGCCACGGGAGTCACCCTCCATATCAGCATCAGCAGCTTTACAAGGACCAGCAACGGGAACCGGACCATTACCGGTACCGACAGCAGCAGCTCCTGGTTCCCCGAAACCTTCAACCTCGGGGTGGAAGAAAGGAAAGGTCCTGGAGAAAAAAGGAGAAGAATATTATGACAAATTGAAGGAAAAATATGAGAAATACATCAAGGGCACGGAATTGGTGTCGGTGCCGGATGAACTGGCGGACATTGAGGCGCGTATTATAACGCTAATTACTAAGGATCCCAAGTCCAAGAAGGTCGTTGGAGTTAGCCGAGAAAACGTGGAGGAGGCCATCAAGGTGCTCAACATTAGAGCAAAAGCCGTGGCCAGGAGGAGTAACGCGTCTTGGGATGTCTTGCTTGGAACGGCCGAGGAGGCCAAACAGCTTGCCGGAGTCACCCTGGAGACTGACAAAATGATCCTGTTAACGGAGTACATGGGGACACGCAAGCTGAAGATAACCTTGCATGGTGTCCCCATGGATATCACTGAAGACCATGTGGGTGCATTCTTCGCAAAGTATGGAAGGGTGGCCGAGGTCTCCTCGGCAAGATCAAAAGCCGGATACCTGACAGGGGACATGTCCCTGCAGGTCACACTGTCAAAAAAGGCGGTGGAAGATATCCCCAACGTGTTAACGTGTCGAAAGAGGGTCATATTTGTGATCGTTGAGGGCCGGAAGCCTTGCTGTTGGGTGTGCGGGGCGGCGGACCACGTGGCCAAGACGTGCACGAATAAGAAGCCGGCCCCCGGCACCCAGGCATCCAAGCAGCAGGCGGAAAAGGAAAAGCCGGCACCTCCATCTTCAGTACCTTCAGCACCTTCACCTGCACCAGTAGCGAATAAGGAGGGCGAGTGGCAGGTGGTGGCAAGGAAAAAGGCAAAAACGCCTTCACCAGGGAAGGCGCCATCACCTGTCAAGGCGCCCGCCAAAACTCCCGCCAAAGCTCCGCCAAAAGTCAAGGAGCCGACGGTGGAAGTTTCGCCCTCCCCAAAGGAGAAACGAAATAAATCTCCTTCTAAACCAGAGAAGATGGACACCGAGCGGTCAGGCTCCCTAAAGCGCGGAAGGGAGTTCGTGGAGGAGGAGCAGCACGAGACGACGAAGAGTCGCAGAAGGAGCCGGAGCAGGGAGAGAAGCAGAGAGAGGAAGTCAACTAAGTGTGTTTCGCTGCCGGTTTCTCCGGCCAGGACTTCATACGCGGAAAAAGCGAGAAGCCTTCCCTCTTCCCCGCGAAAAGCTTCCCAGTCCCCGACCTTCAAGTTGACCCCCTTGAGGCCGCGTTCACCAACTCCCACCCCTTCCCCTTCTCCTGTACCCACTCCCGCTCGGGACAAAAAGAAAAAGGGCCTTCCCCAGGGGGATGAGCTTCTGAAAGTGAACCCGGACATTGCGGCGGGATGGTCTTCTCAAAGGCGCAAATTATTAAAGCCTTTGTTGAGGCTGGAGAAGGTCAACGGTATGTCAACAGAAAATCCGAGAAACTTTCCCCAGGCCCCAGGTGTCATTACCCTAATAAGGAATACTGGTGGCAACCTGAGGGTCTGGGACCACATTTCAATGGCAAAAAAACATTTTTCCAATATTTGTATGGTCAAGGAGAACACTCCGGACCTAAAAAAAATGAGCAAAAATTGTGCGGGGCGGTTCCCAGTTTTGCTCCACCCCAGTTTATATAGGGTGGTAAAACTAAACTACCCTACGGACGTCGGCGGAATTGTCCTAGACGGACGGATTACGTCCGATGTAGGAACAGGGTCCCTAGGACAGTCCGTCGGGGTCCCCTCTGCCCGAGATTTCTACCCCGTATGCGACTAGTGCCTTTGTTGCATGTTCTTTGTTTTTTCTTTTTCAGAACTAAAAGATGTCTATTAAGATAGCCAGCTTGAATGCGAAGGGCCTGAGGGATCGGGGTAAGGCGGCTCGCCTGCTTCGTGACCTCTTGTCCTTCGGCGTGGATGTGGCCGCGATCCAAGAGACTCACTTTGTTTGCGAAGTCGACTCTTGTGTGCTGTCTAACGACTTTGTCGTCTATTCAGCATATGGGAGCCGGCAAGCCAGAGGTGTTTCTTTGCTGGTCAAGCGTACCCTGGACGCGAAGGTTGACCTTGTCCATGTCGGTGCCGAGGGCCGGCTGATCGTGGCCGATATTGCAGTGAAAAGCAAATTGTTCCGGCTGATTGTGGTTTATGCGCCCAATAAGCAAGGTGAGCGTGTCTCTTTCTTTCGGCTGTTGGAGCCCTTTATGGTGCATTCAACACGGCTAATCTTAGTTGGGGACTGGAATGCCATCCTAACCCCCAAATGGGATAGAGGGAGGGGCGCTAGCGGGAGGAATGATGATCGTAGCCTGGTTGATCTGATCGACGAATTTGGTCTCGTCGATAGATACCGGGTCGATCATCCGGATGGGAGTATGTGGACGTGGGCGCTTAATTGGCCTTCTACCCGGGTATCTGCGTACCTGGATAGGATGTTAGTGAGAGTGGCCGACATAGACTTCTTAGAATGTCCAACGTTCCACTGGCTAGGCTACACGGACCACAAACTCGTTTGTGCCCGTGTGGTGTTAGACTTTAGGCCTAGGTTGGCTGGTTATTGGAAGTTCAATCAGTCCTTACTGGACAGGCGGGACTTTCGTGACCAGCTGACAAAACTAGTTCAGCGGGCGTTAATTGGGCGAGTCATTGGGAATAAGTGGTGGGTTAACCTTAAGGACTCCATTAGGTCTTTCGCCACCAAATATAGCCAGCGGCTCAAACTAGATAAGGCTGCGGAGGCAAAGACACTTAGTGCTAATTTCGCCCGGGCGGAGGCTGGTGGGGATCCCCTAGAGATAGCCTTAGCCAGGGAGGCCCTGAGGCGCACGACTAGCGAGCGCTATATGGGTCAGGTAATTAGAGCTAAGTTAAGCAAGATGTCTTCCGAAGCTGTGAACATGGGCGCAGAACTGCGCAAGGAAGAAATTCGTTGGGCCGGCGATCGGTACATTCGAGAAGTGCGCGACCCGGAGGGGCATCTCCTTCGGTCCACCGACGACATGTGCGAGGCGTTCCGGCAGCATTTCGAACACCGGTTTACCAAGGAGCCTGGTCTCCGTGACGAGGAGTTTCGCAGCTATTTGGCTGACTTTCCCCGGCTTTTGCCGGCTGAAGCGGCTAGCTGCGAAGGGGAGATTACGGAGGACGAAGTCTACGCGGCTTTGAAGAAGACCGGCAGTGGCAAGTCGCCAGGTTTGGATGGTTTGCCCTATGAATTGTACTTGAGGATGTCGCACCTTTTTGTCCCGCTCTTGACTGTCGTGTTCAACCACTGGTTTCGGCAGGGGTCCATCCCCGGTCGGATCACCAGGGGCGTGATCACGCTGTTGGGAAAAGGCAAGAAGGTTGGGCGGGGATTAGATGATTACAGGCCCATAACTCTGCTAAACACAGAGTTAAAGATTTTGGCCAAGATCCTGACGAATCGCTTGCAGCTAGTTGCCGAGTCTCTGTTGGAACCGGATCAGACTTGTTCTGTGAAGGGACGAACAATTCAGAGCAACCTGCACTTGATTCGCACGATCGTAGAGGGTGTAGAAGACGACGAAGTGGCCGCGCTGATCAATTTGGATCAGTCCAAGGCATTTGATAGGATTGACCATGGCTACCTGGCTGCTGTCCTGCAGGCCGCCGGATTCAAACCCGACTTCAGCCGCTGGATTAGCCTTCTGTATCGCTCCCCCAAGGCTGTGGTACAGGTGAACGGGAAGCTGTCGAGCGCTTTCGCGCTGTCTAGGTCGGTCCGACAGGGTTGTCCACTGTCGCCTCTCCTTTACGTCATGGCGTTGGAGCCTCTCCTTCGC
The DNA here is from genome assembly GCA_037127315.1 of Ascarosepion bandense. Taxonomy (NCBI): domain Eukaryota; kingdom Metazoa; phylum Mollusca; class Cephalopoda; order Sepiida; family Sepiidae; genus Ascarosepion; species Ascarosepion bandense. The sequence continues at coordinate 61,025 of JBBBDQ010028907.1, read as the reverse complement.
CGGCTAAGGGACGAGACGTGCAGTCCGGTCCTGCGTGGAATTGCTGTCCCTGGTGGAGCTCGAGCCAGGGTTTCCGCGTACGCCGATGACGTAACGACCTTTGTGTCCTCCCGCAGGGACATAAGGGCGGTACAGAAGGCGCTTGAACGGTACGAACAGGTAACAGGGGCCAGAATTAACCGCGACAAGTCGTCCGGCTTGCGGTTAGGTGCCTGGAAGGGTGTTTCCCTCCCGGGGCCCTTCGACTGGACGGACGGGCCGGTCAAGCTCCTCGGAGTTTGGTTCGGTCCGGACTTACAGTTGGAGAAAAACTGGTCAGAAGTACAGGCAAAGGTCGGCGCGTCGGTCGAGATTTGGCGTCGACGGAGTCTCTCCGTGAAGGGTCTGGCGGAGGTGTGTAATACATACCTCTTTCCCAGAATGCTTTACCGGCTGTCTGTACTTCCCCTTTGTGACGATCATGAGAAGGCGCTCGAGCGTTTGCTATTCTCCTGTCTTTGGAGAGGACGCAAACACATGGTCGACAAAGGAGTCTGTTGCCTCCGTCCGTGTCAAGGGGGTCTGGGGATGCCACACTTGAGGAGCCACGTGCTCGCTTCGAGGTTGGCATTCCTCAGGCGCGCGTTGGAGGAAGATCGGTTGCTTGCGGGGGTAGTGAGGGACATGTTCCCTAGCCTCACTATCACTCCCCCGCTCCTAAGGACTAGCAATAGGCCTTGGGGGCGGCCGAAATTCCTGCTCGAATGTCTGACGGCCCTTCGGGCCATTCCATGGTCCAGTGACCTTTCACGGCCTAGGAGAATCTTCTATCAGGGATTAGTGGAGGGCGCCGTGAAGGATGAACTGTGGAGTAAGCTCGGCATGTCGAGAGAGGAGTATCGCTCTCATTGGTCTTGGGCGCCAGGTGCGGATTGGCTCAACAACTCTGAGTTTTCTCTGACCTGGCGATTGGCTCGGAATGGTTTGTCTCTCAACGACAATCGTTTCGCAATGGGCCTGGCGGATTTGCCAGATTGTGAACGTTGCGTCCTTGGAATTAAGGAGACGTCTGCGCACGCCTTCTTCCATTGTTCGCGCGTTCGCCCGTTGTGGGCGCGTGTTGGCGAGTTGACTGCTCGTATCGCGCCGCGGGAGCTTGTGCTCATTGATCGCGCATACGCTGTGGACAATGTGTCGCCCCCGTACTCTGGAGTGAAGCGGATGGTGTTTCTGTCGCTACTGGCCACGGCTAGAATGGTGATTTGGATGACGCGTCTGGAGGAAGTTTTGCGGGGCGGTCGTCTTTCGGATCAGGATCTAATCCGATATTTTGAGCACCAGCTCAAAATTAAGATTAGAACTGAACGAAAACGGCTGCACCCGACAGAGTTCAGCGAAAGGTGGGTATATGCGGCGAGCCTGGTTCGCGTGACCGGGGCTAGCCTTGATTTTCTCTTTTAGATCTGCTAGTTGCATCGGGGTGGATTCCTTTGGAACCCCTCCCGTGGTTAAGGTAGAAGTTCTTTTTGTGCCTAATTAATGTGAGTGAATGTGTTTGTCCTGGCCTGTTCCCGGCTCCATTGCTTTTGTTATGATCCAGTTCGAGATTCCCATTGTCCAAGTATTATTTTGTCCCGTTTTCACTCTCGGCTGGGTCAGCCTTATACATTCTCCAGTCCAATTTATTTTTGCCCCCTGCTTATCCATTCCCCTTAGAAAGAGAGCTGCTTGATTTTGTCTTTTAAGGCAGAATACAGTGGCCTCTTTAATTATGTGGGTGTGTTTGGGTCTTACTAACCCATGTATATATATTCATTTGAAATTGTTTTTTGTTTTGGGGTTTTTTGTTTCTTCATTCCCCCTCCCCATCATGTCATTTCATGAATAAAGTTTTAAATTTATTTTTGTACACTATTGTAAATATTGTAAATACACAAATTTTTATGTACATTTGGGGTGTTTTTAGGTCCCTGGTATGATTTTGCGGTATTTTGGTGCTTGATAGGTATGAGTGTTGATGGACAAATTTTTATGGTGACTGTGAAAATTGTAACGTATGTATGGGTCGTGAATCTGATTAGCTAGGTATAAGATAGTTACGGAAGACCAACCCAAGTTTTTGTTCCCCCTCCCATTTGTTGGCCTTGTGCCAGAATTCATGTATTTATGCTGAATAAATAATTACCAACCCTTTCCCACTGGACTTTTTTGTGTTTGTGTGGTCGGTTTGGTTTGGATCAAAGTGTAGTATCTGTTCCATAGTGATACTTACTATTACTTTGGTCAAGTGTGGCATTGTGGTCTCCACCCAAGTTTATTGCTTGGGCTGCGTAAAGTAGCGACCTGCGAAGGACGCGAAACACCGGAGGCAGGTGTCTCGCGCTTAGCCTCTTAGGAGGCAATGGCCTCCGATAGGCCAGATGTGATCGTTCCTCCCACCACGGCCTCGGTGGGAGGAAAGGAGGGTGACTGGCAATTGCCGCCACGGGAGTCACCCTCCATACCAGCATCAGCAGCTTTACAAGGACCAGCAACGGGAACCGGACCATTACCGGTACCGACAGCAGCAGCTCCTGGTTCCCCGAAACCTTCAACCTCGGGGTGGAAGAAAGGAAAGGTCCTGGAGAAAAAAGGAGAAGAATATTATGACAAATTGAAGGAAAAATATGAGAAATACATCAAGGGCACGGAATTGGTGTCGGTGCCGGATGAACTGGCGGACATTGAGGCGCGTATTATAACGCTAATTACTAAGGATCCCAAGTCCAAGAAGGTCGTTGGAGTTAGCCGAGAAAACGTGGAGGAGGCCATCAAGGTGCTCAACATTAGAGCAAAAGCCGTGGCCAGGAGGAGTAACGCGTCTTGGGATGTCTTGCTTGGAACGGCCGAGGAGGCCAAACAGCTTGCCGGAGTCACCCTGGAGACTGACAAAATGATCCTGTTAACGGAGTACATGGGGACACGCAAGCTGAAGATAACCTTGCATGGTGTCCCCATGGATATCACTGAAGACCATGTGGGTGCATTCTTCGCAAAGTATGGAAGGGTGGCCGAGGTCTCCTCGGCAAGATCAAAAGCCGGATACCTGACAGGGGACATGTCCCTGCAGGTCACACTGTCAAAAAAGGCGGTGGAAGATATCCCCAACGTGTTAACGTGTCGAAAGAGGGTCATATTTGTGATCGTTGAGGGCCGGAAGCCTTGCTGTTGGGTGTGCGGGGCGGCGGACCACGTGGCCAAGACGTGCACGAATAAGAAGCCGGCCCCCGGCACCCAGGCATCCAAGCAGCAGGCGGAAAAGGAAAAGCCGGCACCTCCATCTTCAGTACCTTCAGCACCTTCACCTGCACCAGTAGCGAATAAGGAGGGCGAGTGGCAGGTGGTGGCAAGGAAAAAGGCAAAAACGCCTTCACCAGGGAAGGCGCCATCACCTGTCAAGGCGCCCGCCAAAACTCCCGCCAAAGCTCCGCCAAAAGTCAAGGAGCCGACGGTGGAAGTTTCGCCCTCCCCAAAGGAGAAACGAAATAAATCTCCTTCTAAACCAGAGAAGATGGACACCGAGCGGTCAGGCTCCCTAAAGCGCGGAAGGGAGTTCGTGGAGGAGGAGCAGCACGAGACGACGAAGAGTCGCAGAAGGAGCCGGAGCAGGGAGAGAAGCAGAGAGAGGAAGTCAACTAAGTGTGTTTCGCTGCCGGTTTCTCCGGCCAGGACTTCATACGCGGAAAAAGCGAGAAGCCTTCCCTCTTCCCCGCGAAAAGCTTCCCAGTCCCCGACCTTCAAGTTGACCCCCTTGAGGCCGCGTTCACCAACTCCCACCCCTTCCCCTTCTCCTGTACCCACTCCCGCTCGGGACAAAAAGAAAAAGGGCCTTCCCCAGGGGGATGAGCTTCTGAAAGTGAACCCGGACATTGCGGCGGGATGGTCTTCTCAAAGGCGCAAATTATTAAAGCCTTTGTTGAGGCTGGAGAAGGTCAACGGTATGTCAACAGAAAATCCGAGAAACTTTCCCCAGGCCCCAGGTGTCATTACCCTAATAAGGAATACTGGTGGCAACCTGAGGGTCTGGGACCACATTTCAATGGCAAAAAAACATTTTTCCAATATTTGTATGGTCAAGGAGAACACTCCGGACCTAAAAAAAATGAGCAAAAATTGTGCGGGGCGGTTCCCAGTTTTGCTCCACCCCAGTTTATATAGGGTGGTAAAACTAAACTACCCTACGGACGTCGGCGGAATTGTCCTAGACGGACGGATTACGTCCGATGTAGGAACAGGGTCCCTAGGACAGTCCGTCGGGGTCCCCTCTGCCCGAGATTTCTACCCCGTATGCGACTAGTGCCTTTGTTGCATGTTCTTTGTTTTTTCTTTTTCAGAACTAAAAGATGTCTATTAAGATAGCCAGCTTGAATGCGAAGGGCCTGAGGGATCGGGGTAAGGCGGCTCGCCTGCTTCGTGACCTCTTGTCCTTCGGCGTGGATGTGGCCGCGATCCAAGAGACTCACTTTGTTTGCGAAGTCGACTCTTGTGTGCTGTCTAACGACTTTGTCGTCTATTCAGCATATGGGAGCCGGCAAGCCAGAGGTGTTTCTTTGCTGGTCAAGCGTACCCTGGACGCGAAGGTTGACCTTGTCCATGTCGGTGCCGAGGGCCGGCTGATCGTGGCCGATATTGCAGTGAAAAGCAAATTGTTCCGGCTGATTGTGGTTTATGCGCCCAATAAGCAAGGTGAGCGTGTCTCTTTCTTTCGGCTGTTGGAGCCCTTTATGGTGCATTCAACACGGCTAATCTTAGTTGGGGACTGGAATGCCATCCTAACCCCCAAATGGGATAGAGGGAGGGGCGCTAGCGGGAGGAATGATGATCGTAGCCTGGTTGATCTGATCGACGAATTTGGTCTCGTCGATAGATACCGGGTCGATCATCCGGATGGGAGTATGTGGACGTGGGCGCTTAATTGGCCTTCTACCCGGGTATCTGCGTACCTGGATAGGATGTTAGTGAGAGTGGCCGACATAGACTTCTTAGAATGTCCAACGTTCCACTGGCTAGGCTACACGGACCACAAACTCGTTTGTGCCCGTGTGGTGTTAGACTTTAGGCCTAGGTTGGCTGGTTATTGGAAGTTCAATCAGTCCTTACTGGACAGGCGGGACTTTCGTGACCAGCTGACAAAACTAGTTCAGCGGGCGTTAATTGGGCGAGTCATTGGGAATAAGTGGTGGGTTAACCTTAAGGACTCCATTAGGTCTTTTGCCACCAAATATAGCCAGCGGCTCAAACTAGATAAGGCTGCGGAGGCAAAGACACTTAGTGCTAATTTCGCCCGGGCGGAGGCTGGTGGGGATCCCCTCGAGATAGCCTTAGCCAGGGAGGCCCTGAGGCGCACGACTAGCGAGCGCTATATGGGTCAGGTAATTAGAGCTAAGTTAAGCAAGATGTCTTCCGAAGCTGTGAACATGGGCGCAGAACTGCGCAAGGAAGAAATTCGTCGGGCCGGCGATCGGTACATTCGAGAGGTGCGCGACCCGGAGGGACATCTCCTTAGGTCCACCGACGACATGTGCGAGGCGTTCCGGCAGCATTTCGAACACCGGTTTACCAAGGAGCCTGGTCTCCGTGACGAGGAGTTTCGCAGCTATTTGGCTGACTTTCCCCGGCTTTTGCCGGCTGAAGCGGCTAGCTGCGAAGGGGAGATTACGGAGGACGAAGTCTACGCGGCTTTGAAGAAGACCGGCAGTGGCAAGTCGCCAGGTTTGGATGGTTTGCCCTATGAATTGTACTTGAGGATGTCGCACCTTTTTGTCCCGCTCTTGACTGTCGTGTTCAACCACTGGTTTCGGCAGGGGTCCATCCCCGGTCGGATCACCAGGGGCGTGATCACGCTGTTGGGAAAAGGCAAGAAGGTTGGGCGGGGATTAGATGATTACAGGCCCATAACTCTGCTAAACACAGAGTTAAAGATTTTGGCCAAGATCCTGACGAATCGCTTGCAGCTAGTTGCCGAGTCTCTGTTGGAACCGGATCAGACTTGTTCTGTGAAGGGACGAACAATTCAGAGCAACCTGCACTTGATCCGCACGATCGTAGAGGGTGTAGAAGACGACGAAGAGGCCGCGCTGATCAATTTGGATCAGTCCAAGGCATTTGATAGGATTGACCATGGCTACCTGGCTGCTGTCCTGCAGGCCGCCGGATTCAAACCCGACTTCAGCCGCTGGATTAGCCTTCTGTATCGCTCCCCCAAGGCTGTGATACAGGTGAACGGGAAGCTGTCGAGCGCTTTCGCGCTGTCTAGGTCGGTCCGACAGGGTTGTCCACTGTCGCCTCTCCTTTACGTCCTGGCGTTGGAGCCTCTCCTTCGCCGGCTAAGGGACGAGACGTGCAGTCCGGTCCTGCGTGGAATTGCTGTCCCTGGAGGAGCTCGAGCCAGGGTTTCCGCGTACGCCGATGACGTAACGACCTTTGTGTCCTCCCGCAGGGACATAAGGGCGGTACAGAAGGCGCTTGAACGGTACGAACAGGTAACAGGGGCCAGAATTAACCGCGACAAGTCGTCCGGCTTGCGGTTAGGTGCCTGGAAGGGTGTTTCCCTCCCGGGGCCCTTCGACTGGACGGACGGGCCGGTCAAGCTCCTCGGAGTTTGGTTCGGTCCGGACTTACAGTTGGAGAAAAACTGGTCAGAAGTACAGGCAAAGGTCGGCGCGTCGGTCGAGATTTGGCGTCGACGGAGTCTCTCCGTGAAGGGTCTGGCGGAGGTGTGTAATACATACCTCTTTCCCAGAATCCTTTACCGGCTGTCTGTACTTCCCCTTTGTGACGATCATGAGAAGGCGCTCGAGCGTTTGCTATTCTCCTGTCTTTGGAGAGGACGCAAACACATGGTCGACAAAGGAGTCTGCTGCCTCCGTCCGTGTCAAGGGGGTCTGGGGATGCCACACTTGAGGAGCCACGTGCTCGCTTCGAGGTTGGCATTCCTCAGGCGCGCGTTGGAGGAAGATCGGTTGCTTGCGGGGGTAGTGAGGGACATGTTCCCTAGCCTCACTATCACTCCCCCGCTCCTAAGGACTAGCAATAGGCCTTGGGGGCGGCCGAAATTCCTGCTCGAATGTCTGACGGCCCTTCGGGCCATTCCATGGTCCAGTGACCTTTCACGGCCTAGGAGAATCTTCTATCGGGGATTAGTGGAGGGCGCCGTGAAGGATGAACTGTGGAGTAAGCTCGGCATGTCGAGAGAGGAGTATCGCTCTCATTGGTCTTGGGCGCCAGGTGCGGATTGGCTCAACAACTCTGAGTTTTCTCTGACCTGGCGATTGGCTCGGAATGGTTTGTCTCTCAATGACAAGCGTTTCGCAATGGGCCTGGCGGATTTGCCAGATTGTGAACGTTGCGTCCTTGGAATTAAGGAGACGTCTGCGCACGCCTTCTTCCATTGTTCGCGCGTTCGCCCGTTGTGGGCGCGTGTCGGCGAGTTGACTGCTCGTATCGCGCCGCGGGAGCTTGTGCTCATTGACCGCGCATACGCTGTGGACAATGTGTCGCCCCCGTACTCTGGAGTGAAGCGGATGGTGTTTCTGTCGCTACTGGCCACGGCTAGAATGGTGATTTGGATGACGCGTCTGGAGGAAGTCTTGCGGGGCGGTCGTCTTTCGGATCAGGATCTAATCCGATATTTTGAGCACCAGCTCAAAATTAAGATTAGAACTGAACGAAAACGGCTGCACCCGACAGAGTTCAGCGAAAGGTGGGTATATGCGGCGAGCCTGGTTCGCGTGACCGGGGCTAGCCTTGATTTTCTCTTTTAGATCTGCTAGTTGCATCGGGGTGGATTCCTTTGGAACCCCTCCCGTGGTTAAGGTAGAAGTTCTTTTTGTGCCTAGTTAATGTGAGTGAATGTGTTTGTCCTGGCCTGTTCCCGGCTCCATTGCTTTTGTTATGATTCAGTTCGAGATTCCCATTGTCCAAGTATTATTTTGTCCCGTTTTCACTCTCGGCTGGGTCAGCCTTATACATTCTCCAGTCCAATTTATTTTTGCCCCTGCTTCTCCATTCCCCTTAGAAAGAGAGCTGCTTGATTTTGTCCTTTTTTAAGGCAGAATACAGTGGCCTCTTTAATTATGTGGGTGTGTTTGGGTCTTACTAACATTGTGTATATATATTCATTTGAAATTGTTTTTTGTTTTGGGGATTTTTTGTTTCTTCATTTCCCCTTCCCATCATGTCATTTCATGAATAAAGTTTTAAATTTATTTTTGTACACTATTGTATATATTGTAAATAAACAAATTTTTATGTACATTTGGGGCGTTTTTAGGTCCCTGGTATGTTACTGCGGTATTTTGGTGCTTGATAGGTATGAGTGTTGATGGACAAATTTTTATGGTGTATGAGAAAATTGTAACGTATGTATGGGTCGTGAATCGGATTAGCTAGGTATAAGATAGTTACGGAAGACCAACCCAAGTTTTTGTTCCCCCTCCCCATTGTTTGGCCTTGAGCCAGAATTTGTATTTTATGCAAATAAATACGTACCAACCCTTTCCCACTGGACTTTTTTGTGTTTGTGTGGTCGGTTTGGTTTGGATCAAAGTGTAGTATCTGTTCCATAGTGATACTTACTATTACTTTGGTCAAGTGTGGCATTGTGGTCTCCACCCAAGTTTATTGCTTGGGCTGCGTAAAGTAGCGACCTGCGAAGGACGCGAAACACCGGAGGCAGGTGTCTCGCGCTTAGCCTCTTAGGAGGCAATGGCCTCCGATAGGCCAGATGTGATCGTTCCTCCCACCACGGCCTCGGTGGGAGGAAAGGAGGGTGACTGGCAACTTGCCGCCACGGGAGTCACCCTCCATACCAGCATCAGCAGCTTTACAAGGACCAGCAACGGGAACCGGACCATTACCGGTACCGACAGCAGCAGCTCCTGGTTCCCCGAAACCTTCAACCTCGGGGTGGAAGAAAGGAAAGGTCCTGGAGAAAAAAGGAGAAGAATATTATGACAAATTGAAGGAAAAATATGAGAAATACATCAAGGGCACGGAATTGGTGTCGGTGCCGGATGAACTGGCGGACATTGAGGCGCGTATTATAACGCTAATTACTAAGGATCCCAAGTCCAAGAAGGTCGTTGGAGTTAGCCGAGAAAACGTGGAGGAGGCCATCAAGGTGCTCAACATTAGAGCAAAAGCCGTGGCCAGGAGGAGTAACGCGTCTTGGGATGTCTTGCTTGGAACGGCCGAGGAGGCCAAACAGCTTGCCGGAGTCACCCTGGAGACTGACAAAATGATCCTGTTAACGGAGTACATGGGGACACGCAAGCTGAAGATAACCTTGCATGGTGTCCCCATGGATATCACTGAAGACCATGTGGGTGCATTCTTCGCAAAGTATGGAAGGGTGGCCGAGGTCTCCTCGGCAAGATCAAAAGCCGGATACCTGACAGGGGACATGTCCCTGCAGGTCACACTGTCAAAAAAGGCGGTGGAAGATATCCCCAACGTGTTAACGTGTCGAAAGAGGGTCATATTTGTGATCGTTGAGGGCCGGAAGCCTTGCTGTTGGGTGTGCGGGGCGGCGGACCACGTGGCCAAGACGTGCACGAATAAGAAGCCGGCCCCCGGCACCCAGGCATCCAAGCAGCAGGCGGAAAAGGAAAAGCCGGCACCTCCATCTTCAGTACCTTCAGCACCTTCACCTGCACCAGTAGCGAATAAGGAGGGCGAGTGGCAGGTGGTGGCAAGGAAAAAGGCAAAAACGCCTTCACCAGGGAAGGCGCCATCACCTGTCAAGGCGCCCGCCAAAACTCCCGCCAAAGCTCCGCCAAAAGTCAAGGAGCCGACGGTGGAAGTTTCGCCCTCCCCAAAGGAGAAACGAAATAAATCTCCTTCTAAACCAGAGAAGATGGACACCGAGCGGTCAGGCTCCCTAAAGCGCGGAAGGGAGTTCGTGGAGGAGGAGCAGCACGAGACGACGAAGAGTCGCAGAAGGAGCCGGAGCAGGGAGAGAAGCAGAGAGAGGAAGTCAACTAAGTGTGTTTCGCTGCCGGTTTCTCCGGCCAGGACTTCATACGCGGAAAAAGCGAGAAGCCTTCCCTCTTCCCCGCGAAAAGCTTCCCAGTCCCCGACCTTCAAGTTGACCCCCTTGAGGCCGCGTTCACCAACTCCCACCCCTTCCCCTTCTCCTGTACCCACTCCCGCTCGGGACAAAAAGAAAAAGGGCCTTCCCCAGGGGGATGAGCTTCTGAAAGTGAACCCGGACATTGCGGCGGGATGGTCTTCTCAAAGGCGCAAATTATTAAAGCCTTTGTTGAGGCTGGAGAAGGTCAACGGTATGTCAACAGAAAATCCGAGAAACTTTCCCCAGGCCCCAGGTGTCATTACCCTAATAAGGAATACTGGTGGCAACCTGAGGGTCTGGGACCACATTTCAATGGCAAAAAAACATTTTTCCAATATTTGTATGGTCAAGGAGAACACTCCGGACCTAAAAAAAATGAGCAAAAATTGTGCGGGGCGGTTCCCAGTTTTGCTCCACCCCAGTTTATATAGGGTGGTAAAACTAAACTACCCTACGGACGTCGGCGGAATTGTCCTAGACGGACGGATTACGTCCGATGTAGGAACAGGGTCCCTAGGACAGTCCGTCGGGGTCCCCTCTGCCCGAGATTTCTACCCCGTATGCGACTAGTGCCTTTGTTGCATGTTCTTTGTTTTTTCTTTTTCAGAACTAAAAGATGTCTATTAAGATAGCCAGCTTGAATGCGAAGGGCCTGAGGGATCGGGGTAAGGCGGCTCGCCTGCTTCGTGACCTCTTGTCCTTCGGCGTGGATGTGGCCGCGATCCAAGAGACTCACTTTGTTTGCGAAGTCGACTCTTGTGTGCTGTCTAACGACTTTGTCGTCTATTCAGCATATGGGAGCCGGCAAGCCAGAGGTGTTTCTTTGCTGGTCAAGCGTACCCTGGACGCGAAGGTTGACCTTGTCCATGTCGGTGCCGAGGGCCGGCTGATCGTGGCCGATATTGCAGTGAAAAGCAAATTGTTCCGGCTGATTGTGGTTTATGCGCCCAATAAGCAAGGTGAGCGTGTCTCTTTCTTTCGGCTGTTGGAGCCCTTTATGGTGCATTCAACACGGCTAATCTTAGTTGGGGACTGGAATGCCATCCTAACCCCCAAATGGGATAGAGGGAGGGGCGCTAGCGGGAGGAATGATGATCGTAGCCTGGTTGATCTGATCGACGAATTTGGTCTCGTCGATAGATACCGGGTCGATCATCCGGATGGGAGTATGTGGACGTGGGCGCTTAATTGGCCTTCTACCCGGGTATCCGCGTACCTGGATAGGATGTTAGTGAGAGTGGCCGACATAGACTTCTTAGAATGTCCAACGTTCCACTGGCTAGGCTACACGGACCACAAACTCGTTTGTGCCCGTGTGGTGTTAGACTTTAGGCCTAGGTTGGCTGGTTATTGGAAGTTCAATCAGTCCTTACTGGACAGGCGGGACTTTCGTGACCAGCTGACAAAACTAGTTCAGCGGGCGTTAATTGGGCGAGTCATTGGGAATAAGTGGTGGGTTAACCTTAAGGACTCCATTAGGTCTTTTGCCACCAAATATAGCCAGCGGCTCAAACTAGATAAGGCTGCGGAGGCAAAGACACTTAGTGCTAATTTCGCCCGGGCGGAGGCTGGTGGGGATCCCCTCGAGATAGCCTTAGCCAGGAGGCCCTGAGGCGCACGACTAGCGAGCGCTATATGGGTCAGGTAATTAGAGCTAAGTTAAGCAAGATGTCTTCCGAAGCTGTGAACATGGGCGCAGAACTGCGCAAGGAAGAAATTCGTCGGGCCGGCGATCGGTACATTCGAGAGGTGCGCGACCCGGAGGGACATCTCCTTAGGTCCACCGACGACATGTGCGAGGCGTTCCGGCAGCATTTCGAACACCGGTTTACCAAGGAGCCTGGTCTCCGTGACGAGGAGTTTCGCAGCTATTTGGCTGACTTTCCCCGGCTTTTGCCGGCTGAAGCGGCTAGCTGCGAAGGGGAGATTACGGAGGACGAAGTCTACGCGGCTTTGAAGAAGACCGGCAGTGGCAAGTCGCCAGGTTTGGATGGTTTGCCCTATGAATTGTACTTGAGGATGTCGCACCTTTTTGTCCCGCTCTTGACTGTCGTGTTCAACCACTGGTTTCGGCAGGGGTCCATCCCCGGTCGGATCACCAGGGGCGTGATCACGCTGTTGGGAAAAGGCAAGAAGGTTGGGCGGGGATTAGATGATTACAGGCCCATAACTCTGCTAAACACAGAGTTAAAGATTTTGGCCAAGATCCTGACGAATCGCTTGCAGCTAGTTGCCGAGTCTCTGTTGGAACCGGATCAGACTTGTTCTGTGAAGGGACGAACAATTCAGAGCAACCTGCACTTGATCCGCACGATCGTAGAGGGTGTAGAAGACGACGAAGAGGCCGCGCTGATCAATTTGGATCAGTCCAAGGCATTTGATAGGATTGACCATGGCTACCTGGCTGCTGTCCTGCAGGCCGCCGGATTCAAACCCGACTTCAGCCGCTGGATTAGCCTTCTGTATCGCTCCCCCAAGGCTGTGGTACAGGTGAACGGGAAGCTGTCGAGCGCTTTCGCGCTGTCTAGGTCGGTCCGACAGGGTTGTCCACTGTCGCCTCTCCTTTACGTCCTGGCGTTGGAGCCTCTCCTTCGCCGGCTAAGGGACGAGACGTGCAGTCCGGTCCTGCGTGGAATTGCTGTCCCTGGAGGAGCTCGAGCCAGGGTTTCCGCGTACGCCGATGACGTAACGACCTTTGTGTCCTCCCGCAGGGACATAAGGGCGGTACAGAAGGCGCTTGAACGGTACGAACAGGTAACAGGGGCCAGAATTAACCGCGACAAGTCGTCCGGCTTGCGGTTAGGTGCCTGGAAGGGTGTTTCCCTCCCGGGGCCCTTCGACTGGACGGACGGGCCGGTCAAGCTCCTCGGAGTTTGGTTCGGTCCGGACTTACAGTTGGAGAAAAACTGGTCAGAAGTACAGGCAAAGGTCGGCGCGTCGGTCGAGATTTGGCGTCGACGGAGTCTCTCCGTGAAGGGTCTGGCGGAGGTGTGTAATACATACCTCTTTCCCAGAATCCTTTACCGGCTGTCTGTACTTCCCCTTTGTGACGATCATGAGAAGGCGCTCGAGCGTTTGCTATTCTCCTGTCTTTGGAGAGGACGCAAACACATGGTCGACAAAGGAGTCTGCTGCCTCCGTCCGTGTCAAGGGGGTCTGGGGATGCCACACTTGAGGAGCCACGTGCTCGCTTCGAGGTTGGCATTCCTCAGGCGCGCGTTGGAGGAAGATCGGTTGCTTGCGGGGGTAGTGAGGGACATGTTCCCTAGCCTCACTATCACTCCCCGCTCCTAAGGACTAGCAATAGGCCTTGGGGGCGGCCGAAATTCCTGCTCGAATGTCTGACGGCCCTTCGGGCCATTCCATGGTCCAGTGACCTTTCACGGCCTAGGAGAATCTTCTATCGGGGATTAGTGGAGGGCGCCGTGAAGGATGAACTGTGGAGTAAGCTCGGCATGTCGAGAGAGGAGTATCGCTCTCATTGGTCTTGGGCGCCAGGTGCGGATTGGCTCAACAACTCTGAGTTTTCTCTGACCTGGCGATTGGCTCGGAATGGTTTGTCTCTCAATGACAAGCGTTTCGCAATGGGCCTGGCGGATTTGCCAGATTGTGAACGTTGCGTCCTTGGAATTAAGGAGACGTCTGCGCACGCCTTCTTCCATTGTTCGCGCGTTCGCCCGTTGTGGGCGCGTGTCGGCGAGTTGACTGCTCGTATCGCGCCGCGGGAGCTTGTGCTCATTGACCGCGCATACGCTGTGGACAATGTGTCGCCCCCGTACTCTGGAGTGAAGCGGATGGTGTTTCTGTCGCTACTGGCCACGGCTAGAATGGTGATTTGGATGACGCGTCTGGAGGAAGTCTTGCGGGGCGGTCGTCTTTCGGATCAGGATCTAATCCGATATTTTGAGCACCAGCTCAAAATTAAGATTAGAACTGAACGAAAACGGCTGCACCCGACAGAGTTCAGCGAAAGGTGGGTATATGCGGCGAGCCTGGTTCGCGTGACCGGGGCTAGCCTTGATTTTCTCTTTTAGATCTGCTAGTTGCATCGGGGTGGATTCCTTTGGAACCCCTCCCGTGGTTAAGGTAGAAGTTCTTTTTGTGCCTAGTTAATGTGAGTGAATGTGTTTGTCCTGGCCTGTTCCCGGCTCCATTGCTTTTGTTATGATTCAGTTCGAGATTCCCATTGTCCAAGTATTATTTTGTCCCGTTTTCACTCTCGGCTGGGTCAGCCTTATACATTCTCCAGTCCAATTTATTTTTGCCCCTGCTTCTCCATTCCCCTTAGAAAGAGAGCTGCTTGATTTTGTCCTTTTTTAAGGCAGAATACAGTGGCCTCTTTAATTATGTGGGTGTGTTTGGGTCTTACTAACATTGTGTATATATATTCATTTGAAATTGTTTTTTGTTTTGGGGATTTTTTGTTTCTTCATTTCCCCTTCCCATCATGTCATTTCATGAATAAAGTTTTAAATTTATTTTTGTACACTATTGTATATATTGTAAATAAACAAATTTTTATGTACATTTGGGGCGTTTTTAGGTCCCTGGTATGTTACTGCGGTATTTTGGTGCTTGATAGGTATGAGTGTTGATGGACAAATTTTTATGGTGTATGAGAAAATTGTAACGTATGTATGGGTCGTGAATCGGATTAGCTAGGTATAAGATAGTTACGGAAGACCAACCCAAGTTTTTGTTCCCCCTCCCCATTGTTTGGCCTTGAGCCAGAATTTGTATTTTATGCAAATAAATACGTACCAACCCTTTCCCACTGGACTTTTTTGTGTTTGTGTGGTCGGTTTGGTTTGGATCAAAGTGTAGTATCTGTTCCATAGTGATACTTACTATTACTTTGGTCAAGTGTGGCATTGTGGTCTCCACCCAAGTTTATTGCTTGGGCTGCGTAAAGTAGCGACCTGCGAAGGACGCGAAACACCGGAGGCAGGTGTCTCGCGCTTAGCCTCTTAGGAGGCAATGGCCTCCGATAGGCCAGATGTGATCGTTCCTCCCACCACGGCCTCGGTGGGAGGAAAGGAGGGTGACTGGCAATTGCCGCCACGGGAGTCACCCTCCATACCAGCATCAGCAGCTTTACAAGGACCAGCAACGGGAACCGGACCATTACCGGTACCGACAGCAGCAGCTCCTGGTTCCCCGAAACCTTCAACCTCGGGGTGGAAGAAAGGAAAGGTCCTGGAGAAAAAAGGAGAAGAATATTATGACAAATTGAAGGAAAAATATGAGAAATACATCAAGGGCACGGAATTGGTGTCGGTGCCGGATGAACTGGCGGACATTGAGGCGCGTATTATAACGCTAATTACTAAGGATCCCAAGTCCAAGAAGGTCGTTGGAGTTAGCCGAGAAAACGTGGAGGAGGCCATCAAGGTGCTCAACATTAGAGCAAAAGCCGTGGCCAGGAGGAGTAACGCGTCTTGGGATGTCTTGCTTGGAACGGCCGAGGAGGCCAAACAGCTTGCCGGAGTCACCCTGGAGACTGACAAAATGATCCTGTTAACGGAGTACATGGGGACACGCAAGCTGAAGATAACCTTGCATGGTGTCCCCATGGATATCACTGAAGACCATGTGGGTGCATTCTTCGCAAAGTATGGAAGGGTGGCCGAGGTCTCCTCGGCAAGATCAAAAGCCGGATACCTGACAGGGGACATGTCCCTGCAGGTCACACTGTCAAAAAAGGCGGTGGAAGATATCCCCAACGTGTTAACGTGTCGAAAGAGGGTCATATTTGTGATCGTTGAGGGCCGGAAGCCTTGCTGTTGGGTGTGCGGGGCGGCGGACCACGTGGCCAAGACGTGCACGAATAAGAAGCCGGCCCCCGGCACCCAGGCATCCAAGCAGCAGGCGGAAAAGGAAAAGCCGGCACCTCCATCTTCAGTACCTTCAGCACCTTCACCTGCACCAGTAGCGAATAAGGAGGGCGAGTGGCAGGTGGTGGCAAGGAAAAAGGCAAAAACGCCTTCACCAGGGAAGGCGCCATCACCTGTCAAGGCGCCCGCCAAAACTCCCGCCAAAGCTCCGCCAAAAGTCAAGGAGCCGACGGTGGAAGTTTCGCCCTCCCCAAAGGAGAAACGAAATAAATCTCCTTCTAAACCAGAGAAGATGGACACCGAGCGGTCAGGCTCCCTAAAGCGCGGAAGGGAGTTCGTGGAGGAGGAGCAGCACGAGACGACGAAGAGTCGCAGAAGGAGCCGGAGCAGGGAGAGAAGCAGAGAGAGGAAGTCAACTAAGTGTGTTTCGCTGCCGGTTTCTCCGGCCAGGACTTCATACGCGGAAAAAGCGAGAAGCCTTCCCTCTTCCCCGCGAAAAGCTTCCCAGTCCCCGACCTTCAAGTTGACCCCCTTGAGGCCGCGTTCACCAACTCCCCACCCCTTCCCCTTCTCCTGTACCCACTCCCGCTCGGGACAAAAAGAAAAAGGGCCTTCCCCAGGGGGATGAGCTTCTGAAAGTGAACCCGGACATTGCGGCGGGATGGTCTTCTCAAAGGCGCAAATTATTAAAGCCTTTGTTGAGGCTGGAGAAGGTCAACGGTATGTCAACAGAAAATCCGAGAAACTTTCCCCAGGCCCCAGGTGTCATTACCCTAATAAGGAATACTGGTGGCAACCTGAGGGTCTGGGACCACATTTCAATGGCAAAAAAACATTTTTCCAATATTTGTATGGTCAAGGAGAACACTCCGGACCTAAAAAAAATGAGCAAAAATTGTGCGGGGCGGTTCCCAGTTTTGCTCCACCCCAGTTTATATAGGGTGGTAAAACTAAACTACCCTACGGACGTCGGCGGAATTGTCCTAGACGGACGGATTACGTCCGATGTAGGAACAGGGTCCCTAGGACAGTCCGTCGGGGTCCCCTCTGCCCGAGATTTCTACCCCGTATGCGACTAGTGCCTTTGTTGCATGTTCTTTGTTTTTTCTTTTTCAGAACTAAAAGATGTCTATTAAGATAGCCAGCTTGAATGCGAAGGGCCTGAGGGATCGGGGTAAGGCGGCTCGCCTGCTTCGTGACCTCTTGTCCTTCGGCGTGGATGTGGCCGCGATCCAAGAGACTCACTTTGTTTGCGAAGTCGACTCTTGTGTGCTGTCTAACGACTTTGTCGTCTATTCAGCATATGGGAGCCGGCAAGCCAGAGGTGTTTCTTTGCTGGTCAAGCGTACCCTGGACGCGAAGGTTGACCTTGTCCATGTCGGTGCCGAGGGCCGGCTGATCGTGGCCGATATTGCAGTGAAAAGCAAATTGTTCCGGCTGATTGTGGTTTATGCGCCCAATAAGCAAGGTGAGCGTGTCTCTTTCTTTCGGCTGTTGGAGCCCTTTATGGTGCATTCAACACGGCTAATCTTAGTTGGGGACTGGAATGCCATCCTAACCCCCAAATGGGATAGAGGGAGGGGCGCTAGCGGGAGGAATGATGATCGTAGCCTGGTTGATCTGATCGACGAATTTGGTCTCGTCGATAGATACCGGGTCGATCATCCGGATGGGAGTATGTGGACGTGGGCGCTTAATTGGCCTTCTACCCGGGTATCCGCGTACCTGGATAGGATGTTAGTGAGAGTGGCCGACATAGACTTCTTAGAATGTCCAACGTTCCACTGGCTAGGCTACACGGACCACAAACTCGTTTGTGCCCGTGTGGTGTTAGACTTTAGGCCTAGGTTGGCTGGTTATTGGAAGTTCAATCAGTCCTTACTGGACAGGCGGGACTTTCGTGACCAGCTGACAAAACTAGTTCAGCGGGCGTTAATTGGGCGAGTCATTGGGAATAAGTGGTGGGTTAACCTTAAGGACTCCATTAGGTCTTTTGCCACCAAATATAGCCAGCGGCTCAAACTAGATAAGGCTGCGGAGGCAAAGACACTTAGTGCTAATTTCGCCCGGGCGGAGGCTGGTGGGGATCCCCTCGAGATAGCCTTAGCCAGGGAGGCCCTGAGGCGCACGACTAGCGAGCGCTATATGGGTCAGGTAATTAGAGCTAAGTTAAGCAAGATGTCTTCCGAAGCTGTGAACATGGGCGCAGAACTGCGCAAGGAAGAAATTCGTCGGGCCGGCGATCGGTACATTCGAGAGGTGCGCGACCCGGAGGGACATCTCCTTAGGTCCACCGACGACATGTGCGAGGCGTTCCGGCAGCATTTCGAACACCGGTTTACCAAGGAGCCTGGTCTCCGTGACGAGGAGTTTCGCAGCTATTTGGCTGACTTTCCCCGGCTTTTGCCGGCTGAAGCGGCTAGCTGCGAAGGGGAGATTACGGAGGACGAAGTCTACGCGGCTTTGAAGAAGACCGGCAGTGGCAAGTCGCCAGGTTTGGATGGTTTGCCCTATGAATTGTACTTGAGGATGTCGCACCTTTTTGTCCCGCTCTTGACTGTCGTGTTCAACCACTGGTTTCGGCAGGGGTCCATCCCCGGTCGGATCACCAGGGGCGTGATCACGCTGTTGGGAAAAGGCAAGAAGGTTGGGCGGGGATTAGATGATTACAGGCCCATAACTCTGCTAAACACAGAGTTAAAGATTTTGGCCAAGATCCTGACGAATCGCTTGCAGCTAGTTGCCGAGTCTCTGTTGGAACCGGATCAGACTTGTTCTGTGAAGGGACGAACAATTCAGAGCAACCTGCACTTGATCCGCACGATCGTAGAGGGTGTAGAAGACGACGAAGAGGCCGCGCTGATCAATTTGGATCAGTCCAAGGCATTTGATAGGATTGACCATGGCTACCTGGCTGCTGTCCTGCAGGCCGCCGGATTCAAACCCGACTTCAGCCGCTGGATTAGCCTTCTGTATCGCTCCCCCAAGGCTGTGGTACAGGTGAACGGGAAGCTGTCGAGCGCTTTCGCGCTGTCTAGGTCGGTCCGACAGGGTTGTCCACTGTCGCCTCTCCTTTACGTCCTGGCGTTGGAGCCTCTCCTTCGCCGGCTAAGGGACGAGACGTGCAGTCCGGTCCTGCGTGGAATTGCTGTCCCTGGAGGAGCTCGAGCCAGGGTTTCCGCGTACGCCGATGACGTAACGACCTTTGTGTCCTCCCGCAGGGACATAAGGGCGGTACAGAAGGCGCTTGAACGGTACGAACAGGTAACAGGGGCCAGAATTAACCGCGACAAGTCGTCCGGCTTGCGGTTAGGTGCCTGGAAGGGTGTTTCCCTCCCGGGGCCCTTCGACTGGACGGACGGGCCGGTCAAGCTCCTCGGAGTTTGGTTCGGTCCGGACTTACAGTTGGAGAAAAACTGGTCAGAAGTACAGGCAAAGGTCGGCGCGTCGGTCGAGATTTGGCGTCGACGGAGTCTCTCCGTGAAGGGTCTGGCGGAGGTGTGTAATACATACCTCTTTCCCAGAATCCTTTACCGGCTGTCTGTACTTCCCCTTTGTGACGATCATGAGAAGGCGCTCGAGCGTTTGCTATTCTCCTGTCTTTGGAGAGGACGCAAACACATGGTCGACAAAGGAGTCTGCTGCCTCCGTCCGTGTCAAGGGGGTCTGGGGATGCCACACTTGAGGAGCCACGTGCTCGCTTCGAGGTTGGCATTCCTCAGGCGCGCGTTGGAGGAAGATCGGTTGCTTGCGGGGGTAGTGAGGGACATGTTCCCTAGCCTCACTATCACTCCCCCGCTCCTAAGGACTAGCAATAGGCCTTGGGGGCGGCCGAAATTCCTGCTCGAATGTCTGACGGCCCTTCGGGCCATTCCATGGTCCAGTGACCTTTCACGGCCTAGGAGAATCTTCTATCGGGGATTAGTGGAGGGCGCCGTGAAGGATGAACTGTGGAGTAAGCTCGGCATGTCGAGAGAGGAGTATCGCTCTCATTGGTCTTGGGCGCCAGGTGCGGATTGGCTCAACAACTCTGAGTTTTCTCTGACCTGGCGATTGGCTCGGAATGGTTTGTCTCTCAATGACAAGCGTTTCGCAATGGGCCTGGCGGATTTGCCAGATTGTGAACGTTGCGTCCTTGGAATTAAGGAGACGTCTGCGCACGCCTTCTTCCATTGTTCGCGCGTTCGCCCGTTGTGGGCGCGTGTCGGCGAGTTGACTGCTCGTATCGCGCCGCGGGAGCTTGTGCTCATTGACCGCGCATACGCTGTGGACAATGTGTCGCCCCCGTACTCTGGAGTGAAGCGGATGGTGTTTCTGTCGCTACTGGCCACGGCTAGAATGGTGATTTGGATGACGCGTCTGGAGGAAGTCTTGCGGGGCGGTCGTCTTTCGGATCAGGATCTAATCCGATATTTTGAGCACCAGCTCAAAATTAAGATTAGAACTGAACGAAAACGGCTGCACCCGACAGAGTTCAGCGAAAGGTGGGTATATGCGGCGAGCCTGGTTCGCGTGACCGGGGCTAGCCTTGATTTTCTCTTTTAGATCTGCTAGTTGCATCGGGGTGGATTCCTTTGGAACCCCTCCCGTGGTTAAGGTAGAAGTTCTTTTTGTGCCTAGTTAATGTGAGTGAATGTGTTTGTCCTGGCCTGTTCCCGGCTCCATTGCTTTTGTTATGATTCAGTTCGAGATTCCCATTGTCCAAGTATTATTTTGTCCCGTTTTCCTCTCGGCTGGGTCAGCCTTATACATTCTCCAGTCCAATTTATTTTTGCCCCTGCTTCTCCATTCCCCTTAGAAAGAGAGCTGCTTGATTTTGTCCTTTTTTAAGGCAGAATACAGTGGCCTCTTTAATTATGTGGGTGTGTTTGGGTCTTACTAACATTGTGTATATATATTCATTTGAAATTGTTTTTTGTTTTGGGGATTTTTTGTTTCTTCATTTCCCCTTCCCATCATGTCATTTCATGAATAAAGTTTTAAATTTATTTTTGTACACTATTGTATATATTGTAAATAAACAAATTTTTATGTACATTTGGGGCGTTTTTAGGTCCCTGGTATGTTACTGCGGTATTTTGGTGCTTGATAGGTATGAGTGTTGATGGACAAATTTTTATGGTGTATGAGAAAATTGTAACGTATGTATGGGTCGTGAATCGGATTAGCTAGGTATAAGATAGTTACGGAAGACCAACCCAAGTTTTTGTTCCCCCTCCCCATTGTTTGGCCTTGAGCCAGAATTTGTATTTTATGCAAATAAATACGTACCAACCCTTTCCCACTGGACTTTTTTGTGTTTGTGTGGTCGGTCTGGTTTGGATCAAAGTGTAGTATCTGTTCCATAGTGATACTTACTATTACTTTGGTCAAGTGTGGCATTGTGGTCTCCACCCAAGTTTATTGCTTGGGCTGCGTAAAGTAGCGACCTGCGAAGGACGCGAAACACCGGAGGCAGGTGTCTCGCGCTTAGCCTCTTAGGAGGCAATGGCCTCCGATGGGCCAGATGTGATCGTTCCTCCCACCACGGCCTCGGTGGGAGGAAAGGAGGGTGACTGGCAATTGCCGCCACGGGAGTCACCCTCCATACCAGCATCAGCAGCTTTACAAGGACCAGCAACGGGAACCGGACCATTACCGGTACCGACAGCAGCAGCTCCTGGTTCCCCGAAACCTTCAACCTCGGGGTGGAAGAAAGGAAAGGTCCTGGAGAAAAAAGGAGAAGAATATTATGACAAATTGAAGGAAAAATATGAGAAATACATCAAGGGCACGGAATTGGTGTCGGTGCCGGATGAACTGGCGGACATTGAGGCGCGTATTATAACGCTAATTACTAAGGATCCCAAGTCCAAGAAGGTCGTTGGAGTTAGCCGAGAAAACGTGGAGGAGGCCATCAAGGTGCTCAACATTAGAGCAAAAGCCGTGGCCAGGAGGAGTAACGCGTCTTGGGATGTCTTGCTTGGAACGGCCGAGGAGGCCAAACAGCTTGCCGGAGTCACCCTGGAGACTGACAAAATGATCCTGTTAACGGAGTACATGGGGACACGCAAGCTGAAGATAACCTTGCATGGTGTCCCCATGGATATCACTGAAGACCATGTGGGTGCATTCTTCGCAAAGTATGGAAGGGTGGCCGAGGTCTCCTCGGCAAGATCAAAAGCCGGATACCTGACAGGGGACATGTCCCTGCAGGTCACACTGTCAAAAAAGGCGGTGGAAGATATCCCCAACGTGTTAACGTGTCGAAAGAGGGTCATATTTGTGATCGTTGAGGGCCGGAAGCCTTGCTGTTGGGTGTGCGGGGCGGCGGACCACGTGGCCAAGACGTGCACGAATAAGAAGCCGGCCCCCGGCACCCAGGCATCCAAGCAGCAGGCGGAAAAGGAAAAGCCGGCACCTCCATCTTCAGTACCTTCAGCACCTTCACCTGCACCAGTAGCGAATAAGGAGGGCGAGTGGCAGGTGGTGGCAAGGAAAAAGGCAAAAACGCCTTCACCAGGGAAGGCGCCATCACCTGTCAAGGCGCCCGCCAAAACTCCCGCCAAAGCTCCGCCAAAAGTCAAGGAGCCGACGGTGGAAGTTTCGCCCTCCCCAAAGGAGAAACGAAATAAATCTCCTTCTAAACCAGAGAAGATGGACACCGAGCGGTCAGGCTCCCTAAAGCGCGGAAGGGAGTTCGTGGAGGAGGAGCAGCACGAGACGACGAAGAGTCGCAGAAGGAGCCGGAGCAGGGAGAGAAGCAGAGAGAGGAAGTCAACTAAGTGTGTTTCGCTGCCGGTTTCTCCGGCCAGGACTTCATACGCGGAAAAAGCGAGAAGCCTTCCCTCTTCCCCGCGAAAAGCTTCCCAGTCCCCGACCTTCAAGTTGACCCCCTTGAGGCCGCGTTCACCAACTCCCACCCCTTCCCCTTCTCCTGTACCCACTCCCGCTCGGGACAAAAAGAAAAAGGGCCTTCCCCAGGGGGATGAGCTTCTGAAAGTGAACCCGGACATTGCGGCGGGATGGTCTTCTCAAAGGCGCAAATTATTAAAGCCTTTGTTGAGGCTGGAGAAGGTCAACGGTATGTCAACAGAAAATCCGAGAAACTTTCCCCAGGCCCCAGGTGTCATTACCCTAATAAGGAATACTGGTGGCAACCTGAGGGTCTGGGACCACATTTCAATGGCAAAAAAACATTTTTCCAATATTTGTATGGTCAAGGAGAACACTCCGGACCTAAAAAAAATGAGCAAAAATTGTGCGGGGCGGTTCCCAGTTTTGCTCCACCCCAGTTTATATAGGGTGGTAAAACTAAACTACCCTACGGACGTCGGCGGAATTGTCCTAGACGGACGGATTACGTCCGATGTAGGAACAGGGTCCCTAGGACAGTCCGTCGGGGTCCCCTCTGCCCGAGATTTCTACCCCGTATGCGACTAGTGCCTTTGTTGCATGTTCTTTGTTTTTTCTTTTTCAGAACTAAAAGATGTCTATTAAGATAGCCAGCTTGAATGCGAAGGGCCTGAGGGATCGGGGTAAGGCGGCTAGCCTGCTTCGTGACCTCTTGTCCTTCGGCGTGGATGTGGCCGCGATCCAAGAGACTCACTTTGTTTGCAAAGTCGACTCTTGTGTGCTGTCTAACGACTTTGTCGTCTATTCAGCATATGGGAGCCGGCAAGCCAGAGGTGTTTCTTTGCTGGTCAAGCGTACCCTGGACGCGAAGGTTGACCTTGTCCATGTCGGTGCCGAGGGCCGGCTGATCGTGGCCGATATTGCAGTGAAAAGCAAATTGTTCCGGCTGATTGTGGTTTATGCGCCCAATAAGCAAGGTGAGCGTGTCTCTTTCTTTCGGCTGTTGGAGCCCTTTATGGTGCATTCAACACGGCTAATCTTAGTTGGGGACTGGAATGCCATCCTAACCCCCAAATGGGATAGAGGGAGGGGCGCTAGCGGGAGGAATGATGATCGTAGCCTGGTTGATCTGATCGACGAATTTGGTCTCGTCGATAGATACCGGGTCGATCATCCGGATGGGAGTATGTGGACGTGGGCGCTTAATTGGCCTTCTACCCGGGTATCTGCGTACCTGGATAGGATGTTAGTGAGAGTGGCCGACATAGACTTCTTAGAATGTCCAACGTTCCACTGGCTAGGCTACACGGACCACAAACTCGTTTGTGCCCGTGTGGTGTTAGACTTTAGGCCTAGGTTGGCTGGTTATTGGAAGTTCAATCAGTCCTTACTGGACAGGCGGGACTTTCGTGACCAGCTGACAAAACTAGTTCAGCGGGCGTTAATTGGGCGAGTCATTGGGAATAAGTGGTGGGTTAACCTTAAGGACTCCATTAGGTCTTTTGCCACCAAATATAGCCAGCGGCTCAAACTAGATAAGGCTGCGGAGGCAAAGACACTTAGTGCTAATTTCGCCCGGGCGGAGGCTGGTGGGGATCCCCTCGAGATAGCCTTAGCCAGGGAGGCCCTGAGGCGCACGACTAGCGAGCGCTATATGGGTCAGGTAATTAGAGCTAAGTTAAGCAAGATGTCTTCCGAAGCTGTGAACATGGGCGCAGAACTGCGCAAGGAAGAAATTCGTCGGGCCGGCGATCGGTACATTCGAGAGGTGCGCGACCCGGAGGGACATCTCCTTAGGTCCACCGACGACATGTGCGAGGCGTTCCGGCAGCATTTCGAACACCGGTTTACCAAGGAGCCTGGTCTCCGTGACGAGGAGTTTCGCAGCTATTTGGCTGACTTTCCCCGGCTTTTGCCGGCTGAAGCGGCTAGCTGCGAAGGGGAGATTACGGAGGACGAAGTCTACGCGGCTTTGAAGAAGACCGGCAGTGGCAAGTCGCCAGGTTTGGATGGTTTGCCCTATGAATTGTACTTGAGGATGTCGCACCTTTTTGTCCCGCTCTTGACTGTCGTGTTCAACCACTGGTTTCGGCAGGGGTCCATCCCCGGTCGGATCACCAGGGGCGTGATCACGCTGTTGGGAAAAGGCAAGAAGGTTGGGCGGGGATTAGATGATTACAGGCCCATAACTCTGCTAAACACAGAGTTAAAGATTTTGGCCAAGATCCTGACGAATCGCTTGCAGCTAGTTGCCGAGTCTCTGTTGGAACCGGATCAGACTTGTTCTGTGAAGGGACGAACAATTCAGAGCAACCTGCACTTGATCCGCACGATCGTAGAGGGTGTAGAAGACGACGAAGAGGCCGCGCTGATCAATTTGGATCAGTCCAAGGCATTTGATAGGATTGACCATGGCTACCTGGCTGCTGTCCTGCAGGCCGCCGGATTCAAACCCGACTTCAGCCGCTGGATTAGCCTTCTGTATCGCTCCCCCAAGGCTGTGGTACAGGTGAACGGGAAGCTGTCGGGCGCTTTCGCGCTGTCTAGGTCGGTCCGACAGGGTTGTCCACTGTCGCCTCTCCTTTACGTCCTGGCGTTGGAGCCTCTCCTTCGCCGGCTAAGGGACGAGACGTGCAGTCCGGTCCTGCGTGGAATTGCTGTCCCTGGAGGAGCTCGAGCCAGGGTTTCCGCGTACGCCGATGACGTAACGACCTTTGTGTCCTCCCGCAGGGACATAAGGGCGGTACAGAAGGCGCTTGAACGGTACGAACAGGTAACAGGGGCCAGAATTAACCGCGACAAGTCGTCCGGCTTGCGGTTAGGTGCCTGGAAGGGTGTTTCCCTCCCGGGGCCCTTCGACTGGACGGACGGGCCGGTCAAGCTCCTCGGAGTTTGGTTCGGTCCGGACTTACAGTTGGAGAAAAACTGGTCAGAAGTACAGGCAAAGGTCGGCGCGTCGGTCGAGATTTGGCGTCGACGGAGTCTCTCCGTGAAGGGTCTGGCGGAGGTGTGTAATACATACCTCTTTCCCAGAATCCTTTACCGGCTGTCTGTACTTCCCCTTTGTGACGATCATGAGAAGGCGCTCGAGCGTTTGCTATTCTCCTGTCTTTGGAGAGGACGCAAACACATGGTCGACAAAGGAGTCTGCTGCCTCCGTCCGTGTCAAGGGGGTCTGGGGATGCCACACTTGAGGAGCCACGTGCTCGCTTCGAGGTTGGCATTCCTCAGGCGCGCGTTGGAGGAAGATCGGTTGCTTGCGGGGGTAGTGAGGGACATGTTCCCTAGCCTCACTATCACTCCCCCGCTCCTAAGGACTAGCAATAGGCCTTGGGGGCGGCCGAAATTCCTGCTCGAATGTCTGACGGCCCTTCGGGCCATTCCATGGTCCAGTGACCTTTCACGGCCTAGGAGAATCTTCTATCGGGGATTAGTGGAGGGCGCCGTGAAGGATGAACTGTGGAGTAAGCTCGGCATGTCGAGAGAGGAGTATCGCTCTCATTGGTCTTGGGCGCCAGGTGCGGATTGGCTCAACAACTCTGAGTTTTCTCTGACCTGGCGATTGGCTCGGAATGGTTTGTCTCTCAATGACAAGCGTTTCGCAATGGGCCTGGCGGATTTGCCAGATTGTGAACGTTGCGTCCTTGGAATTAAGGAGACGTCTGCGCACGCCTTCTTCCATTGTTCGCGCGTTCGCCCGTTGTGGGCGCGTGTCGGCGAGTTGACTGCTCGTATCGCGCCGCGGGAGCTTGTGCTCATTGACCGCGCATACGCTGTGGACAATGTGTCGCCCCCGTACTCTGGAGTGAAGCGGATGGTGTTTCTGTCGCTACTGGCCACGGCTAGAATGGTGATTTGGATGACGCGTCTGGAGGAAGTCTTGCGGGGCGGTCGTCTTTCGGATCAGGATCTAATCCGATATTTTGAGCACCAGCTCAAAATTAAGATTAGAACTGAACGAAAACGGCTGCACCCGACAGAGTTCAGCGAAAGGTGGGTATATGCGGCGAGCCTGGTTCGCGTGACCGGGGCTAGCCTTGATTTTCTCTTTTAGATCTGCTAGTTGCATCGGGGTGGATTCCTTTGGAACCCCTCCCGTGGTTAAGGTAGAAGTTCTTTTTGTGCCTAGTTAATGTGAGTGAATGTGTTTGTCCTGGCCTGTTCCCGGCTCCATTGCTTTTGTTATGATTCAGTTCGAGATTCCCATTGTCCAAGTATTATTTTGTCCCGTTTTCACTCTCGGCTGGGTCAGCCTTATACATTCTCCAGTCCAATTTATTTTTGACCCTGCTTCTCCATTCCCCTTAGAAAGAGAGCTGCTTGATTTTGTCCTTTTTTAAGGCAGAATACAGTGGCCTCTTTAATTATGTGGGTGTGTTTGGGTCTTACTAACATTGTGTATATATATTCATTTGAAATTGTTTTTTGTTTTGGGGATTTTTTGTTTCTTCATTTCCCCTTCCCATCATGTCATTTCATGAATAAAGTTTTAAATTTATTTTTGTACACTATTGTATATATTGTAAATAAACAAATTTTTATGTACATTTGGGGCGTTTTTAGGTCCCTGGTATGTTACTGCGGTATTTTGGTGCTTGATAGGTATGAGTGTTGATGGACAAATTTTTATGGTGTATGAGAAAATTGTAACGTATGTATGGGTCGTGAATCGGATTAGCTAGGTATAAGATAGTTACGGAAGACCAACCCAAGTTTTTGTTCCCCCTCCCCATTGTTTGGCCTTGAGCCAGAATTTGTATTTTATGCAAATAAATACGTACCAACCCTTTCCCACTGGACTTTTTTGTGTTTGTGTGGTCGGTTTGGTTTGGATCAAAGTGTAGTATCTGTTCCATAGTGATACTTACTATTACTTTGGTCAAGTGTGGCATTGTGGTCTCCACCCAAGTTTATTGCTTGGGCTGCGTAAAGTAGCGACCTGCGAAGGACGCGAAACACCGGAGGCAGGTGTCTCGCGCTTAGCCTCTTAGGAGGCAATGGCCTCCGATGGGCCAGATGTGATCGTTCCTCCCACCACGGCCTCGGTGGGAGGAAAGGAGGGTGACTGGCAATTGCCGCCACGGGAGTCACCCTCCATACCAGCATCAGCAGCTTTACAAGGACCAGCAACGGGAACCGGACCATTACCGGTACCGACAGCAGCAGCTCCTGGTTCCCCGAAACCTTCAACCTCGGGGTGGAAGAAAGGAAAGGTCCTGGAGAAAAAAGGAGAAGAATATTATGACAAATTGAAGGAAAAATATGAGAAATACATCAAGGGCACGGAATTGGTGTCGGTGCCGGATGAACTGGCGGACATTGAGGCGCGTATTATAACGCTAATTACTAAGGATCCCAAGTCCAAGAAGGTCGTTGGAGTTAGCCGAGAAAACGTGGAGGAGGCCATCAAGGTGCTCAACATTAGAGCAAAAGCCGTGGCCAGGAGGAGTAACGCGTCTTGGGATGTCTTGCTTGGAACGGCCGAGGAGGCCAAACAGCTTGCCGGAGTCACCCTGGAGACTGACAAAATGATCCTGTTAACGGAGTACATGGGGACACGCAAGCTGAAGATAACCTTGCATGGTGTCCCCATGGATATCACTGAAGACCATGTGGGTGCATTCTTCGCAAAGTATGGAAGGGTGGCCGAGGTCTCCTCGGCAAGATCAAAAGCCGGATACCTGACAGGGGACATGTCCCTGCAGGTCACACTGTCAAAAAAGGCGGTGGAAGATATCCCCAACGTGTTAACGTGTCGAAAGAGGGTCATATTTGTGATCGTTGAGGGCCGGAAGCCTTGCTGTTGGGTGTGCGGGGCGGCGGACCACGTGGCCAAGACGTGCACGAATAAGAAGCCGGCCCCCGGCACCCAGGCATCCAAGCAGCAGGCGGAAAAGGAAAAGCCGGCACCTCCATCTTCAGTACCTTCAGCACCTTCACCTGCACCAGTAGCGAATAAGGAGGGCGAGTGGCAGGTGGTGGCAAGGAAAAAGGCAAAAACGCCTTCACCAGGGAAGGCGCCATCACCTGTCAAGGCGCCCGCCAAAACTCCCGCCAAAGCTCCGCCAAAAGTCAAGGAGCCGACGGTGGAAGTTTCGCCCTCCCCAAAGGAGAAACGAAATAAATCTCCTTCTAAACCAGAGAAGATGGACACCGAGCGGTCAGGCTCCCTAAAGCGCGGAAGGGAGTTCGTGGAGGAGGAGCAGCACGAGACGACGAAGAGTCGCAGAAGGAGCCGGAGCAGGGAGAGAAGCAGAGAGAGGAAGTCAACTAAGTGTGTTTCGCTGCCGGTTTCTCCGGCCAGGACTTCATACGCGGAAAAAGCGAGAAGCCTTCCTCTTCCCCGCGAAAAGCTTTCCCAGTCCCCGACCTTCAAGTTGACCCCCTCGAGGCCGCGTTCACCAACTCCCACCCCTTCCCCTTCTCCTGTACCCACTCCCGCTCGGGACAAAAAGAAAAAGGGCCTTCCCCAGGGGGATGAGCTTCTGAAAGTGAACCCGGACATTGCGGCGGGATGGTCTTCTCAAAGGCGCAAATTATTAAAGCCTTTGTTGAGGCTGGAGAAGGTCAACGGTATGTCAACAGAAAATCCGAGAAACTTTCCCCAGGCCCCAGGTGTCATTACCCTAATAAGGAATACTGGTGGCAACCTGAGGGTCTGGGACCACATTTCAATGGCAAAAAAACATTTTTCCAATATTTGTATGGTCAAGGAGAACACTCCGGACCTAAAAAAAATGAGCAAAAATTGTGCGGGGCGGTTCCCAGTTTTGCTCCACCCCAGTTTATATAGGGTGGTAAAACTAAACTACCCTACGGACGTCGGCGGAATTGTCCTAGACGGACGGATTACGTCCGATGTAGGAACAGGGTCCCTAGGACAGTCCGTCGGGGTCCCCTCTGCCCGAGATTTCTACCCCGTATGCGACTAGTGCCTTTGTTGCATGTTCTTTGTTTTTTTCTTTTTCAGAACTAAAAGATGTCTATTAAGATAGCCAGCTTGAATGCGAAGGGCCTGAGGGATCGGGGTAAGGCGGCTCGCCTGCTTCGTGACCTCTTGTCCTTCGGCGTGGATGTGGCCGCGATCCAAGAGACTCACTTTGTTTGCGAAGTCGACTCTTGTGTGCTGTCTAACGACTTTGTCGTCTATTCAGCATATGGGAGCCGGCAAGCCAGAGGTGTTTCTTTGCTGGTCAAGCGTACCCTGGACGCGAAGGTTGACCTTGTCCATGTCGGTGCCGAGGGCCGGCTGATCGTGGCCGATATTGCAGTGAAAAGCAAATTGTTCCGGCTGATTGTGGTTTATGCGCCCAATAAGCAAGGTGAGCGTGTCTCTTTCTTTCGGCTGTTGGAGCCCTTTATGGTGCATTCAACACGGCTAATCTTAGTTGGGGACTGGAATGCCATCCTAACCCCCAAATGGGATAGAGGGAGGGGCGCTAGCGGGAGGAATGATGATCGTAGCCTGGTTGATCTGATCGACGAATTTGGTCTCGTCGATAGATACCGGGTCGATCATCCGGATGGGAGTATGTGGACGTGGGCGCTTAATTGGCCTTCTACCCGGGTATCTGCGTACCTGGATAGGATGTTAGTGAGAGTGGCCGACATAGACTTCTTAGAATGTCCAACGTTCCACTGGCTAGGCTACACGGACCACAAACTCGTTTGTGCCCGTGTGGTGTTAGACTTTAGGCCTAGGTTGGCTGGTTATTGGAAGTTCAATCAGTCCTTACTGGACAGGCGGGACTTTCGTGACCAGCTGACAAAACTAGTTCAGCGGGCGTTAATTGGGCGAGTCATTGGGAATAAGTGGTGGGTTAACCTTAAGGACTCCATTAGGTCTTTCGCCACCAAATATAGCCAGCGGCTCAAACTAGATAAGGCTGCGGAGGCAAAGAGACTTAGTGCTAATTTCGCCCGGGCGGAGGCTGGTGGGGATCCCCTAGAGATAGCCTTAGCCAGGGAGGCCCTGAGGCGCACGACTAGCGAGCGCTATATGGGCCAGGTAATTAGAGCTAAGTTAAGCAAGATGTCTTCCGAAGCTGTGAACATGGGCGCAGAACTGCGCAAGGAAGAAATTCGTCGGGCCGGCGATCGGTACATTCGAGAAGTGCGCGACCCGGAGGGGCATCTCCTTCGGTCCACTGACGACATGTGCGAGGCGTTCCGGCAGCATTTCGAACACCGGTTTACCAAGGAGCCTGGTCTCCGTGACGAGGAGTTTCGCAGCTATTTGGCTGACTTTCCCCGGCTTTTGCCGGCTGAAGCGGCTAGCTGCGAAGGGGAGATTACGGAGGACGAAGTCTACGCGGCTTTGAAGAAGACCGGCAGTGGCAAGTCGCCAGGTTTGGATGGTTTGCCCTATGAATTGTACTTGAGGATGTCGCACCTTTTTGTCCCGCTCTTGACTGTCGTGTTCAACCACTGGTTTCGGCAGGGGTCCATCCCCGGTCGGATCACCAGGGGCGTGATCACGCTGTTGGGAAAAGGCAAGAAGGTTGGGCGGGGATTAGATGATTACAGGCCCATAACTCTGCTAAACACAGAGTTAAAGATTTTGGCCAAGATCCTGACGAATCGCTTGCAGCTAGTTGCCGAGTCTCTGTTGGAACCGGATCAGACTTGTTCTGTGAAGGGACGAACAATTCAGAGCAACCTGCACTTGATTCGCACGATCGTAGAGGGTGTAGAAGACGACGAAGAGGCCGCGCTGATCAATTTGGATCAGTCCAAGGCATTTGATAGGATTGACCATGGCTACCTGGCTGCTGTCCTGCAGGCCGCCGGATTCAAACCCGACTTCAGCCGCTGGATTAGCCTTCTGTATCGCTCCCCCAAGGCTGTGGTACAGGTGAACGGGAAGCTGTCGGGCGCTTTCGCGCTGTCTAGGTCGGTCCGACAGGGTTGTCCACTGTCGCCTCTCCTTTACGTCCTGGCGTTGGAGCCCCTCCTTCGCCGGCTAAGGGACGAGACGTGCAGTCCGGTCCTGCGTGGAATTACTGTCCCTGGTGGAGCTCGAGCCAGGGTTTCCGCGTACGCCGATGACGTAACGACCTTTGTGTCCTCCCGCAGGGATATAAGGGCGGTACAGAAGGCGCTTGAACGGTACGAACAGGTAACAGGGGCCAGAATTAACCGCGACAAGTCGTCCGGCTTGCGGTTAGGTGCCTGGAAGGGTGTTTCCCTCCCGGGGCCCTTCGACTGGACGGACGGGCCGGTCAAGCTCCTCGGAGTTTGGTTCGGTCCGGACTTACAGTTGGAGAAAAACTGGTCAGAAGTACAGGCAAAGGTCGGCGCGTCGGTCGAGATTTGGCGTCGACGGAGTCTCTCCGTGAAGGGTCTGGCGGAGGTGTGTAATACATACCTCTTTCCCAGAATCCTTTACCGGCTGTCTGTACTTCCCCTTTGTGACGATCATGAGAAGGCGCTCGAGCGTTTGCTATTCTCCTGTCTTTGGAGAGGACGCAAACACATGGTCGACAAAGGAGTCTGTTGCCTCCGTCCGTGTCAAGGGGGTCTGGGGATGCCGCACTTGAGGAGCCACGTGCTCGCTTCGAGGTTGGCATTCCTCAGGCGCGCGTTGGAGGAAGATCGGTTGCTTGCGGGGGTAGTGAGGGACATGTTCCCTAGCCTCACTATCACTCCCCCGCTCCTAAGGACTAGCAATAGGCCTTGGGGGCGGCCGAAATTCCTGCTCGAATGTCTGACGGCCCTTCGGGCCATTCCATGGTCCAGTGACCTTTCACGGCCTAGGAGAATCTTCTATCGGGGATTAGTGGAGGGCGCCGTGAAGGATGAACTGTGGAGTAAGCTCGGCATGTCGAGAGAGGAGTATCGCTCTCATTGGTCTTGGGCGCCAGGTGCGGATTGGCTCAACAACTCTGAGTTTTCTCTGACCTGGCGATTGGCTCGGAATGGTTTGTCTCTCAACGACAAGCGTTTCGCAATGGGCCTGGCGGATTTGCCAGATTGTGAACGTTGCGTCCTTGGAATTAAGGAGACGTCTGCGCACGCCTTCTTCCATTGTTCGCGCGTTCGCCCGTTGTGGGCGCGTGTTGGCGAGTTGACTGCTCGTATCGCGCCGCGGGAGCTTGTGCTCATTGATCGCGCATACGCTGTGGACAATGTGTCGCCCCCGTACTCTGGAGTGAAGCGGATGGTGTTTCTGTCGCTACTGGCCACGGCTAGAATGGTGATTTGGATGACGCGTCTGGAGGAAGTCTTGCGGGGCGGTCGTCTTTCGGATCAGGATCTAATCCGATATTTTGAGCACCAGCTCAAAATTAAGATTAGAACTGAACGGAAACGGCTGCACCCGACAGAGTTCAGCGAAAGGTGGGTATATGCGGCGAGCCTGGTTCGCGTGACCGGGGCTAGCCTTGATTTTCTCTTTTAGATCTGCGAGTTGCATCGGGGTGGATTCCTTTGGAACCCCTCCCGTGGTTAAGGTAAGAAGTCTTTTTTGTGCCTAGTTAATGTGAGTGAATGTGTTTGTCCTAGCCTGTTCCCGGCTCCATTACTTTTGTTATGATCCAGTTCGAGATTCCCATTGTCCATTGTTATTTTGTCCCGTTTTCAGTCTCGGCTGGGTCAGCCTTATATATTCTCCAGTCCAATTTATTTTGTTCCCTGCTTCTCCATTCCCCTTAGAAAGAGAGCTGCTTGATTTTGTTCTTTTTAAGGCAGAATACAGTGGCCTCTTTAATTATGTGGGTGTGTTTGGGTCTTACTAACATTGTGTATATATATTCATTTGAAATTGTTTTTGTTTTGGGGATTTTTGTTTCTTCATTCCCCCTCCCCATCATGTCATTTCATGAATAAAGTTTTAAATTATTTTTGTAAGATATTGTATATATTGTAAAAATCAGAAATTTTTATGTACATTTGGGGTGTTTTTAGGTCCCCGGTATGATTTTGCGGTATTTTGGTGCTTGATAGGTATGAGTGTTGATGGACAAATTTTTATGGTGAATGAGAAAATTGTAACGTATGTATGTGTCGTGAATCGGATTAGCTAGGTATAAGATAGTTACGGAAGACCAACCCAAGTTTTTGTTCCCCCTCCCATTTGTTGGCCTTGTGCCAGAATTTGTACTTTTTGTCAAATAAATAAGTACCAACCCTTTCCCACTGGACTTTTTTGTGTTTGTGTGGTCGGTTTGGTTTGGATCAAAGTGTAGTATCTGTTCCATAGTGATACTTACTATTACTTTGGTCAAGTGTGGCATTGTGGTCTCCACCCAAGTTTATTGCTTGGGCTGCGTAAAGTAGCGACCTGCGAAGGACGCGAAACACCGGAGGCAGGTGTCTCGCGCTTAGCCTCTTAGGAGGCAATGGCCTCCGATGGGCCAGATGTGATCGTTCCTCCCACCACGGCCTCGGTGGGAGGAAAGGAGGGTGACTGGCAATTGCCGCCACGGGAGTCACCCTCCATACCAGCATCAGCAGCTTTACAAGGACCAGCAACGGGAACCGGACCATTACCGGTACCGACAGCAGCAGCTCCTGGTTCCCCGAAACCTTCAACCTCGGGGTGGAAGAAAGGAAAGGTCCTGGAGAAAAAAGGAGAAGAATATTATGACAAATTGAAGGAAAAATATGAGAAATACATCAAGGGCACGGAATTGGTGTCGGTGCCGGATGAACTGGCGGACATTGAGGCGCGTATTATAACGCTAATTACTAAGGATCCCAAGTCCAAGAAGGTCGTTGGAGTTAGCCGAGAAAACGTGGAGGAGGCCATCAAGGTGCTCAACATTAGAGCAAAAGCCGTGGCCAGGAGGAGTAACGCGTCTTGGGATGTCTTGCTTGGAACGGCCGAGGAGGCCAAACAGCTTGCCGGAGTCACCCTGGAGACTGACAAAATGATCCTGTTAACGGAGTACATGGGGACACGCAAGCTGAAGATAACCTTGCATGGTGTCCCCATGGATATCACTGAAGACCATGTGGGTGCATTCTTCGCAAAGTATGGAAGGGTGGCCGAGGTCTCCTCGGCAAGATCAAAAGCCGGATACCTGACAGGGGACATGTCCCTGCAGGTCACACTGTCAAAAAAGGCGGTGGAAGATATCCCCAACGTGTTAACGTGTCGAAAGAGGGTCATATTTGTGATCGTTGAGGGCCGGAAGCCTTGCTGTTGGGTGTGCGGGGCGGCGGACCACGTGGCCAAGACGTGCACGAATAAGAAGCCGGCCCCCGGCACCCAGGCATCCAAGCAGCAGGCGGAAAAGGAAAAGCCGGCACCTCCATCTTCAGTACCTTCAGCACCTTCACCTGCACCAGTAGCGAATAAGGAGGGCGAGTGGCAGGTGGTGGCAAGGAAAAAGGCAAAAACGCCTTCACCAGGGAAGGCGCCATCACCTGTCAAGGCGCCCGCCAAAACTCCCGCCAAAGCTCCGCCAAAAGTCAAGGAGCCGACGGTGGAAGTTTCGCCCTCCCCAAAGGAGAAACGAAATAAATCTCCTTCTAAACCAGAGAAGATGGACACCGAGCGGTCAGGCTCCCTAAAGCGCGGAAGGGAGTTCGTGGAGGAGGAGCAGCACGAGACGACGAAGAGTCGCAGAAGGAGCCGGAGCAGGGAGAGAAGCAGAGAGAGGAAGTCAACTAAGTGTGTTTCGCTGCCGGTTTCTCCGGCCAGGACTTCATACGCGGAAAAAGCGAGAAGCCTTCCCTCTTCCCCGCGAAAAGCTTCCCAGTCCCCGACCTTCAAGTTGACCCCCTTGAGGCCGCGTTCACCAACTCCCACCCCTTCCCCTTCTCCTGTACCCACTCCCGCTCGGGACAAAAAGAAAAAGGGCCTTCCCCAGGGGGATGAGCTTCTGAAAGTGAACCCGGACATTGCGGCGGGATGGTCTTCTCAAAGGCGCAAATTATTAAAGCCTTTGTTGAGGCTGGAGAAGGTCAACGGTATGTCAACAGAAAATCCGAGAAACTTTCCCCAGGCCCCAGGTGTCATTACCCTAATAAGGAATACTGGTGGCAACCTGAGGGTCTGGGACCACATTTCAATGGCAAAAAAACATTTTTCCAATATTTGTATGGTCAAGGAGAACACTCCGGACCTAAAAAAAATGAGCAAAAATTGTGCGGGGCGGTTCCCAGTTTTGCTCCACCCCAGTTTATATAGGGTGGTAAAACTAAACTACCCTACGGACGTCGGCGGAATTGTCCTAGACGGACGGATTACGTCCGATGTAGGAACAGGGTCCCTAGGACAGTCCGTCGGGGTCCCCTCTGCCCGAGATTTCTACCCCGTATGCGACTAGTGCCTTTGTTGCATGTTCTTTGTTTTTTCTTTTTCAGAACTAAAAGATGTCTATTAAGATAGCCAGCTTGAATGCGAAGGGCCTGAGGGATCGGGGTAAGGCGGCTCGCCTGCTTCGTGAACTCTTGTCCTTCGGCGTGGATGTGGCCGCGATCCAAGAGACTCACTTTGTTTGCGAAGTCGACTCTTGTGTGCTGTCTAACGACTTTGTCGTCTATTCAGCATATGGGAGCCGGCAAGCCAGAGGTGTTTCTTTGCTGGTCAAGCGTACCCTGGACGCGAAGGTTGACCTTGTCCATGTCGGTGCCGAGGGCCGGCTGATCGTGGCCGATATTGCAGTGAAAAGCAAATTGTTCCGGCTGATTGTGGTTTATGCGCCCAATAAGCAAGGTGAGCGTGTCTCTTTCTTTCGGCTGTTGGAGCCCTTTATGGTGCATTCAACACGGCTAATCTTAGTTGGGGACTGGAATGCCATCCTAACCCCCAAATGGGATAGAGGGAGGGGCGCTAGCGGGAGGAATGATGATCGTAGCCTGGTTGATCTGATCGACGAATTTGGTCTCGTCGATAGATACCGGGTCGATCATCCGGATGGGAGTATGTGGACGTGGGCGCTTAATTGGCCTTCTACCCGGGTATCCGCGTACCTGGATAGGATGTTAGTGAGAGTGGCCGACATAGACTTCTTAGAATGTCCAACGTTCCACTGGCTAGGCTACACGGACCACAAACTCGTTTGTGCCCGTGTGGTGTTAGACTTTAGGCCTAGGTTGGCTGGTTATTGGAAGTTCAATCAGTCCTTACTGGACAGGCGGGACTTTCGTGACCAGCTGACAAAACTAGTTCAGCGGGCGTTAATTGGGCGAGTCATTGGGAATAAGTGGTGGGTTAACCTTAAGGACTCCATTAGGTCTTTTGCCACCAAATATAGCCAGCGGCTCAAACTAGATAAGGCTGCGGAGGCAAAGACACTTAGTGCTAATTTCGCCCGGGCGGAGGCTGGTGGGGATCCCCTCGAGATAGCCTTAGCCAGGGAGGCCCTGAGGCGCACGACTAGCGAGCGCTATATGGGTCAGGTAATTAGAGCTAAGTTAAGCAAGATGTCTTCCGAAGCTGTGAACATGGGCGCAGAACTGCGCAAGGAAGAAATTCGTCGGGCCGGCGATCGGTACATTCGAGAGGTGCGCGACCCGGAGGGACATCTCCTTAGGTCCACCGACGACATGTGCGAGGCGTTCCGGCAGCATTTCGAACACCGGTTTACCAAGGAGCCTGGTCTCCGTGACGAGGAGTTTCGCAGCTATTTGGCTGACTTTCCCTCGGCTTTTGCCGGCTGAAGCGGCTAGCTGCGAAGGGGAGATTACGGAGGACGAAGTCTACGCGGCTTTGAAGAAGACCGGCAGTGGCAAGTCGCCAGGTTTGGATGGTTTGCCCTATGAATTGTACTTGAGGATGTCGCACCTTTTTGTCCCGCTCTTGACTGTCGTGTTCAACCACTGGTTTCGGCAGGGGTCCATCCCCGGTCGGATCACCAGGGGCGTGATCACGCTGTTGGGAAAAGGCAAGAAGGTTGGGCGGGGATTAGATGATTACAGGCCCATAACTCTGCTAAACACAGAGTTAAAGATTTTGGCCAAGATCCTGACGAATCGCTTGCAGCTAGTTGCCGAGTCTCTGTTGGAACCGGATCAGACTTGTTCTGTGAACGGACGAACAATTCAGAGCAACCTGCACTTGATTCGCACGATCGTAGAGGGTGTAGAAGACGACGAAGAGGCCGCGCTGATCAATTTGGATCAGTCCAAGGCATTTGATAGGATTGACAATGGCTACCTGGCTGCTGTCCTGCAGGCCGCCGGATTCAAACCCGACTTCAGCCGCTGGATTAGCCTTCTGTATCGCTCCCCCAAGGCTGTGGTACAGGTGAACGGGAAGCTGTCGGGCGCTTTCGCGCTGTCTAGGTCGGTCCGACAGGGTTGTCCACTGTCGCCTCTCCTTTACGTCCTGGCGTTGGAGCCCCTCCTTCGCCGGCTAAGGGACGAGACGTGCAGTCCGGTCCTGCGTGGAATTGCTGTCCCTGGTGGAGCTCGAGCCAGGGTTTCCGCGTACGCCGATGACGTAACGACCTTTGTGTCCTCCCGCAGGGACATAAGGGCGGTACAGAAGGCGCTTGAACGGTACGAACAGGTAACAGGGGCCAGAATTAACCGCGACAAGTCGTCCGGCTTGCGGTTAGGTGCCTGGAAGGGTGTTTCCCTCCCGGGGCCCTTCGACTGGACGGACGGGCCGGTCAAGCTCCTCGGAGTTTGGTTCGGTCCGGACTTACAGTTGGAGAAAAACTGGTCAGAAGTACAGGCAAAGGTCGGCGCGTCGGTCGAGATTTGGCGTCGGCGGAGTCTCTCCGTGAAGGGTCTGGCGGAGGTGTGTAATACATACCTCTTTCCCAGAATCCTTTACCGGCTGTCTGTACTTCCCCTTTGTGACGATCATGAGAAGGCGCTCGAGCGTTTGCTATTCTCCTGTCTTTGGAGAGGACGCAAACACATGGTCGACAAAGGAGTCTGTTGCCTCCGTCCGTGTCAAGGGGGTCTGGGGATGCCGCACTTGAGGAGCCACGTGCTCGCTTCGAGGTTGGCATTCCTCAGGCGCGCGTTGGAGGAAGATCGGTTGCTTGCGGGGGTAGTGAGGGACATGTTCCCTAGCCTCACTATCACTCCCCCGCTCCTAAGGACTAGCAATAGGCCTTGGGGGCGGCCGAAATTCCTGCTCGAATGTCTGACGGCCCTTCGGGCCATTCCATGGTCCAGTGACCTTTCACGGCCTAGGAGAATCTTCTATCGGGGATTAGTGGAGGGCGCCGTGAAGGATGAACTGTGGAGTAAGCTCGGCATGTCGAGAGAGGAGTATCGCTCTCATTGGTCTTGGGCGCCAGGTGCGGATTGGCTCAACAACTCTGAGTTTTCTCTGACCTGGCGATTGGCTCGGAATGGTTTGTCTCTCAATGACAAGCGGTTCGCAATGGGCCTGGCGGATTTGCCAGATTGTGAACGTTGCGTCCTTGGAATTAAGGAGACGTCTGCGCACGCCTTCTTCCATTGTTCGCGCGTTCGCCCGTTGTGGGCGCGTGTCGGCGAGTTGACTGCTCGTATCGCGCCGCGGGAGCTTGTGCTCATTGATCGCGCATACGCTGTGGACAATGTGTCGCCCCCGTACTCTGGAGTGAAGCGGATGGTGTTTCTGTCGCTACTGGCCACGGCTAGAATGGTGATTTGGATGACGCGTCTGGAGGAAGTCTTGCGGGGAGGTCGTCTTTCGGATCAGGATCTAATCCGATATTTTGAGCACCAGCTCAAAATTAAGATTAGAACTGAACGGAAACGGCTGCACCCGACAGAGTTCAGCGAAAGTTGGGTATATGCAGCGAGCCTGGTTCGCGTGACCGGGGCTAGCCTTGATTTTCTCTTTTAGATCTGCTAGTTGCATCGGGGTGGATTCCTTTGGAACCTCGCCCGTGGTTAAGGTAGAAGTTCTTTTTTGTGCCTAGTTAATGTGAGTGAATGAGTTTGTCCTGGCCTGTTCCCGGCTTCATTGCTTTTGTTATGATCCAGTTCGAGATTCCCATTGTCCAAGTATTATTTTGTCCCGTTTTCACTCTCGGCTGGGTCAGCCTTATACATTCTCCAGTCCAATTTATTTTTGCCCCCTGCTTATCCATTCCCCTTAGAAAGAGAGCTGCTTGATTTTGTCTTTTAAGGCAGAATACAGTGGCCTCTTTAATTATGTGGGTGTGTTTGGGTCTTACTAACATTGTGTATATATATTCATTTGAAATTGTTTTTTGTTTTGGGGATTTTTGTTTCTTCATACCCCCTCCCCATCATGTCATTTCATGAATAAAGTTTTAATTTTATTTTTGTACACTATTGTAAATATTGTAAATAAACAAATTTTTATGTACATTTGGGGCGTTTTTTAGGTCCCCGGTATGATTTTGCGGTATTTTGGTGCTTGATAGGTATGAGTGTTGATGGACAAATTTTTATGGTGAATGTGAAAATTGTAACGTATGTATGGGTCGTGAATCGGATTAGCTAGGTATAAGATAGTTACGGAAGACCAACCCAAGTTTTTGTTCCCCCTCCCATTTGTTGGCCTTGTGCCAGAATTATGTACTTTTACGTAATAAATAAGTACCAACCCTTTCCCACTGGACTTTTTTGTGTTTGTGTGGTCGGTTTGGTTTGGATCAAAGTGTAGTATCTGTTCCATAGTGATACTTACTATTACTTTGGTCAAGTGTGGCATTGTGGTCTCCACCCAAGTTTATTGCTTGGGCTGCGTAAAGTAGCGACCTGCGAAGGACGCGAAACACCGGAGGCAGGTGTCTCGCGCTTAGCCTCTTAGGAGGCAATGGCCTCCGATGGGCCAGATGTGATCGTTCCTCCCACCACGGCCTCGGTGGGAGGAAAGGAGGGTGACTGGCAATTGCCGCCACGGGAGTCACCCTCCATACCAGCATCAGCAGCTTTACAAGGACCAGCAACGGGAACCGGACCATTACCGGTACCGACAGCAGCAGCTCCTGGTTCCCCGAAACCTTCAACCTCGGGGTGGAAGAAAGGAAAGGTCCTGGAGAAAAAAGGAGAAGAATATTATGACAAATTGAAGGAAAAATATGAGAAATACATCAAGGGCACGGAATTGGTGTCGGTGCCGGATGAACTGGCGGACATTGAGGCGCGTATTATAACGCTAATTACTAAGGATCCCAAGTCCAAGAAGGTCGTTGGAGTTAGCCGAGAAAACGTGGAGGAGGCCATCAAGGTGCTCAACATTAGAGCAAAAGCCGTGGCCAGGAGGAGTAACGCGTCTTGGGATGTCTTGCTTGGAACGGCCGAGGAGGCCAAACAGCTTGCCGGAGTCACCCTGGAGACTGACAAAATGATCCTGTTAACGGAGTACATGGGGACACGCAAGCTGAAGATAACCTTGCATGGTGTCCCCATGGATATCACTGAAGACCATGTGGGTGCATTCTTCGCAAAGTATGGAAGGGTGGCCGAGGTCTCCTCGGCAAGATCAAAAGCCGGATACCTGACAGGGGACATGTCCCTGCAGGTCACACTGTCAAAAAAGGCGGTGGAAGATATCCCCAACGTGTTAACGTGTCGAAAGAGGGTCATATTTGTGATCGTTGAGGGCCGGAAGCCTTGCTGTTGGGTGTGCGGGGCGGCGGACCACGTGGCCAAGACGTGCACGAATAAGAAGCCGGCCCCCGGCACCCAGGCATCCAAGCAGCAGGCGGAAAAGGAAAAGCCGGCACCTCCATCTTCAGTACCTTCAGCACCTTCACCTGCACCAGTAGCGAATAAGGAGGGCGAGTGGCAGGTGGTGGCAAGGAAAAAGGCAAAAACGCCTTCACCAGGGAAGGCGCCATCACCTGTCAAGGCGCCCGCCAAAACTCCCGCCAAAGCTCCGCCAAAAGTCAAGGAGCCGACGGTGGAAGTTTCGCCCTCCCCAAAGGAGAAACGAAATAAATCTCCTTCTAAACCAGAGAAGATGGACACCGAGCGGTCAGGCTCCCTAAAGCGCGGAAGGGAGTTCGTGGAGGAGGAGCAGCACGAGACGACGAAGAGTCGCAGAAGGAGCCGGAGCAGGGAGAGAAGCAGAGAGAGGAAGTCAACTAAGTGTGTTTCGCTGCCGGTTTCTCCGGCCAGGACTTCATACGCGGAAAAAGCGAGAAGCCTTCCTCTTCCCCGCGAAAAGCTTCCCAGTCCCCGACCTTCAAGTTGACCCCCTTGAGGCCGCGTTCACCAACTCCCACCCCTTCCCCTTCTCCTGTACCCACTCCCGCTCGGGACAAAAAGAAAAAGGGCCTTCCCCAGGGGGATGAGCTTCTGAAAGTGAACCCGGACATTGCGGCGGGATGGTCTTCTCAAAGGCGCAAATTATTAAAGCCTTTGTTGAGGCTGGAGAAGGTCAACGGTATGTCAACAGAAAATCCGAGAAACTTTCCCCAGGCCCCAGGTGTCATTACCCTAATAAGGAATACTGGTGGCAACCTGAGGGTCTGGGACCACATTTCAATGGCAAAAAAACATTTTTCCAATATTTGTATGGTCAAGGAGAACACTCCGGACCTAAAAAAAATGAGCAAAAATTGTGCGGGGCGGTTCCCAGTTTTGCTCCACCCCAGTTTATATAGGGTGGTAAAACTAAACTACCCTACGGACGTCGGCGGAATTGTCCTAGACGGACGGATTACGTCCGATGTAGGAACAGGGTCCCTAGGACAGTCCGTCGGGGTCCCCTCTGCCCGAGATTTCTACCCCGTATGCGACTAGTGCCTTTGTTGCATGTTCTTTGTTTTTTCTTTTTCAGAACTAAAAGATGTCTATTAAGATAGCCAGCTTGAATGCGAAGGGCCTGAGGGATCGGGGTAAGGCGGCTCGCCTGCTTCGTGACCTCTTGTCCTTCGGCGTGGATGTGGCCGCGATCCAAGAGACTCACTTTGTTTGCGAAGTCGACTCTTGTGTGCTGTCTAACGACTTTGTCGTCTATTCAGCATATGGGAGCCGGCAAGCCAGAGGTGTTTCTTTGCTGGTCAAGCGTACCCTGGACGCGAAGGTTGACCTTGTCCATGTCGGTGCCGAGGGCCGGCTGATCGTGGCCGATATTGCAGTGAAAAGCAAATTGTTCCGGCTGATTGTGGTTTATGCGCCCAATAAGCAAGGTGAGCGTGTCTCTTTCTTTCGGCTGTTGGAGCCCTTTATGGTGCATTCAACACGGCTAATCTTAGTTGGGGACTGGAATGCCATCCTAACCCCCAAATGGGATAGAGGGAGGGGCGCTAGCGGGAGGAATGATGATCGTAGCCTGGTTGATCTGATCGACGAATTTGGTCTCGTCGATAGATACCGGGTCGATCATCCGGATGGGAGTATGTGGACGTGGGCGCTTAATTGGCCTTCTACCCGGGTATCCGCGTACCTGGATAGGATGTTAGTGAGAGTGGCCGACATAGACTTCTTAGAATGTCCAACGTTCCACTGGCTAGGCTACACGGACCACAAACTCGTTTGTGCCCGTGTGGTGTTAGACTTTAGGCCTAGGTTGGCTGGTTATTGGAAGTTCAATCAGTCCTTACTGGACAGGCGGGACTTTCGTGACCAGCTGACAAAACTAGTTCAGCGGGCGTTAATTGGGCGAGTCATTGGGAATAAGTGGTGGGTTAACCTTAAGGACTCCATTTGGTCTTTCGCCACCAAATATAGCCAGCGGCTCAAACTAGATAAGGCTGCGGAGGCAAAGACACTTAGTGATAATTTCGCCCGGGCGGAGGCTGGTGGGGATCCCCTAGAGATAGCCTTAGCCAGGGAGGCCCTGAGGCGCACGACTAGCGAGCGCTATATGGGTCAGGTAATTAGAGCTAAGTTAAGCAAGATGTCTTCCGAAGCTGTGAACATGGGCGCAGAACTGCGCAAGGAAGAAATTCGTCGGGCCGGCGATCGGTACATTCGAGAGGTGCGCGACCCGGAGGGACATCTCCTTAGGTCCACCGACGACATGTGCGAGGCGTTCCGGCAGCATTTCGAACACCGGTTTACCAAGGAGCCTGGTCTCCGTGACGAGGAGTTTCGCAGCTATTTGGCTGACTTTCCCCGGCTTTTGCCGGCTGAAGCGGCTAGCTGCGAAGGGGAGATTACGGAGGACGAAGTCTACGCGGCTTTGAAGAAGACCGGCAGTGGCAAGTCGCCAGGTTTGGATGGTTTGCCCTATGAATTGTACTTGAGGATGTCGCACCTTTTTGTCCCGCTCTTGACTGTCGTGTTCAACCACTGGTTTCGGCAGGGGTCCATCCCCGGTCGGATCACCAGGGGCGTGATCACGCTGTTGGGAAAAGGCAAGAAGGTTGGGCGGGGATTAGATGATTACAGGCCCATAACTCTGCTAAACACAGAGTTAAAGATTTTGGCCAAGATCCTGACGAATCGCTTGCAGCTAGTTGCCGAGTCTCTGTTGGAACCGGATCAGACTTGTTCTGTGAAGGGACGAACAATTCAGAGCAACCTGCACTTGATCCGCACGATCGTAGAGGGTGTAGAA
This sequence comes from Ascarosepion bandense, assembly GCA_037127315.1. Lineage (NCBI taxonomy): Eukaryota > Metazoa > Mollusca > Cephalopoda > Sepiida > Sepiidae > Ascarosepion > Ascarosepion bandense. The sequence continues at coordinate 16,888 of JBBBDQ010028907.1, read as the reverse complement.
GACGACGAAGAGGCCGCGCTGATCAATTTGGATCAGTCCAAGGCATTTGATAGGATTGACCATGGCTACCTGGCTGCTGTCCTGCAGGCCGCCGGATTCAAACCCGACTTCAGCCGCTGGATTAGCCTTCTGTATCGCTCCCCCAAGGCTGTGGTACAGGTGAACGGGAAGCTGTCGAGCGCTTTCGCGCTGTCTAGGTCGGTCCGACAGGGTTGTCCACTGTCGCCTCTCCTTTACGTCCTGGCGTTGGAGCCTCTCCTTCGCCGGCTAAGGGACGAGACGTGCAGTCCGGTCCTGCGTGGAATTGCTGTCCCTGGTGGAGCTCGAGCCAGGGTTTCCGCGTACGCCGATGACGTAACGACCTTTGTGTCCTCCCGCAGGGACATAAGGGCGGTACAGAAGGCGCTTGAACGGTACGAACAGGTAACAGGGGCCAGAATTAACCGCGACAAGTCGTCCGGCTTGCGGTTAGGTGCCTGGAAGGGTGTTTCCCTCCCGGGGCCCTTCGACTGGACGGACGGGCCGGTCAAGCTCCTCGGAGTTTGGTTCGGTCCGGACTTACAGTTGGAGAAAAACTGGTCAGAAGTACAGGCAAAGGTCGGCGCGTCGGTCGAGATTTGGCGTCGACGGAGTCTCTCCGTGAAGGGTCTGGCGGAGGTGTGTAATACATACCTCTTTCCCAGAATCCTTTACCGGCTGTCTGTACTTCCCCTTTGTGACGATCATGAGAAGGCGCTCGAGCGTTTGCTATTCTCCTGTCTTTGGAGAGGACGCAAACACATGGTCGACAAAGGAGTCTGTTGCCTCCGTCCGTGTCAAGGGGGTCTGGGGATGCCACACTTGAGGAGCCACGTGCTCGCTTCGAGGTTGGCATTCCTCAGGCGCGCGTTGGAGGAAGATCGGTTGCTTGCGGGGGTAGTGAGGGACATGTTCCCTAGCCTCACTGTCACTCCCCCGCTCCTAAGGACTAGCAATAGGCCTTGGGGGCGGCCGAAATTCCTGCTCGAATGTCTGACGGCCCTTCGGGCCATTCCATGGTCCAGTGACCTTTCACGGCCTAGGAGAATCTTCTATCGGGGATTAGTGGAGGGCGCCGTGAAGGATGAACTGTGGAGTAAGCTCGGCATGTCGAGAGAGGAGTATCGCTCTCATTGGTCTTGGGCGCCAGGTGCGGATTGGCTCAACAACTCTGAGTTTTCTCTGACCTGGCGATTGGCTCGGAATGGTTTGTCTCTCAATGACAAGCGTTTCGCAATGGGCCTGGCGGATTTGCCAGATTGTGAACGTTGCGTCCTTGGAATTAAGGAGACGTCTGCGCACGCCTTCTTCCATTGTTCGCGCGTTCGCCCGTTGTGGGCGCGTGTCGGCGAGTTGACTGCTCGTATCGCGCCGCGGGAGCTTGTGCTCATTGATCGCGCATACGCTGTGGACAATGTGTCGCCCCCGTACTCTGGAGTGAAGCGGATGGTGTTTCTGTCGCTACTGGCCACGGCTAGAATGGTGATTTGGATGACGCGTCTGGAGGAAGTCTTGCGGGGAGTCGTATTTCGGATCAGGATCTAATCCGATATTTTGAGCACCAGCTCAAAATGAAGATTAGAACTGAACGGAAACGGCTGCACCCGACAGAGTTCAGCGAAAGGTGGGTATATGCGGCGAGCCTGGTTCGCGTGACCGGGGCTAGCCTTGATTTTCTCTTTTAGATCTGCTAGTTGCATCGGGGTGGATTCCTTTGGAACCCCTCCCGTGGTTAAGGTAAGAAGTCTTTTTTGTGCCTAGTTAATGTGAGTGAATGTGTTTGTCCTGGCCTGTTCCCGGCTCCATTGCTTTTGTTATGATCCAGTTCGAGATTCCCATTGTCCAAGTATTATTTTGTCCCGGTTTCACTCTCGGCTGGGTCAGCCTTATACATTCTCCAGTCTAATTTATTTTTGCCCCCTGTTTCTCCATTCCCCTTAGAAAGAGAGCTGCTTGATTTTGTCCCTTTTTTAAGGCAGAATACAGTGGCCTCTTTAATTATGTGGGTGTGTTTGGGTCTTACTAACATTGTGTATATATATTCATTTGAAATTGTTTTTTGTTTTGGGGTTTTTTGTTTCTTCATTCCCCCTTCCCATCATGTCATTTCATGAATAAAGTTTTAAATTTATTTTTGTACACTATTGTAAATATTGTAAATAAACAAATTTTTATGTACATTTGGGGCGTTTTTAGGGCCCTGGTATGTTACTGCGGTATTTTGGTGTATGATAAGTATGAGTGTTGATGGACAAATTTTTATGGTGAATGAGAAAATTGTAACGTATGTATGGGTCGTGAATCTGATTAGCTAGGTATAAGATAGTTACGGAAGACCAACCCAAGTTTTTGTTCCCCCTCCCATTTGTTGGCCTTGTGCCAGAATTTTGTACTTTTGGCAAAATAAATAAGTACCAACCCTTTCCCACCCGGCTTTTTGTTGTGTGGTTTATGGTTGCAAGAACAAAGGATAACATTTGTTCCTCCGTGATATCTGTTAGTTCTTTGTATCTTGGATTTTCTGCTTTCCAGCCCGAGTTTATAGCTCGGGCCAGCGTAAAAGTAGCGTCTAACAACGCGAAACACCGGGAAGCAGTGATCCGGTGTTCGGCCACTTTGGTGGCAATGGCCTCGAATGGGCCGGATGAGGTCGTTCCTCCCACCACGGCGTCGGTGGGAGGAAAGGAGGGGGATTGGGCTCTACCGCCTCGGGATAATCCCCCTTCGCAAGTACTAGCAGAAGCAGCATCGCCTAAACCCTCGACCGCTGGGTGGAAAAGAGGGAAATTGACGGTTAAGGATGAGGAATATTACCATCAGATGCAAGACAAATACGCCCAGTATATTAAAGGAACAGAGCTGGTTTCCGTGCCAGAACAATTGGCACAAATTGAGGCCAGAATAATCACACTAAGAACCAAGGAACTTAAGACCCATAAGTTTGTGGGCATCACAAGGGAATCCTTTGAAGAGGCAATTCGGGCTCTTCAGATTAATGCAAAGGCCGTAGCGAGGAGAGGCAATGCCAAGTGGGACGTCCTGCTTGGCTCAGCTGAAGAGGCCAAGCGCCTAATTGGCGTGGTATTGGAGACAAAAACACTCCAATTCCAGACGGAATATATGGGAGCAAGGAGAGTCAAGATTACCTTGCATGGCGTCCCCTTGGACATTACCGAGGACCACGTCGGCGCCTTTTTTGCAAGTTACGGAAAGGTGGCCGACGTCTCCTCGCTACGGTCCAAGGCAGGCTTCTATACAGGAGATATGGTCCTGCAGGTGACCCTATCTGGGGAAAACATTGCGAAAATCCCCAACATTCTCACCTGCAGGGATCGAAATATTTTTGTGGTCGTGGAGGGCAGAAAGCCTTGCTGTTGGGTCTGTGGGGCGGCGGAACACGTCGCAAAGGCGTGTCCGACCAAAAACCCGCCCCCAAAGGCCCAACCAGTCAAACAGCAGCAGCAGCCTGCAAAGGAAACTACCAAACAAGCTCCACCAGCACCAGTACCGGCAGCCAACAAGGAGGGTGATTGGCAGGTGGTGGCGCGAAAAAAGGCAAAAACGCCTTCGCCGGCGAAGGTGCCGGTGAAGGTGCCGACTCCTGTTAAGGCGCCTGCCAAACAGAAGGACCCTACTCCGCAAAATTCACCGTCCAAACAGGGCAAGGAAAAGGGTTCCTTCCCCAAAAAGGTTGCGGAAGAGCCTATGGAAGTAGGAAGAGCGTCGTCCCTGAAGCGCGGGAGAGAGGAAGAGGAGGAACAACAGGACAAACTCAAGAGTAGAAGGAGGAGCAGGAGCTCTGAGAGGAGGAAGCTGGGCGACCGATGCACTTCTTTACCGGTGTCCCCAGTTAGATGCACTTATGCAGAAAAGGCGAGGAGCCTTCCCTCTTCCCCGCGGAAAGCTTCCCAGTCCCCTACCTTCAATCTGACCCCCTGGAAAAGAACATTTCGGCAACTCCCACTCCCTCCCCTTCTCCTATTCCCACTCCCAGCCAGACTCCCAGTCAGGCGAAAAAGAAGAAAGGCCTCCCGAGAGGCGCAGCTCTAATGAAAGTCGACGAAAATTTGGTGGCGGAGTGGTCCTCGCAAAGGCGAAAGTTGCTGAAGCCGCTCCTAAAACTGACTTCAGTCAACAATCTTTCCACTGAAGATCCTACAAACTTTTCCCAGGCCCCAGGTGTCATCACCCTGGTAAGAAATACCGGGGGGAACCTGCGGGTCTGGGACCACATAGAAGAGGTCAGAAGGTTATATCCTAAAATAAGGATGGTGGCGGAAAACACGCCGGAACTAAGAAAAATGTCGCAAAATTGTTCGGGGAGGTTCCCCGTTTTACTCCACCCCAGTTTATATAGGGTGGTAAAACTAACATATCCCACCGACGTCGGCGGGATTGTCCTAGACGGACGGATTACGTCCGACATTGGTACAGGGTCCCTAGGACAGTCCGTCGGGGTCCCCTCTGCCCGAGATTTCTACCCCGTATGCGACTAGAGCCTTGTTGCATGTTTCTTTGTTTTTTCGTTTCAGGTTTAAAAGATGTCTATTAAGATAGCCAGCTTGAATGCGAAGGGCCTGAGGGATCGGGGTAAGGCGGCTCGCCTGCTTCGTGACCTCTTGTCCTTCGGCGTGGATGTGGCCGCGATCCAAGAGACTCACTTTGTTTGCGAAGTCGACTCGTGTGTGCTGTCTAACGACTTTGTCGTCTATTCAGCATATGGGAGCCGGCAAGCCAGAGGTGTTTCTTTGCTGGTCAAGCGTACCCTGGACGCGAAGGTTGACCTTGTCCATGTCGGTGCCGAGGGCCGGCTGATCGTGGCCGATATTGCAGTGAAAAGCAAATTGTTCCGGCTGATTGTGGTTTATGCGCCCAATAAGCAAGGTGAGCGTGTCTCTTTCTTTCGGCTGTTGGAGCCCTTTATGGTGCATTCAACACGGCTAATCTTAGTTGGGGACTGGAATGCCATCCTAACCCCCAAATGGGATAGAGGGAGGGGCGCTAGCGGGAGGAATGATGATCGTAGCCTGGTTGATCTGATCGACGAATTTGGTCTCGTCGATAGATACCGGGTCGATCATCCGGATGGGAGTATGTGGACGTGGGCGCTTAATTGGCCTTCTACCCGGGTATCTGCGTACCTGGATAGGATGTTAGTGAGAGTGGCCGACATAGACTTCTTAGAATGTCCAACGTTCCACTGGCTAGGCTACACGGACCACAAACTCGTTTGTGCCCGTGTGGTGTTAGACTTTAGGCCTAGGTTGGCTGGTTATTGGAAGTTCAATCAGTCCTTACTGGACAGGCGGGACTTTCGTGACCAGCTGACAAAACTAGTTCAGCGGGCGTTAATTGGGCGAGTCATTGGGAATAAGTGGTGGGTTAACCTTAAGGACTCCATTAGGTCTTTTGCCACCAAATATAGCCAGCGGCTCAAACTAGATAAGGCTGCGGAGGCAAAGACACTTAGTGCTAATTTCGCCCGGGCGGAGGCTGGTGGGGATCCCCTCGAGATAGCCTTAGCCAGGGAGGCCCTGAGGCGCACGACTAGCGAGCGCTATATGGGTCAGGTAATTAGAGCTAAGTTAAGCAAGATGTCTTCCGAAGCTGTGAACATGGGCGCAGAACTGCGCAAGGAAGAAATTCGTCGGGCCGGCGATCGGTACATTCGAGAGGTGCGCGACCCGGAGGGACATCTCCTTAGGTCCACCGACGACATGTGCGAGGCGTTCCGGCAGCATTTCGAACACCGGTTTACCAAGGAGCCTGGTCTCCGTGACGAGGAGTTTCGCAGCTATTTGGCTGACTTTCCCCGGCTTTTGCCGGCTGAAGCGGCTAGCTGCGAAGGGGAGATTACGGAGGACGAAGTCTACGCGGCTTTGAAGAAGACCGGCAGTGGCAAGTCGCCAGGTTTGGATGGTTTGCCCTATGAATTGTACTTGAGGATGTCGCACCTTTTTGTCCCGCTCTTGACTGTCGTGTTCAACCACTGGTTTCGGCAGGGGTCCATCCCCGGTCGGATCACCAGGGGCGTGATCACGCTGTTGGGAAAAGGCAAGAAGGTTGGGCGGGGATTAGATGATTACAGGCCCATAACTCTGCTAAACACAGAGTTAAAGATTTTGGCCAAGATCCTGACGAATCGCTTGCAGCTAGTTGCCGAGTCTCTGTTGGAACCGGATCAGACTTGTTCTGTGAAGGGACGAACAATTCAGAGCAACCTGCACTTGATTCGCACGATCGTAGAGGGTGTAGAAGACGACGAAGAGGCCGCGCTGATCAATTTGGATCAGTCCAAGGCATTTGATAGGATTGACCATGGCTACCTGGCTGCTGTCCTGCAGGCCGCCGGATTCAAACCCGACTTCAGCCGCTGGATTAGCCTTCTGTATCGCTCCCCCAAGGCTGTGGTACAGGTGAACGGGAAGCTGTCGGGCGCTTTCGCGCTGTCTAGGTCGGTCCGTCAGGGTTGTCCACTGTCGCCTCTCCTTTACGTCCTGGCGTTGGAGCCCCTCCTTCGCCGGCTAAGGGACGAGACGTGCAGTCCGGTCCTGCGTGGAATTGCTGTCCCTGGTGGAGCTCGAGCCAGGGTTTCCGCGTACGCCGATGACGTAACGACCTTTGTGTCCTCCCGCAGGGACATAAGGGCGGTACAGAAGGCGCTTGAACGGTACGAACAGGTAACGGGGGCCAGAATTAACCGCGACAAGTCGTCCGGCTTGCGGTTAGGTGCCTGGAAGGGTGTTTCCCTCCCGGGGCCCTTCGACTGGACGGACGGGCCGGTCAAGCTCCTCGGAGTTTGGTTCGGTCCGGACTTACAGTTGGAGAAAAACTGGTCAGAAGTACAGGCAAAGGTCGGCGCGTCGGTCGAGATTTGGCGTCGACGGAGTCTCTCCGTGAAGGGTCTGGCGGAGGTGTGTGATACATACCTCTTTCCCAGAATCCTTTACCGGCTGTCTGTACTTCCCCTTTGTGACGATCATGAGAAGGCGCTCGAGCGTTTGCTATTCTCCTGTCTTTGGAGAGGACGCAAACACATGGTCGACAAAGGAGTCTGTTGCCTCCGTCCGTGTCAAGGGGGTCTGGGGATGCCACACTTGAGGAGCCACGTGCTCGCTTCGAGGTTGGCATTCCTCAGGCGCGCGTTGGAGGAAGATCGGTTGCTTGCGGGGGTAGTGAGGGACATGTTCCCTAGCCTAACTATCACTCCCCCGCTCCTAAGGACTAGCAATAGGCCTTGGGGGCGGCCGAAATTCCTGCTCGAATGTCTGACGGCCCTTCGGGCCATTCCATGGTCCAGTGACCTTTCACGGCCTAGGAGAATCTTCTATCGGGGATTAGTGGAGGGCGCCGTGAAGGATGAACTGTGGAGTAAGCTCGGCATGTCGAGGGAGGAGTATCGCTCTCATTGGTCTTGGGCGCCAGGTGCGGATTGGCTCAACAACTCTGAGTTTTCTCTGACCTGGCGATTGGCTCGGAATGGTTTGTCTCTCAACGACAAGCGTTTCGCAATGGGCCTGGCGGATTTGCCAGATTGTGAACGTTGCGTCCTTGGAATTAAGGAGACGTCTGCGCACGCCTTCTTCCATTGTTCGCGCGTTCGCCCGTTGTGGGCGCGTGTCGGCGAGTTGACTGCTCGTATCGCGCCGCGGGAGCTTGTGCTCATTGATCGCGCATACGCTGTGGACAATGTGTCGCCCCCGTACTCTGGAGTGAAGCGGATGGTGTTTCTGTCGCTACTGGCCACGGCTAGAATGGTGATTTGGATGACGCGTCTGGAGGAAGTCTTGCGGGGCGGTCGTCTTTCGGATCAGGATCTAATCCGATATTTTGAGCACCAGCTCAAAATGAAGATTAGAACTGAACGGAAACGGCTGCACCCGACAGAGTTCAGCGAAAGGTGGGTATATGCGGCGAGCCTGGTTCGCGTGACCGGGGCTAGCCTTGATTTTCTCTTTTAGATCTGCTAGTTGCATCGGGGTGGATTCCTTTGGAACCCCTCCCGTGGTTAAGGTAAGAAGTCTTTTTTGTGCCTAGTTAATGTGAGTGAATGTGTTTGTCCTGGCCTGTTCCCGGCTCCATTGCTTTTGTTATGATCCAGTTCGAGATTCCCATTGTCCAAGTATTATTTTGTCCCGTTTTCACTCTCGGCTGGGTCAGCCTTATACATTCTCCAGTCCAATTTATTTTTGCCCCCTGCTTCTCCATTCCCCTTAGAAAGAGAGCTGCTTGATTTTGTCCCTTTTTAAGGCAGAATACAGTGGCCTCTTTAATTATGTGGGTGTGTTTGGGTCTTACTAACATTGTGTATATATATTCATTTGAAATTGTTTTTGTTTTGGGGGTTTTTTGTTTCTTCATTCCCCCTTCCCATCATGTCATTTCATGAATAAAGTTTTAAATTTATTTTTGTACACTATTGTAAATATTGTAAATAAACAAATTTTTATGTACATTTGGGGCGTTTTTAGGTCCCTGGTATGTTACTGCGGTATTTTGGTGTATGATAAGTATGAGTGTTGATGGACAAATTTTTATGGTGAATGAGAAAATTGTAACGTATGTATGGGTCGTGAATCGGATTAGCTAGGTATAAGATAGTTACGGAAGACCAACCCAAGTTTTTGTACCCCCTCCCATTTGTTGGCCTTGTGCCAGAATTTATGTATTAAAGTACATGAATAAATACGTACCAACCCTTTCCCACCCGGCTTTTTGTTGTGTGGTTTATGGTTGCAAGAACAAAGGATAACATTTGTTCCTCCGTGATATCTGTTAGTTCTTTGTATCTTGGATTTTCTGCTTTCCAGCCCGAGTTTATAGCTCGGGCCAGCGTAAAAGTAGCGTCTAACAACGCGAAACACCGGGAAGCAGTGATCCGGTGTTCGGCCACTTTGGTGGCAATGGCCTCGAATGGGCCGGATGAGGTCGTTCCTCCCACCACGGCGTCGGTGGGAGGAAAGGAGGGGGATTGGGCTCTACCGCCTCGGGATAATCCCCCTTCGCAAGTACTAGCAGAAGCAGCATCGCCTAAACCCTCGACCGCTGTGTGGAAAAGAGGGAAATTGACGGTTAAGGATGAGGAATATTACCATCAGATGCAAGACAAATACGCCCAGTATATTAAAGGAACAGAGCTGGTTTCCGTGCCAGAACAATTGGCACAAATTGAGGCCAGAATAATCACACTAAGAACCAAGGAACTTAAGACCCATAAGTTTGTGGGCATCACAAGGGAATCCTTTGAAGAGGCAATTCGGGCTCTTCAGATTAATGCAAAGGCCGTAGCGAGGAGAGGCAATGCCAAGTGGGACGTCCTGCTTGGCTCAGCTGAAGAGGCCAAGCGCCTAATTGGCGTGGTATTGGAGACAAAAACACTCCAATTCCAGACGGAATATATGGGAGCAAGGAGAGTCAAGATTACCTTGCATGGCGTCCCCTTGGACATTACCGAGGACCACGTCGGCGCCTTTTTTGCAAGTTACGGAAAGGTGGCCGACGTCTCCTCGCTACGGTCCAAGGCAGGCTTCTATACAGGAGATATGGTCCTGCAGGTGACCCTATCTGGGGAAAACATTGCGAAAATCCCCAACATTCTCACCTGCAGGGATCGAAATATTTTTGTGGTCGTGGAGGGCAGAAAGCCTTGCTGTTGGGTCTGTGGGGCGGCGGAACACGTCGCAAAGGCGTGTCCGACCAAAAACCCGCCCCCAAAGGCCCAACCAGTCAAACAGCAGCAGCAGCCTGCAAAGGAAACTACCAAACAAGCTCCACCAGCACCAGTACCGGCAGCCAACAAGGAGGGTGATTGGCAGGTGGTGGCGCGAAAAAAGGCAAAAACGCCTTCGCCGGCGAAGGTGCCGGTGAAGGTGCCGACTCCTGTTAAGGCGCCTGCCAAACAGAAGGACCCTACTCCGCAAAATTCACCGTCCAAACAGGGCAAGGAAAAGGGTTCCTTCCCCAAAAAGGTTGCGGAAGAGCCTATGGAAGTAGGAAGAGCGTCGTCCCTGAAGCGCGGGAGAGAGGAAGAGGAGGAACAACAGGACAAACTCAAGAGTAGAAGGAGGAGCAGGAGCTCTGAGAGGAGGAAGCTGGGCGACCGATGCACTTCTTTACCGGTGTCCCCAGTTAGATGCACTTATGCAGAAAAGGCGAGGAGCCTTCCCTCTTCCCCGCGGAAAGCTTCCCAGTCCCCTACCTTCAATCTGACCCCCCTGGAAAAGAACATTTCGGCAACTCCCACTCCCTCCCCTTCTCCTATTCCCACTCCCAGCCAGACTCCCAGTCAGGCGAAAAGAAGAAAGGCCTCCCGAGAGGCGCAGCTCTAATGAAAGTCGACGAAAATTTGGTGGCGGAGTGGTCCTCGCAAAGGCGAAAGTTGCTGAAGCCGCTCCTAAAACTGACTTCAGTCAACAATCTTTCCACTGAAGATCCTACAAACTTTTCCCAGGCCCCAGGTGTCATCACCCTGGTAAGAAATACCGGGGGGAACCTGCGGGTCTGGGACCACATAGAAGAGGTCAGAAGGTTATATCCTAAAATAAGGATGGTGGCGGAAAACACGCCGGAACTAAGAAAAATGTCGCAAAATTGTTCGGGGAGGTTCCCCGTTTTACTCCACCCCAGTTTATATAGGGTGGTAAAACTAACATATCCCACCGACGTCGGCGGGATTGTCCTAGACGGACGGATTACGTCCGACATTGGTACAGGGTCCCTAGGACAGTCCGTCGGGGTCCCCTCTGCCCGAGATTTCTACCCCGTATGCGACTAGAGCCTTGTTGCATGTTTCTTTGTTTTTTCGTTTCAGGTTTAAAAGATGTCTATTAAGATAGCCAGCTTGAATGCGAAGGGCCTGAGGGATCGGGGTAAGGCGGCTCGCCTGCTTCGTGACCTCTTGTCCTTCGGCGTGGATGTGGCCGCGATCCAAGAGACTCACTTTGTTTGCGAAGTCGACTCGTGTGTGCTGTCTAACGACTTTGTCGTCTATTCAGCATATGGGAGCCGGCAAGCCAGAGGTGTTTCTTTGCTGGTCAAGCGTACCCTGGACGCGAAGGTTGACCTTGTCCATGTCGGTGCCGAGGGCCGGCTGATCGTGGCCGATATTGCAGTGAAAAGCAAATTGTTCCGGCTGATTGTGGTTTATGCGCCCAATAAGCAAGGTGAGCGTGTCTCTTTCTTTCGGCTGTTGGAGCCCTTTATGGTGCATTCAACACGGCTAATCTTAGTTGGGGACTGGAATGCCATCCTAACCCCCAAATGGGATAGAGGGAGGGGCGCTAGCGGGAGGAATGATGATCGTAGCCTGGTTGATCTGATCGACGAATTTGGTCTCGTCGATAGATACCGGGTCGATCATCCGGATGGGAGTATGTGGACGTGGGCGCTTAATTGGCCTTCTACCCGGGTATCTGCGTACCTGGATAGGATGTTAGTGAGAGTGGCCGACATAGACTTCTTAGAATGTCCAACGTTCCACTGGCTAGGCTACACGGACCACAAACTCGTTTGTGCCCGTGTGGTGTTAGACTTTAGGCCTAGGTTGGCTGGTTATTGGAAGTTCAATCAGTCCTTACTGGACAGGCGGGACTTTCGTGACCAGCTGACAAAACTAGTTCAGCGGGCGTTAATTGGGCGAGTCATTGGGAATAAGTGGTGGGTTAACCTTAAGGACTCCATTAGGTCTTTCGCCACCAAATATAGCCAGCGGCTCAAACTAGATAAGGCTGCGGAGGCAAAGACACTTAGTGCTAATTTCGCCCGGGCGGAGGCTGGTGGGGATCCCCTAGAGATAGCCTTAGCCAGGGAGGCCCTGAGGCGCACGACTAGCGAGCGCTATATGGGCCAGGTAATTAGAGCTAAGTTAAGCAAGATGTCTTCCGAAGCTGTGAACATGGGCGCAGAACTGCGCAAGGAAGAAATTCGTCGGGCCGGCGATCGGTACATTCGAGAAGTGCGCGACCCGGAGGGGCATCTCCTTCGGTCCACCGACGACATGTGCGAGGCGTTCCGGCAGCATTTCGAACACCGGTTTACCAAGGAGCCTGGTCTCCGTGACGAGGAGTTTCGCAGCTATTTGGCTGGCTTTCCCCGGCTTTTGCCGGCTGAAGCGGCTAGCTGCGAAGGGGAGATTACGGAGGACGAAGTCTACGCGGCTTTGAAGAAGACCGGCAGTGGCAAGTCGCCAGGTTTGGATGGTTTGCCCTATGAATTGTACTTGAGGATGTCGCACCTTTTTGTCCCGCTCTTGACTGTCGTGTTCAACCACTGGTTTCGGCAGGGGTCCATCCCCGGTCGGATCACCAGGGGCGTGATCACGCTGTTGGGAAAAGGCAAGAAGGTTGGGCGGGGATTAGATGATTACAGGCCCATAACTCTGCTAAACACAGAGTTAAAGATTTTGGCCAAGATCCTGACGAATCGCTTGCAGCTAGTTGCCGAGTCTCTGTTGGAACCGGATCAGACTTGTTCTGTGAAGGGACGAACAATTCAGAGCAACCTGCACTTGATCCGCACGATCGTAGAGGGTGTAGAAGACGACGAAGAGGCCGCGCTGATCAATTTGGATCAGTCCAAGGCATTTGATAGGATTGACCATGGCTACCTGGCTGCTGTCCTGCAGGCCGCCGGATTCAAACCCGACTTCAGCCGCTGGATTAGCCTTCTGTATCGCTCCCCCAAGGCTGTGGTACAGGTGAACGGGAAGCTGTCGAGCGCTTTCGCGCTGTCTAGGTCGGTCCGACAGGGTTGTCCACTGTCGCCTCTCCTTTACGTCCTGGCGTTGGAGCCTCTCCTTCGCCGGCTAAGGGACGAGACGTGCAGTCCGGTCCTGCGTGGAATTGCTGTCCCTGGTGGAGCTCGAGCCAGGGTTTCCGCGTACGCCGATGACGTAACGACCTTTGTGTCCTCCCGCAGGGACATAAGGGCGGTACAGAAGGCGCTTGAACGGTACGAACAGGTAACAGGGGCCAGAATTAACCGCGACAAGTCGTCCGGCTTGCGGTTAGGTGCCTGGAAGGGTGTTTCCCTCCCGGGGCCCTTCGACTGGACGGACGGGCCGGTCAAGCTCCTCGGAGTTTGGTTCGGTCCGGACTTACAGTTGGAGAAAAACTGGTCAGAAGTGCAGGCAAAGGTCGGCGCGTCGGTCGAGATTTGGCGTCGACGGAGTCTCTCCGTGAAGGGTCTGGCGGAGGTGTGTAATACATACCTCTTTCCCAGAATCCTTTACCGGCTGTCTGTACTTCCCCTTTGTGACGATCATGAGAAGGCGCTCGAGCGTTTGCTATTCTCCTGTCTTTGGAGAGGACGCAAACACATGGTCGACAAAGGAGTCTGTTGCCTCCGTCCGTGTCAAGGGGGTCTGGGGATGCCACACTTGAGGAGCCACGTGCTCGCTTCGAGGTTGGCATTCCTCAGGCGCGCGTTGGAGGAAGATCGGTTGCTTGCGGGGGTAGTGAGGGACATGTTCCCTAGCCTCACTATCACTCCCCCGCTCCTGAGGACTAGCAATAGGCCTTGGGGGCGACCGAAATTCCTGCTCGAATGTCTGACGGCCCTTCGGGCCATTCCATGGTCCAGTGACCTTTCACGGCCTAGGAGAATCTTCTATCGGGGATTAGTGGAGGGCGCCGTGAAGGATGAACTGTGGAGTAAGCTCGGCATGTCGAGAGAGGAGTATCGCTCTCATTGGTCTTGGGCGCCAGGTGCGGATTGGCTCAACAACTCTGAGTTTTCTCTGACCTGGCGATTGGCTCGGAATGGTTTGTCTCTCAACGACAAGCGTTTCGCAATGGGCCTGGCGGATTTGCCAGATTGTGAACGTTGCGTCCTTGGAATTAAGGAGACGTCTGCGCACGCCTTCTTCCATTGTGCGCGCGTTCGCCCGTTGTGGGCGCGTGTCGGCGAGTTGACTGCTCGTATCGCGCCGCGGGAGCTTGTGCTCATTGATCGCGCATACGCTGTGGACAATGTGTCGCCCCCGTACTCTGGAGTGAAGCGGATGGTGTTTCTGTCGCTACTGGCCACGGCTAGAATGGTGATTTGGATGACGCGTCTGGAGGAAGTCTTGCGGGGCGGTCGTCTTTCGGATCAGGATCTAATCCGATATTTTGAGCACCAGCTCAAAATTAAGATTAGAACTGAACGGAAACGGCTGCACCCGACAGAGTTCAGCGAAAGGTGGGTATATGCGGCGAGCCTGGTTCGCGTGACCGGGGCTAGCCTTGATTTTCTCTTTTAGATCTGCTAGTTGCATCGGGGTGGATTCCTTTGGAACCCCGCCCGTGGTTAAGGTAGAAGTTCTTTTTGTGCCTAGTTAATGTGAGTGGATGTGTTTGTCCTGGCCTGTTCCCGGCTCCATTGCTTTTGTTATGATCCAGTTTGAGATTCCCATTGTCCAAGTATTATTTTGTCCCGTTTTCACTCTCGGCTGGGTCAGCCTTATACATTCTCCAGTCCAATTTATTTTTGGCCCCTGCTTCTCCATTCCCCTTAGAAAGAGAGCTGCTTGATTTTGTCCTTTTAAGGCAGAATACAGTGGCCTCTTTAATTATGTGGGTGTGTTTGGGTCTTACTAACATTGTGTATATATATTCATTTGAAATTGTTTTTTGTTTTGGGGATTTTTTGTTTCTTCATTCCCCCTCCCCATCATGTCATTTCATGAATAAAGTTTTAAATTTATTTTTGTAAGATATTGTATATATTGTAAAAATCAGAAATTTTTATGTACATTTGGGGTGTTTTTTTAGGTCCCCGGTATGATTTTGCGGTATTTTGGTGCTTGATAGGTATGAGTGTTGATGGACAAATTTTTATGGTGAATGAGAAAATTGTAACGTATGTATGGGTCGTGAATCGGATTAGCTAGGTATAAGATAGTTACGGAAGACCAACCCAAGTTTTTGTTCCCCTTCCCATTTGTTGGCCTTGTGCCAGAATTTGTACTTTTGGTCAAATAAATAAGTACCACCCCTTTCCCACCCGGCTTTTTGTTGTGTGGTTTAGGGTAAAAGAACAAAGGATAACACTTGTTCCTTCGTGATATTTGTTAGTCCTCTGTATCTTGGATTTACTGCTTTCCAGCCCGAGTTTATAGCTCGGGCCAGCGTAAAAGTAGCGTCTAACAACGCGAAACACCGGGAAGCAGTGATCCGGTGTTCGGCCACTTTGTGGCAATGGCCTCTAGTGGGCCGGATGAGGTCGTTCCTCCCACCACGGCGTCGGTGGGAGGAAAGGAGGGGATTGGGCTCTACCGCCTCGGGATAATCCCCCTTCGCAAGTACTAGCAGAAGCAGTATCGCCTAAACCCTCGACCGCTGGGTGGAAAAGAGGGAAATTGACGGTTAAGGATGAGGAATATTACCATCAGATGCAAGACAAATACGCCCAGTATATTAAAGGAACAGAGCTGGTTTCCGTGCCAGAACAATTGGCACAAATTGAGGCCAGAATAATCACACTAAGAACCAAGGAACTTAAGACCCATAAGTTTGTGGGCATCACAAGGGAATCCTTTGAAGAGGCAATTCGGGCTCTTCAGATTAATGCAAAGGCCGTAGCGAGGAGAGGCAATGCCAAGTGGGACGTCCTGCTTGGCTCAGCTGAAGAGGCCAAGCGCCTAATTGGCGTGGTATTGGAGACAAAAACACTCCAATTCCAGACGGAATATATGGGAGCAAGGAGAGTCAAGATTACCTTGCATGGCGTCCCCTTGGACATTACCGAGGACCACGTCGGCGCCTTTTTTGCAAGTTACGGAAAGGTGGCCGACGTCTCCTCGCTACGGTCCAAGGCAGGCTTCTATACAGGAGATATGGTCCTGCAGGTGACCCTATCTGGGGAAAACATTGCGAAAATCCCCAACATTCTCACCTGCAGGGATCGAAATATTTTTGTGGTCGTGGAGGGCAGAAAGCCTTGCTGTTGGGTCTGTGGGGCGGCGGAACACGTCGCAAAGGCGTGTCCGACCAAAAACCCGCCCCCAAAGGCCCAACCAGTCAAACAGCAGCAGCAGCCTGCAAAGGAAACTACCAAACAAGCTCCACCAGCACCAGTACCGGCAGCCAACAAGGAGGGTGATTGGCAGGTGGTGGCGCGAAAAAAGGCAAAAACGCCTTCGCCGGCGAAGGTGCCGGTGAAGGTGCCGACTCCTGTTAAGGCGCCTGCCAAACAGAAGGACCCTACTCCGCAAAATTCACCGTCCAAACAGGGCAAGGAAAAGGGTTCCTTCCCCAAAAAGGTTGCGGAAGAGCCTATGGAAGTAGGAAGAGCGTCGTCCCTGAAGCGCGGGAGAGAGGAAGAGGAGGAACAACAGGACAAACTCAAGAGTAGAAGGAGGAGCAGGAGCTCTGAGAGGAGGAAGCTGGGCGACCGATGCACTTCTTTACCGGTGTCCCCAGTTAGATGCACTTATGCAGAAAAGGCGAGGAGCCTTCCCTCTTCCCCGCGGAAAGCTTCCCAGTCCCCTACCTTCAATCTGACCCCCCTGGAAAAGAACATTTCGGCAACTCCCACTCCCTCCCCTTCTCCTATTCCCACTCCCAGCCAGACTCCCAGTCAGGCGAAAAAGAAGAAAGGCCTCCCGAGAGGCGCAGCTCTAATGAAAGTCGACGAAAATTTGGTGGCGGAGTGGTCCTCGCAAAGGCGAAAGTTGCTGAAGCCGCTCCTAAAACTGACTTCAGTCAACAATCTTTCCACTGAAGATCCTACAAACTTTTCCCAGGCCCCAGGTGTCATCACCCTGGTAAGAAATACCGGGGGGAACCTGCGGGTCTGGGACCACATAGAAGAGGTCAGAAGGTTATATCCTAAAATAAGGATGGTGGCGGAAAACACGCCGGAACTAAGAAAAATGTCGCAAAAATTGTTC